>CM055403.1:83390429-83412178 GCA_029228625.1 Pseudolycoriella hygida | reverse complement strand
ATCATGGGAGGCATTTCAGGGAAAAAAAAGATTAGGATGATCGGTTGAGCCGTTTGGAAAAAAAAGTGGAGACGGACAGACGGACATTTTTTTTATTGCTGATTCGTCATCTCTAGACGATAATAGATGCATCCCCCCACTCCCACCTCGATCTACTCCATGTTACAATAAAATTGTTTGCAGTAAACGTATAGGACCTCTTGTACTTCGTACGGGTCCAATAATTAATTGGTTGGTAGGTATTCGGTATGTCAGCACGATTGCACAGCACAAATTGAGGCGAAATTTCACGCCCCCTCTACCTCCCACCACAAATCCGGGAGAAGTGACATCCATAGTAGAACTAATTCAAACTATAGCACTATAATCGTAAATGGAAAACTTTAAATATAAATTTCAAGTTAAACAATTACCTTGTAGTCGTATCCGTGCTTCGGCTTTTCCTAACGCATTTATGGATGTACAAGTGTAAGCCCCGAAATCATCTTTTTGTAATTTTCTTATTGTTAAATTCATTTGCCAAGTATAAGCGTTAATCAGTGCCTCTGAGATTATGTACTTTAATCCCTCGTGTAATTTAATGCTTCCTATTACAACCACAAAAAAGAAGTTTAAAGCAAAACAAAAAAATTCGCTTGAGTGGGCAAACAAAATAAAATTATTTTAAATTTACCATCTCGGTAATACCAGCCGTTTAATGGTTTCGGGAAAACTTCAACAAGACACTCCAAAAGGACATGACTCTCTAGCGGAGCACCAACTAATTGATTTATAGCCTTCACCATTGGAGGAACTGCGTGTGATGGCGGTGTGATAAAATTAAACAAGAAAACATATTTAGAACATTTTTCTTTGAAGAAAATTAAAATGTTTTTTTTTTTCGTTTCCTTCCTTCCTAAGTGAATATATGAGAAAAATTTAATAGTCATTGTTTATGATCTAATTTGAGGTACTATTAGCAGTTTTCCTTTACAGCCTACTTGACGAAGTTTAAAGGTTTTTGTTTTATGATAAATTAATTTTGTATTGTTAAATGTCTGAGAATTTTCAAAAGGGAGAAATGAGTTTTATGTCGTTAGGTTATGAAAAATCAATCAATCAAAATTAATTTTTAATTCAAATTGAAGCCAAGTGACCGTCATAAAAAAAGTTAGGTTTCATTTTTCTAAGTTGCATCGAGGGGTATTTTTCTTGAAGTTACAACGAGAAATTAAATTCAGTTTTTGTTATACAGTCCCAATTCCTCGGGGTTTTCTTGGAGAATTAACCTAGAGCATGAAAATATTTCCGTAGTTTTCATTTTATTTCGATAAAATGAGTGATTTGAGATTCTACGACACATCTTGAAAATGTATATATTTTGTATCTAAATTCAATTTCAGGTTTATGCATTCAAATAATTCGCGCGAATATTCACTTACAGCATGACCATTGGTACCAACCAAATTCGATAAATTTCATACATTTCTCTAGACAATAAACTGACAAAGTGCGATCATGTGCGATTACACTGTTACAGAAAATCCTTAAACCACAATTTTTCTTTTATAAAATTAAACCCAACAGCTAAAATAGTTTTTTGAACTCAAATTACGGACAAATAAGCCATCTCCCATCATTTAATGAATAAAAAATATTTTCAGGCTCTAGCTTAATTGTATTATTTCATGCTGTATAAATAAATCAAATCAAATTGCCTCATTATGTCAGAAAACAGCTTTTACCATAAATTTAGTTAAAACTCATTGCCGACCTTGGGGCCGCCGGACAGGCTTTTTGCCAGACTTAGGCGTCTTAGGTGCTATTACTTCAAGAGTAAACATCCCTGGAGGCTGAGGGAAACGCCAGAAGTGTGAATTTATGCTGTAATTTATTTTTTCATAAATCAAATGTAACGTTATTTCCATGATTCAGAGCGTTATGCTGAGAGAATTTCGCCGCAAAAATTATTTAATGACAGATTCTCACGCACGGCAAAAGAAAGTGAAGTTTTGTTTATTTTGATTTTGTTTTAGCATTGTGCTGTGATGTTTGTTGTTGCAAATGTTAATTATTTGACTTGCTTTTGTTAAAATACCAAACATTTTAAATTATATTGTTAAACTTTACGTATCGAAAATGGATTCGGCTGCGAGAAACGATGCAAAAATTCAAAAATTTTGTGGTGGAACTGATCCGTATTCATTGGATTTACGTTAATGTGTTGAATCGCTGCCACGAAATGTATCGTACTATGATATTATAAATTATTGCGTGTATAAGGACAGTCCATTCACACTTGAAATGTTTCGAAGCTACAAGATACTGGAAGCATACAAATACTTCGACAGCGGTTTCGTCCAGTCGATTGCTTGTATTTTTTATTTTCCTTACTGACTCATCTGAAACAGTAAATATCACTCTGGTCTACTCTAAACACTAAAACTAGTAATAATCATCTCATAAAACACTAACAATATCACTCTAAACTTATTAGTGATTGGTGATTTCATAAAGTTAAACTTGTAAACAAACGAAACAATGCCGTACGCAAGGCGAACAAAAATATGCGGAGAATTTCGACGACTCTCTCAAGTATAACGCTCTATTGCATTAAATTAGGCGCAACATTGGACAAAACCGGGGCTGTATTCTGTCAATGTCATCGGGGAGATGCCTTCTACCAGATTTTCTTGTATCAGCTATTACAAACTGATTTAAAGTTTCACGAGCTCAAAGTCTTTCATTCAATTACATTTAATTATAAAACAACTTTTTTATTGAACAAAAATTGTTTTTATCTATCTAGAACGATAATCTCGAACTAGGGCAAATTACTTATCTCGATATATCAATATTGGCAAGAGGTGCAAAATCTACTATTATAAACAATATTCGTCACAAATGTACTTTCTACGTAAATTATTGAGAATTCACATCCGAAATTGTCGAAGAATTTTTTTCGGAAATAATAAATTTAAATCATGGGCGCGCGGTAGCGATGCGCCCGTGACGCAAGTCACCATACGAACAACAAATTCGGAATCATATATACTACATGGGGTGAAAAGTCCGCGGCCTCACATAGAGATGGCGTCATTACTTCAGAATTTTTGTTAACATTCAGTAGTACCACCCTTTAGTTGTCTACAGCCAAAATTTCCTGACATTTGGTGTCATAGTTTTCGAATTACTGTCAATAGAGTGACGCAGGTTTTTGTTGTTCGTAAAAAATGGAAAATAATGAATTCCGTGTGTTGATTAAACATTGTTTCTTAATGGGAAAAAAATACGGTGCAAAGCAAAGAATGGCTGGATAAGTGTTATGGCACATCCTGTCCGTCGTATACAACGGTCAAGAAGTGGCATGCTGAATTTAAACGAGGTAATACAAGCACCGATGATGCCCCACGTTCAGGACGTCCAAGTGAAGCAGTTACTGAAGAAAACATCAAAAGAATCCATCGTATTGTTTTGGCTGATCGGAAAGTTAAAGTTAGTGAAATAGCTGACATCCTCAAAATATCCACAGAACGGGTGCGACACATTTTACACGAGTATTTGGACATGAAAAAGCTTTCTGCGCGATGGGTGCCGCGTTTTCTAACAATTGATCAAAAGCAGCACCGTCTTGACGATTCAGAGCGTAATTTAGCTTTGTTCGAGCGTAATCCAACGGAGTTTTTGCGTAGATTTGTCACGATTGATGAAACGGGGATTCATTACTATACACCAGAGTCCAATAGACAGTCTGCAGAGTGGTTAGAATTTGGTCAAAGCCGACCGAAGCGCCCAAAGGCACAGCGTTCTGCAGGCAAGGTTATGGCCACGATTGTTTGGGATGCGCATGGCATAATATTTATCGACTATTTGGAGAAAGGAAAAACAATAACTGGCGAGTACTATGTCACATTATTGGAACAGCTCGACAACGAGATCAAGAGAAAACGACCGCATATGCAGAAGAAAAAGGTCCTGTTTCGTCATGACAATGCACCAGCGCATTCATCCATAAAAGCAACTGTGAAACTGGACTCTTTGGGCTATGAATTACTCCACCACCCACCTTACTCTCCAGATCTGGCCCCCAGCGACTACTATTTGTTCCCAAACTTAAAAAGATGGCGACAGGGAAAAAGATTTTACTCTAATGATGAGGTGATATCCGAAACAGAGGCCTATTTTGCAGGGTTGGAGAAATCCTATTATACCAAAGGTATCCAAATGTTGCAGGACCGTTGGACTAAGTGCATTTCCCTTCAGGGAGACTACGTTGAAGAATAAAATTAATTTCATATGTAAAAGTTAGTTCTTTCATTGCAAGGCCGCGGACTTTTCACCCCATGTAGTACAGCTAAGTTTTGACTTCCCCCCCCTTGTGACGTACCCCCCGGAAAATATTTTTCCTGGATTCTACGGAAAATTCTAAGGCGAAGTGTCTTTTCACTCATTAAAATCGGTTCGGTGGATCTGAAGATACGACCTTTAGAAAATGATCATTTCCTATACAAAAAAGGTTGTTTCATAGAAGCCAAAGTTAATGCAAACGAAAACTCTTTTTAAAAGGGAAACTTGACGCTAGTCCTCGTCCCTTCTTCCGAAACAACTGATATCAATTTGGGTGACGCTTGCACCTTCGGAACGCACAAAATTCTTTTGAAATATTTTCATTTCTGAGTAAAAAAAATGCGTCACAAATGCCGGACCCCCCAGTGTTATAGTTTTTCTGTTTTATCAGCTTTCACAATGCAAAAATTTGACTTTATGGGATGTATGGCGTATTTTTGTACAGGAAATCAAATTTTTGCGTATGAAAGCTGAAAGCGTAGAAAAATTATTACATTGGCGGTTCCGGCATTTGTGACTCATTTTTTACTCAGAAGTGAAAATATTTCAAAAGAATTTTGTTCGTTCCGAAGGTGCAAGCGTCACCCAAATTGATATCAGTTGTTTTGGAAGAAGGGACGAGAACGTGCGTCACGTTTACCTTTTAAAAAGGGTTTTTGTTGTGATTTCTTAATCCGAGCAATTTCAAATACGAATAAACAAAATCAGATTTTTGTATATACAATTGCAGAAACGCTAAGAGACTACGAAAGTTGCAGAATCATTTTTTAGTGAAAATACTGAATGATAGTTTTTCATATTTACAACATGAATAAAATAGACGTGAATGCAACTTTATAAACACTCGGAACGCAAAAATAATTTTAAATTATTAAGAACGATATCGCGAAAAGTTCCACCAAAATGATTTCAGGGTTTTAGACGATTTATGGCTTATTCGATTCGTTGGACTGTGGAGAGGAAAACCCTATACCAGTGTTGTGAAATTCATCTTCAATTCGAGCCAGTGGCTATGAAGCAAGTGCGTGTCAGAGGGTGGGAAAAGTGGTTTTTTGTCTATAAGTCGTGTGAGACGCAATGGAAACAGATGATATTTAGCAAAATTATGAACCTCCATAATATGAACATTTTTTGATTCCGACACCTCCCCTACTCCCACCTATTTGCAGCAGCGGTGTGCTGTG
The DNA here is from genome assembly GCA_029228625.1 of Pseudolycoriella hygida. NCBI lineage: Eukaryota > Metazoa > Arthropoda > Insecta > Diptera > Sciaridae > Pseudolycoriella > Pseudolycoriella hygida. Next base: position 83,406,668 of record CM055403.1, on the reverse strand, counting down.
AAACTGGGTATATAGGTAGTTCGTACACCCTAGTAAGAATATCTGCAAGAGTTTCCTTGGTTAAAGTTCGTTGCAGTTTTGAGAGTTAATTTTATCCGCAATCAATTTTAGTATTGCATCAGCCATGAATATAACGTGGAAAATAAATTCGGCTGTGTTGTTTTTCCAAACTGCTGTATCTCGAGACATATTGACCTAATTTGCAAACGAATTACTTTAGGGTAATCCAGGGCATTTTGTTTGGATCCGTCGAGTCGTGAAATTAATTATTTCTCTTGTTTATGTTTTGTACTAGAAAAAAATTATTATGAACTGGGCATACATTTTCGTTTGTCATCAAATTTTATTCTTCGTATAGCCGAGTGCGTTAAAATAAGTAAATCGCACTAGTGAATTGCAAAAAATAAAGAATACAACCGCAGGCGTTTAAAGGTAGCGCCAGAGGCATTTGTAATAGTGGTTTGTGGTCCATGTTACACAAAGTGGAATTGTAACACATTTAGGACTAGGACCACACCGGAAACTTCTCATTGCATGTATATCTGCATGTGATGACGCGTTTTCGGATGGGACACCGACTAAAATAGCATACAGGGGGGGTGCTTAGTAAGTCATCCATTATGGATCATTTCGTGACACTCGCATACTCATTCTTGTATTTTTATGCAACTCGCTTTAAAAACTGTTTTTTGACTCGTGCAGTTGTATAAAAACTGTAACTCTAACTAAACTCTACACTCGTCAAAAAACAGTTTTCAAAGCTTCTTGCTTAAAAACACCCTCTTGAGTTTGGCTCATTTCACAAAATTGATCCCTCATGTAATGACTTACTTCGTCAAAACCTCAAATAGACTTGATTTTGATAGCAACGCACACAACAAACCATACTAATGTGTCAAAAAGTGAAAAAACAGACTTTTGAAAACGTAAAAGAATTTTTGTTGATAAATTATTCCATTTATTCAAAAAAAAAATAAAATTTAATCTCAAGATGCTCAGAATGCTTTATAATTTGTGCAAACCTTTTTTTGAAACTATTTGTCTAACTTGTGAAGTATTTGGTTCAAATATTTCGCAAAAACAACAAAAAAATTTTGGGAATAAATGGAATAAATGAAGTGCGTCACCCCTCGGAAGGAATTCACCAAAAAACTATTTATGGAAGGTACTTCCTCCAAGAATTAGTTATTTGCGGAGCGTATGGCGTAGGCGATGAAGGAATTGATGTTGAACGGTACTTACTACTTCAGCCCACATGAATATTTGTAACCGAAGATGATACGAGGGCTGATTTCGCAATTAAAAAAGAAGTAAATGTCTGAATTTGAATCGGAACAAGAAGCTTTTACAGAGGAGGAAGGGATACAGATGGGCAGATAAATGTAGAAATACTTTTGCACTCAAAAGAAAATCAATTTTCAAGAAAATCCTCACAAAATCCTTTGAATTACAAGAAAATCCTTAGAAATCCTTGAAAATCAAAGAAATTTCTTGAAAATACAGAGAAAATCCTTGAAAATCAAAATAAAATATTTAAATAATCCTTTTGCACTTAAAACACACGGTTATCTGCACCTCGAGGGATACTGCATCATTTGGATGACATATGCGCCTCAGGTTTTGACGCTATTGAAGACGAAGAAGTAGACAGTGGTATTTAAAAAAGAAGATAGGTACATTGATTTTTCTTTTGTTATAAATAAATTTATTGCTCTTCATACGATTTACGAGGGGATTACTTTCGCCCATGGAAGTAGTAGCCGCCGCGCTTCGGTTCCGCGGCGGCGGCGGTTCAAAAAAAACTTTCGATATGTTGTAAAGAAAGTTGAGGCGATCATTTTCGCCCATGGAAGTAGTAGCCGCCGCGCTTCGCTTTTGCGGCGGCGGTGGCTCAAAAAAAAAACTTTTGATATGTTGCAGAAGAAGTTGAGGGGATCATTTTCGCCCATAGAAGTAGTAGCCCCCGCGCTTCGGTTCGGCGACGCGACGGCGGCTGCTCAAAAAAAGCTTTTGATATGTTGTAGAGGCAGTTAAGGGAATCATTTTCGCCCATGGAAGTAGTAGCCGCCGCGCTTCTATTCGGCGGCAGCGGCGGCTCAAACTAATGCAAAACATTACAATCACAACGAAAACCCTTTTTGAAAAGGAAAAGTGACGCAAGTCCTCGTCCCTTCTTCCAAAACAACTGATATCACAACAAAAACCCTTTTTAAAAGGGAAACGTGACGCAAGTCCTCGTCCCTTCTTTCAAAACAAGTGATATCAATTTGGGTGACGCTTGCAGCTTCGGAACGCACAAAATTCTTTTGAAATATTTTCACTTTTGATGTTTTGATTAAAAAAATGCGTCACAAATGCCGGACCCGCCAATGTAATAATTTTTCTACGCTTTCAGCTTTCATACGCAGAAATTTGATTTGCTGTACAAAAATACGCCATGCATCCCATAAAGTCAAATTTTTGCATTGTGAAAGCTGAAAGAACAGAAAAACTGTAACAATGGGGGGGGGGGGGTCACGTTTCCGTCACGTTTCCCTTTTAAAAAGGGTTTTTGTTGTGATCAAATATTTCCCGGCTTTTTCGATTTTCGCTTATATCGAATATACGCCCGAAAAATTCGCTTTTGTCAATTTTCACCCGAAGGGATTTTTGGTAACCAAACCAACCTTTTTGAAAACTGCATCATTTTCATCAATATCTATCGTATACCTATTCCATCTTTCCCTCATTATTGTAACAACCTACTTTTCGTTTTGTTGTTGTCGAGTAAGTTTCAGCAGTTTCTTTGGGTTCATTTTTGAGGCTTTTTACAATGAAAAATTTTGGGTGTACTTTTAGTAGGGAAAGAGAGTCTTAAGCGGGAGGAAGGGGTTGTCTGAAAGCTCGCATACTGAAAGTTTAATACTGAAATCTGGTATTGAATTCTCTACAATCAAAATTTTTAAGGTATACGATTCTTGCGATTTGTGGGCTCTGTCAGTTCTTTGAGATTTAAAACCTTTAACTGAAAATATATATTATGCTACTGTCGAGATATCCCAAACATTACACTCGAGTACATAAGTAATTTCTTCCAGTCAACAATTTTAAAACTACGTTATTGATTCGACCAACCTGTTTTTCAGTTTAGGCCAAAAAAAGGAACCTGAAACTAACTTCAGAAAAAAAACCGGTTCAGCTGAAAAGGGATACTAATTTCAGGCCAGCTTCCGTTCAATTCATGCTCGAAAATCTGTCGAAAAAATTTCAGATTAACCAATGACTGGAACTTTTAGGTTAACGTGTTTTGGCATTGCACGTTTCAGTCTGCATTCAGGTTGAACCTGAAATTGTAAATGAGCCTAGACCCAGACTGTAACCCATTTATGTGGCTTCTATGTGGATCCTTTAAAGATGCTAAAAAAATGACAACATGGAGCCTAATATTACTAATTTTTATTAGCAATTTTCCAATTGTGAACATGTCTTCTTATTTGTAGCCCAGAATAGAATCCGTGAAATTCCAACATTGATTTGTTACTCTTTCAAGAAAAATGAATTGGAAATTAAATTCGCGAGCGAAGCGAGTAAAGAATTTGTATATAATAATTTTAAATTAAAGGTTTCCGCTCTAGTCCATTTTTTACATATCGTTATTCTTTTGTTTTTTCAGATCAGAACTTGAGCTGAAACTTTCCGAACTTCGCAAGCAAGCGAAAAATAAGATAAAATCGTGTTTTAATAACTATGTCGATGATTGTGAAGATAAGCTGAAATTTAACACTAAATGTTTCTTTGCATTCACGAAATCACTCAGGAAAACGAACTCTTTGCCAAATAAGATGAATCTTGCCGATGAAGCAAGTAAGAATATAGGCAGTCAATCTGTCACTTATTTGCGAAGTATTTCAACTCAGTATACAATCCCAGTGTCGAGTTGAGAGAAGAAATTATTTATGACCCTTTCACTACCTGATACTGGGGAAATATCGTTAATTTCATTTAATCAAGATCAAGTTCAGAAAGCGTTAAAAGGTTTCAATGTTAATAAAGTTGCGAGTCGGAACGATATTCCAATTATGTTTTTCATGAAATTAGTGCTATCGCTTTGTTTGCCGTTGACGCTTTTATTTAACAAATTGGTGGAGGAGAAGAAATTTCCAAGCAGGTGGAAAATGAATTATGTCTCAAGATGAGGACAAAGAAAAATTTGTGTGTATTGTAATGGGCTTTGCCAATAAGTCTTGGGCTATAGGTATGGGCTGGACCTATAAGTCCTGCGCTTTGAGCATGGGCTGGGCATTTTTTTGAAAAAAGTTGTGAAGACTCGTCAATCAATTTAAAGTTTTATGGAAAATTCTATATCTTCTAGAATTCGAATCTCCAAAAAATATGTTATAATTTTAAACTCACTTCCTTAATCTCAGTTGAATATGCATAGAGACTTGAAAAACAATAAAGAACATTGATTCACTCCACATTGAAGCAGAATTGATTTTTTGGAAGGATCCTATAGAGAAAAATCTTTTATTTTAAAAACCGTGTAAACCGGTTTTTCAAAATTGAGAAAACCGGTTTTTCAAAATTGAGAAAACCGGTTTCCGGTTTTGAGATAACCGGTTTCGAAACCGCTTTTGCATTCCCTAAGTCAAACGAGTATGGAGCTCTTCTACAATTCATCGGTTTGAAGTCGTCTTGAATATTGCTCATCTGTCTGGAGCCCATACTACGATAATGCAATTGATCAATCAGAAAGGGTGCAAAGAAAGTACACGAGGTTATTGTTCTACAAATTTCACTTGGATTATCCGCGTCCTAAATGTCATGACCGTTTGAAAAGTCTTAAGATGCATTCTCTTGATTCCAGGAGAATAGACAATGATGAAATCAATCTGTTTAAGTTAATTCATAATTACATCGACACATCGTTAAAAAATCATCTATGTTATCGTCAACGGTAGAGATCTACTCGACAAAACACCACTTTTTATCTTCCAGCTATGTCAACTAATTATTAACACAATTCGCCAATTTTTCGGCTTCAAAGGAAATATTACACTTATTTCACATGTATATTCAGACTATACAATGGCAATGTTTGTAAGGAAAGTTAGAAAATTTTTCGAATTTTAGCTCTTTGTTTTGTCATTGTGAAATTGTTTGTAAATTGTAAATCTAAAAGACTGATTGCTTCAATCTTTTCAACGTAAATTAGAAACGTTTTTCTCGTCAATCTAAAAGCATAAATTCACATCAAGGAAATGTCCTAATTTTTAGGTAAATATGTTTTTGGGCCCATAGCCTGTTTATTAAAAGGTAAGTATGCTTTGGTACATTTTTTAAAGTAAGTTAATAAGGGATAATGGATCAAAATACATTTTGTTAAAGGAAAATGTCCAATTTGACAAAATAACAAAGTAACTTGACAAAAATTATTTTTTAGTTCCGAATATTCAATGCGAAAGGCTGCAAGCAGCCATTTCCGCGAAAAAATTCCAGGAAAAGCCTTCGACAGCCTCTTCCCATTTAATAATTAGAAATTAATTTTGCGTTCTGTTTAAAAAGACTGGGAAAGTATACGGTATTCCACACGAAAAATTGGATTTCTCGGGCCACAAATAGCGTGCGTGTGCCAACCACCAAAAAGTGCTTCAAAAGACGGGGAAACATTTTTCTAAGGTGATATTTTCATCGTTTCGGTCAAATAAAATCAAAGTTTCATGTTCTAACCCGCACAATATGTCTGGTAATCACACAATACACTTATTGCTGGAATGTAAAAACATTTATGTTGCGGTTAACATAAAACAATACTCACAATTAACTTGCACATCAAAACGTTTCGAGACGGAGGGTGGTATCCCATTAGACGCTATACACAAATATCCGCCCATATCTGTTCGGTGAACTTGCTGTAACGTTAATCTTTCTCCATCAACATGCTTAACAACTACATATCAAACGAGAAATATAATTATTTTATGTTAACTAACAAAGGACCAACACAATTTTATTTTTGAGGATTACATTGTTTATCTCGCCCTTCAGACCGAAGAACAATGTCCTTTCCACCTTCTCGACGCCATTGCACACTAGGTTCTTAGAAATTATTTTCTGTTTAGGCTTACGTTTAAAATTAATGCAAAAACTGAATTTACCTGGAACTCCTGTAGCAACGCACACCAGCTGAATTTGTCCACCTTCGTTTGTGATACCTTCCTCCAGTGAACCAGTATTCAAATCTGGCTCGTTCAGTATATCTGGAGGAACGACGACATTCAAATGTCCGGACTAAATCACATGAACAAAGAGACAGTTTTGAAATAAATGAAAACAATAATTTATGAAATAGCAAGACAAAGTTCTTTGTTGATATTTACTTAGAAAATATATGGAACGTTGGCGAGGATGATAATGCGCCCGGAAATTTATTTATTTTTCCAAAAACTTACTTGGCTCCGCATTGGATCTGTGTTCACTTGGCACATATAGGTGCCACTATCATTTAGCTGTACGTGAGCTATATGTAGCTTCCATGTGTTATGTCCATTATGAGTCACTGACAAACGTTGATTTAACGCAACCATGTGGGTATGAATAGCCAGGATAGCCTTAGAATCGGATTTGATCCAGGCAACCTATTTGATAATGATAGTTTCGAAATGAGAATTATGAATGGAAGTGGGTACAAAATGCAAGTTGTTAACTTTTATTTTCTTTTTTATAATTTAAGCTGGCTTGGAGCGAAGCCTTCAATTAATTTAACGACACACACTTCTTAAAAGGAACAACCTCTAGAGGAGTTGACGAATCATTGGTTTTCAGACAAAAGGAATGTTGTCAAAAACTGCGCCAATAGTATTAAATTCATATTATGCATGTTTTTATGCAACAATCATAAGCTTAGACGATTCAACACACACTGTAGTGAATGACGACGAGTTCTTTGATTGTGAATGAACACACAAATATGACTACAACGAAACACCCCAACATCACGAGGGTGTCGTCACTTACTATAAAAATCTACATCGAATTTACAAAATTTTTTTGAGTTTTTGAATTTCGTCTACATTTTATAGATTCCGTTTTTTAATTTTCAGTTTGTTATAGGATTCGGCAACATCAACAAATTTGCCTTGCATGGCCGAATGAGTTACAAATCGATTGTTTCTTCTTCGGCAATAATGAATATTGGATGAATGAGTGACATCACCGTGCAACATTGACGATTTCGAGAGCCTCGGATTGAAAAGCACATTGTATGACGACACAAAAATGTGGAAAACAACGTTTCACATGAACCTACCCAATCTCTAAATGAAGTTGTTTTGTAATTATCTCGTAATTGTAACATTGTATCACCCTGTTGTCACCTGTTAAAGAATTTGTTAATCGTTGTGAGTTCTGCTCTATCAAATTGAGATGATTTTATGTATGTATGTAAAAAATTTCCTTAAGGTGTGATAAGATTGTGTCAAATGCTTTTAGTTTGAACCAAGACCTGATGATGGGAACACAGTTCCTGAAACCGGTTGGTTGTTGAATAAAAATAAAGGCATAATTTAAAATTGGAGAGTTTATTTCAAACAAACCCTGTTTTCGTAATATTCGTAATAATTGAAAAATCTTTTTTGGGATTGAATCTGAGTATATCACAACAAAAACCATTTTTAAAAGGGAAACGTGACGCAAGTCCTCGTCACTTCTTCCAAAACAACTGATATCAATTTGCAGTTTCGGAACGCACAAAATTCTTTTGAAATATTTTCACTTTTGATTAAAAAATGCGTCACAAATGCCAGACCCGCCAATGTAATATTTTTTCTACGCTTTCAGGTGTCATACGCAAAAATTTGATTTCCTGTACAAAAATACGTCATACATCCCAAAAAGTCAAATTTTTGCATTGTGAAAGCTGAAAGAACAGAAACTACAAGCGTCACCCAAATTAATATCAGTTGTTTTGGAAGAAGGGACGAGAACTTGCGTCACGTTTCCCTTTTAAAAAGGGTTTTTGTTGTGACTGTCAAAATTGTAGAGAATTAAATTTAAGCGAACACGTGTTTTACGGTTTTGGGGAAATATGGCCCAATCCTGGTATATGGCCACTTCCATAATTGGGCAGGATTACCCAGATCTCCAGAACTATGAGAGGTAGAAAGTTGCTTCCAAGGACAAAGTTGTAGACAATAAAATTTTAGATAATACGTGTTTCAGGGTTTTAGGGAAAGATTACTTAGTCCTTGGATATAAGCTTTTCTAGATTTGAATGGTCTGAGACGTACTTCGGTAGGGCCTTTGACATTACCTTGGGTAATTTCTATGGATCTTTGAAATTCTTACAGTTATAAAAGAACAGAAAACGTTGGATCGTTTGTTTATTTGTATATTTAGGTACGTTCGAGTCACTTTGCCACATCTATTCTGTTTGTCACATCTATTCTGATACGTACGGGTCTTTGGTTATGTTTTATATTAAAAGTACTATTCATTCCTAACATTTCCCTTAAATTAATTTACCACTACCTGATGTAGTCGTCGCGGTCTGGCGCTAGGAAAAGTTGGGTACACTTTGTTCTTCAATGGGCTCCCATGATTCCGACAGCGTGCGGAAACTTGAAGTAAGTGAAAAAACGTGCTCTGCGGACTATTCTGAAGCGATTTCACTAAACTTGCCTGAACATGACTTATACTACTACCCTTATACTAGTTTCATGCAATTTCGCAAAAGTCTAAATTTTTCACTGTTTTTGGGACTTTTTGACTATTTTGATATTGCGGAACCCCTAGATCACTCCGGATTGAGTTGCGTCCATAGACACTTTTTATCAGGGACCCATTTAGATTCGTTTTAACGCTGCGCTGGTGCCCCAAACTTTTCGACACTTTAATTTTTCCACACATTTTTGGACCACCCTAATTAATGTACAGTCAGCAAAATTAACAGAACTGCGAAATTTCTCTTTTACTCTGTTTTGTGAGTTTTTAAGTTTCGTGAGTATTTACCATGCATTTACTTGTGGTTGAAAAGAGAAAAACAGAAACAAACGAAACTCAAAATGTGCAGCCAGCAAATTAAGGCTGTAAGTAAATGTTGTTGATTCTTGTGAACACAATAAGTTGAGCCATTTTCATGTTTGTAAAAAAATTCAACAAGAAGTGACACCAAGAAGTGGAAGAAGACGAATTTTAATTAGAACATTAAATTACATCTAATAATTTCTTCAGATTTTACGTAAAAAAAATTAACTCAGTATAGGCTTACTATATGTATTCGGAGATATTGTAAGTTTCCTCGAGCATTGGAGTTTCATGAAAATTATTTTGCGCAAAAATAATTGCGACGACCAATAGCAGGCCAGAGTTTTACGTTGAATAATTTTTTACGAATCGTTAACTTATTTTAACGAAAAATCCTGTCCTCCTATTGGTCGTCGCAATTATTTTTGCGCAAAATAATTCTCATGGGACTCCAATGATCGATAAAACTTATAATAATTGAATTCAAAGAGCTAACCAAGGTTAAACCTTGGTTATGTTAAAGAGATTTGTTAAAGTGATGTGAGATTTTAAACTTTTAAATTTTTTAATTTTTAAATCTTGAGATTTCGAGAAATGTGAAATATGAAATGAAAAGTGGTGACTTATATGAAAGAGAATGTAAGAAAAGCAATGCTAAATAAATGTAAAATTCATTCATTCATTCATTCATTTCGAGAATGAAAGCTTAGTTTTCGAAACCAGTCAGGTTCAAAATAAATTTTGACATAATTTATTATAAAACGGATTGTCTAGTCTAATTTATTTTGTCTCATTTGCTGACAATTGTGCCGTGTTCTGTAAAGTCAATATTTATAGTGCCCTTTTATTATTATCGACCCTTAATAGAGAGTTTGGACAAAGCTACATATAGCGAAATTTATAAATTATAACATATACAAATTTTTCGTAAAAACCTCGGAAAAATGTCAGAAATTTCGAAAATCGAATTTATACAAAAATTTTTTATATGTTATAAGTTATAAATTCCGCTATATGTAGCTTTGCCCAAACTCTCTAATATTGTGCTCGACGTATCCGCATAATTCGCATCTGGAACAGTCAGGTTCCTGATTAACATTTCCGGCTCTCCTGACACGCTAGCTTTCAGTTGCTGGAACTTTTACACGGGAGTCAATTGCGCATTGTTGTGAACTAGAGAGACAAACAGGTACCGAAAAGTGAGCCGCGATTCAAATTCACGTTCAAACGCAGGCAAAACGACACCTTCTTCAACGGGTCTTTCGAAGTACTTTGCATCGGTGCTGCTGACGAACTCTCACCCCTATACTGGGATTGACTTTATTAAGTGTATCCAACCTAGACTGTATCAAACCCTTTAAGCATCGACCGTTTCATATGCCTCAGCCTTGCATTACGGATATTCGACATCTTTCACCTCTAAAATTGCATCGTTTGCCTTTCCTCGGCTGCCGCCAGCCTTGCTCTCAGAAACGCAACCAAAATCTCCTGTTGCGTAAAACGTTTTAAGGCTTGCTAGCCTGCAATGAATTGTCTTTCAATTAAACTCAACAGCCCTACCTTACAGAGCAACCTTTCGTCCTTGAACAATCTGACCCTTCAAGGACAACGCACCCAAACCAAGTGACCGAGTGACCTTCCACAATGTCGTCCCTCAACAACCAACGAAACAACTCCTTTTTCGTTTTCTTTGTCGAAAAGGAAACACGAGTTCTTAATCGATATAAGTGAAAGGTGGCAACAACGCGACCACCCGAACGTGTCACATGTTCATTTTGATTTGTGTAACGCGTGAGATTTGAATAGCGTAAATGCACTGTCCACTGTGACGGCACTAAAAGCATGCGCGTCGAAATTGGAGGGCACAGTAATACTTGGACGCTACTAGCGAATTTTTTATTTTTTATTTATTTTATTTTATTCGTTTAATGATCAACAAACAGGCCGAAGCTCAATAACATGTCAATCAATGTATGGAAAATAAGAAATGTAGTGCAATAAGAAAATCAGTAACAAAATCCAATAACATTAAACAGCCGAATCAATAAATGAAGTGATTTTTAACGAGTTTTTTGAACATTGAAAATCTTCCGTCCATGATATCCAGCTCTGGGAAAAATTCATCGTGATGCTCTTGCAAGCGGAAAATAGGAGAATTTCTCTGAATATTGGTTTTAAATTTAGGCAAATAGAAAACTTTCCTTTGCCGGGTGGATTTAGTTCTTCGGTCGAATGCGAGCTGATGGCGAAGTTTAGAATCGATACGGCTATGTACCAGTTTGTAGAGAGTTATTTCGTCGTTTTCCAGCTTTCTAGATTCTAGTGAGTGTAACTTTCAATCTTTTGTCGTACGGCTGCCGGTCAATATTGAATTTGAAGAAAAACATTCTGGAAAATTTCTTCTGTACGCGTTCTATTCGGTCGATCGAATTATGGTAGAACGGATTCCAAACCGATGAACAGTATTCCAGTCTGGATCGGACAAGAGCATTGTACAGCGATATGATGCTTGATTGATTTGAGAAGTATTTTCCACATCGAAAAATAAATCCGAGAAGCTTGTATGACTTTCGAGTTATCGCGTCAACGTGCTCGTTAAATGATAAATTTATCGTCAATTACTCGTTCAACAGTTTTGCCACATAGTTTGTCTGGAAACTCAACCTTGGTGAGACGAGTGATCGACATAACAGCGCATTTCTTATGATTAAGACTCATATTGTTTAATTGACACCACCGTTCAACAAGATCCAAGTCGTTTTGCAAAAGTAAACAGTCATTTTCATTGGTGATCGATTAAGGTCGTCAGCGAAACCAAGGCCAGATCCCATAGAAAGCGATGACAGTAAATCATTAATAAAGATTATGAATAGCAGTGGTCCTAATATAGATCCTTGTGGGACACCGGACGTTGGAAAAATTCGAGTTGACTTTGATCGACCAATCACTACGTGTTGCGAACGATCGCTAAGATAAGACGAAAACCACTCAGTAAGATTCGGGCTTACTCCAAATCGTTTAAGTTTATAAATAAGGCGGCTGTGATCAACTTTTCGAAAGCTTTCGTGAAATCGGTGTAAACTGAGTCCACCTGGCCACCATCCACAATTTCACTTGCAACAAACGAGACATATTCCATGAGGTTCGTCTGTGTAGACCTTTTTGAGAAGAAGCCGTGCTGAGAAAAGTGGATTTTATGTTTTATTTGTTCAAAAAGCATCGTAAAGACCAGTTTTTCAAAAACTTTTGATATCGCACAAATTATACTTATCGGTCTATAGTTCGAGACATAAGCCTTATCACCGTCCTTGAGGACTGCTGAAATGTAGCTTACTTTCCACTTGGCCGGAAATTTCCTTTCAGTCAAAGATCTGTTGAATATGATGGTTAGCGGTAGACTCAAGGAAATCGACAGATTCATGAAAAACATCATAGGTACGTTGTCTGGGCTGCTAACTTTATGAATATTAAAACTCTTCAGCGCATCTTGAACTTGATTTTCAGTAAAAGTGAATTCTGGAAACATACTTTCATCAGATGCATGCTGGAAAGAATCGTAAACAGGTGCCAGAAATTGTGGTCTGTTAATTGTAGGATTAAAAACCGAACTAAAGTACTTCGCAAAGAGATTACAAACAGAATCGCGATCGTTGGCTACTTCGTCTCCTACCTTCATATCGTTCGGTAACGAATTAGTCTTACGCAGAGATTTAGTAAATGCAAAAAAACATTTCGTATTAGACTTGACCTTCTCCTCACAATCCTTGACGTAATCATCGAGACACTTCGTAATGCCCAATTTTACATCCTTTCGAAGATGTTCGTATTTTTCCGTGGCTTTAGCAATCTCATCAGGGTACATCTTCAGTGCGTTGAGTCTCTTTTTAATCCTGGCTTTCTTATTGATTAGAGAAATAAGTTGGTGAGAGTAGTAGTTTGGATATTCTATTCTCTAAATGAACTTCTACATTTCGGAATGGACTTAATGTGGTTGTCTAGAATAGAGTAAAACTTCTCTACAGCGAGGTTGATCGGCAATCCACTGAGCTCAGCTACCCAGTCGACTCTCAAAAATTCATCATTCAGCCTCTCATAGTCAGCTCGGTAAAAATTTGTCCTAGCAGGTCGTCGTTCCAATAAAAACCTTAAGGGCGCCAAGGACAGATATATTTCTAAAGCGGGATGGTGAACGTCCTCCACAACTAACGGATCAGTGGACTTAAGAAGTTGAATCCGCTTCGGATTAAGATTAGAAATTACAAGATCAAGAGATCTACCATTGATGTTTTTAACTATATTGAACTGTCTAGAGTCACACAACGAGAGCAAATCTATCAGAGTAGTAGGCTTGGCACCCTTAACACTACGCAGTTAACAACTACCGTCAGTCTGACTTTTCCATACGATAGTGTCCCCCAAAGTATAGTCACCGGATAACATAAACGAATCATTTGTGTTGAATGACATTACTACTTCACTGATCCGATCAAAATGGACCATGTATTCAGAAAGATTACTATCCAGCTCTATATAACCGTTGATGTGATCAATGGACACCCAGACATCTTCTTTACTGAGCTCAAAATCTGGAATACGCTTTGAAGAGAGGCCTCTCAAACAACCACCTTTTGTACTAAGCCCGGTTAGAAGAGAATTACGATCACTCCTGTACGTTACATATCGGTCATCGAATTACTCACTACTTAGAAAGTCTTCGTTTAGTCCGGTTTCACACAGCAGAATAACATCGAAGGTGCTCCTCATAACTCCCATTCTAAACTCTTTTGTTTTTGTCCTTAACCCGTTAACATTCTGGTAATATACATAAATACAAATACAAATATGAACTTACGTGTCGGACTTAAATGAAAACAAGGAGATATACTCAACACTGTAAACAATGATGTCCGTTTGCATTCAATCGGCACCACTCTATAAAATGTTTTTATTTAATATCCACTAATAAAGCTTTAAAGCTGATTCAATTTCAACTCTTTCAGCCGCTCACAAGTATTATTCTTTCAAATGATACTAAACTTTAAATAATTATTGCTAAAACTTATTCGAAATTTTAATTTTAATCGGAGTAATATTAATCGTGTCACTCACTTCTTCGAAATTTCGAAATTTTAATTTTAATTGGAGTAATATTAATCGTGTCACTCACTTCTTCACCCACGTAGCACTCTGTCAGTCAGTCAGTCAGTGTCATTACCGCTGCTGCGGCGAAACTAATCCGGGGATCAGAGATTAAAGTTGAAACTTCCATCACCGGGTTAGCGGACTCCCCAGTTGGAAGTGCTTCGAAGTTACTATCGTTCAGTATCAGCAGGAAGAGCAAGTAGATATTGAAGCAAAACTGAAGGCATAACTGTCGCAGGGGTTCAACCCGGGGACTTGTTGCGAAGTTCAGGCTGGTCCAGAAATGAAGAGTCGGTCGAGAGTATTAATAAAAGTTTCATTCATTTTGACCCTATTATCCCTATAACGAAAATCCACTGGGCGTTTTCTCCCTCTCCCATTTTAAGCTGTAGCACAACCAAAAGGTCTATGAAAAAAATCATTGAAATAATGATACAGTAATGGCCTTGTGAAAGCATTATCACAAAAGTATACGTCCTCAATCGTTGCTATCGATGCTAAGCATGTCAAAATACACGTTGACGCTTGATTATTATGAAATCAACAAACCAAAGTTGAAGTATAAGATTATATTAGCAGAACGTTCAATTTTGTTTTCGAAAATACAATCGATCTAAATTAAAAGGTATACAAAACTTGCGATTTGTGGGTTCTGCGAGTTCTTTGAGGTCTAAAACCCACACCCAGTTTTAGTGTTGTCGATTTTGGCTTTTGCTAAACGTATATCGATAATGCAGTTTCATTTAGTTCGTTAATTGGCGCATTTTTTTTTGTAAAATTCAAACGTTCTCTGACTTAAAATTTTTGCACATTTGTTTGATGACTCTGTTGTTAGCAAATTTCGGAATAGATCGATATTTGTTTCTTCGCATTATTTTTTATTTAATGTTGGATTTAGAAATTACTTCAACAATTTGAATTTTCTTGCAAATGTAGTTTTTTGTTTAATTTTGTAAATTTCCTAAAAGCTTAATTTTGCAGAAAGTTCGATTATTTCGGGGATTTGCATATCTTATAAAACTCCAATTTTCTTAGAGAGTCTAATTCTTTTGAAATTTTTAATTTTTTTGATAATTTGAAATTTTTCTAGAAATTTATATTTTCCTGTAATTTTGGGATTTCCTTGAAATATTTATTTTCACAAAAATTTATATTTGGAGAAAGAATTGGGATTTTTCAAAAATTTGAGTTTTCTTGATAATTTTGAATTTTCACAAAAACTTTAAATTTCTTGAAAATTCAATTTATTTTTGAAATAACCGTACGGGTCAACCGTATCTTGATTTTCATCATCTTTATCTACATTATCATTCATTGTTTTGATTGACGGCTTTGACAGTAGCAGTACTTCAGTATATTTTTTAAAATTTTAGATTTTCTAGTGAAGTATCTCACAAATTATTGTTTTACTTCAGTTAAAACAATTTCAATTGTTATTACGTCTTGATCATTTGTTGTCCTGTGTTTAATTGTGGACTTTTGAATCTTTTTTTGATAAATAGATTGGTGTATCCATCAAAAAATCGCTAATTTCTATCGTGTGAAAAGTGTTTTAAAACTTCCAGCTTCTGCAAGCATTATTTCGCTTTCCTCTAGTGGATTTTCGAGGATTTTGTTTTTATTAGAAACGTTTATCTATTTAGAAAAAGTTGTAAAATTTTGTGAAGTTTCGAATTAACTTTTCTAATAAAAAATGAAATTTAATTCGTGATCATCACGGGAATCTTCTGATTTGTATTTTTGTTGACAAATGACATGACATGGCCAATTTGTTTACATACATTCGTCCAAAAGCGGCAACACCGAATTTATTCATTGGGTTTTAAACCCACAAAAATAACTCTCAAAAGACATAATTGTAAACTTTCAAGATTGGAAAGATTGTATTTATGGTTTTTCATAAAACCTGCCGACCAGGAAGTTGTTTTTTTACAGGAAATACGAAAATAAATCATGGGCGCGCGGTAGCAATGCGCCCGTGACGCAAGTCCCCACGAGCAAAAAATTCAGAAATTTTTTTTTCGTAGACTTCGGAACCATATATACAGCTAAGTTTTGACTTCCCCCCCCCCCCTTGCGACGTACCCCCCGGAA
>CM055403.1:83352252-83376686 GCA_029228625.1 Pseudolycoriella hygida | reverse complement strand
GAACGGAAAAGTGAAAACTGACTTTCTGATTCGTATGGTAAATTCATATGATAAATCAGAAACTTGTCGGTTTTCACATTTCTGAGACTACAATTACATTTCTTTGTTAGACAAGGGTGGTGGTGTACAATACTCGATGCTTTGAAAATTGCCGGGAGAATAGTAGTACTAACAGTTTCGGCAGCCATGGTGATGATATTCTACGTTTTTCTTGTGCGAGCCATCTGGTTATCATCGTTTACACTCGTTTGTTGTCCTTTCATATTTGAATATTGGTGCTATTTTTCCAGTACAAGCGCCATCTATGAAGGACAAGTAGGGATTATTGAATGTCAACTGTCTTCCATCAATTTATTTCCTTCTTTATCCAACTGGTGGTTTATCCAAAGGGTGGAGCCAAAGTGTTGACAAGTTGTACTCAGAATGTGTATGTTGCATATGAGTGACGTCATATGAACATTACTCTGAGAACTTTTCGTTGCATCGCTGCAACTACCAATTTTAAAGCGTGGGTAAGCTTAGGGATGTTCTTTTATGACAGTACATTACAGAAAAATTTCATACGTCCCGGGGATCGAACCCAGGTTTTCTGCGTGGAAGGCAAGCGAGTTCACAACTTGCCATCCCATCCCATCGCTCTGCTGAATATTGCTTACAAGATATTTGCAAATATTCTTTACCAGCGCCTTCATCCATATATGGAAAACTCTGTAGGTGAATACCAAGGTGGTAGGTCGTTGAACATCGGACCAGCTGTTTAATATCAGACAGATCTTGGGGAAGTGCAAGAAGGAGTACAACATTGAAACACACCATTTGTTCGTTGACTTCAAGGCAGGCTATGACAGTGTTAGAAGAAGTAAGCTGTGGAGAGTAATGGAGGAACTTGGAACCCCTAACAAACTGATCTCGCTAACCAAGTAAACACTGAACGCTAATAGCCTAATAAGAATCCGTAACCAACTGTCAGAGATTTTCGACACAGAGGAAGGCCTACGTCAGGGAGATCCTCTCGCGACGCTGCTTTTTAACCTTGAAGCAGCTGTGCACACCATGGACATAGATTCCAGCGGCACCATTTTCACCAAGTCCAGTCATTTGCTAGGTTTCGCAGACGACCTGGACATACTTAGACGAAATATGGATGTTGTTAAAGACAAGTTCATGGCCTTGGAGAGGAAAGGTACCGACCCTGGGTTGAAAGTTAATGACGAAAAAACGAAATATATGATCATTCCGTCTTCGAATGGACACCAGGAGGAAACCTTAACGGTCGACATACATACATTCAAAATGGTCAACAAATTCGTATTACTTGGATCGGAGCTGAACACTAATAACGACATCGCGGACGAAATTAAGAGACGAGTAATTCTGGGCAACCGGAGTTATTACGCCCTTCTGAAAATCTTCAAGTCCAAGTCAGTAAGCCGAAATTCAAAATGCGCAATATAAAATCTATGATCAAACCGGTAGTTACGTATGGTTCGGAGTCGTGGTGCTTGACACAAAAAGACGAACAATCGCTGCACACCTTCGAAAGAAAAGTACTGCGGACAATATTTGGGCCTGGATTCGATCAAAGGCAGAACCGATGGCGCAGACAATTCAATCATGAGCTTAGTCAGCTTTATGGAGAGCCAGACATAGTCAGAACTACCAAAATAAACCAACTGCGATGGCTCAGTCATGTACTACGAATGGAAGATCATCGTATTCCGAAAAAAATCCTTAAAACCAGACCAGAGGGCAAGAGAGGTGCAGGGCGTCCAAAATCCAGATGGTATGACGCAGCTCTTGCCGACTTAAAAACTGTTGGAGTATCCAGCTGGGAGACGTTAGCTGCGGATAGGTCCGGTTGGAGAAGCATGTTGCAGAAGGCCAAGATCCTTGATGGGTTGTAGTGCCCGTTAATTAAGTAACTAAGTTCTTTCGACACGAATCGTGCGGGACCAGCGTAAGCCCTACGTTTGATTGTATTTATTTATTTATTCCAATGACTTTAAGAAATTTTACAATTTTCAATTACAAAGACCCTTTTTAAAAGGGAAACGTGACGCAAGTCCTCGTCCCTTCTTCCAAAACAACTGATATCAATTGGGGTGACGCTTACAGCTTTGAAACGCAAAAAATTTTTTTGTAAAGTTTTCATTTTTGATTAAAAAGATGCGACACAAATGCCGGGCCCACCAATGTAATAATTTTTCTACGCCTTCAGCTTTCACAACTTAGAATCCGAAAAACTAGGTCTCAGGGGGGTACGACACAATGGAAAAAAGTCAAAACTTAGCTGTATGGTTCCGAAGTCTACGAAAAAAAAATTCCTAATTTTTTGTTCGTGTGGGGACTTGCGTCACGGGCGAATCACTACCGCGCACATGATTCATCACAAAATTATTGCTTAAAAAACGTTGCACATGATGTGGTAAGGCATCACACTTCTACTTTTAAATTATGCAGTCATTCGATAGCGTTGTCTGTTGCTTCATTTAGTTCTCTAATGTCGCCCATAAAATGGTGTATGTTGCATCCATTGAGGATGTGGTCCATGGTCTGAAACTCTCCTCATTGGCATAAGGGCGACTCCGCGAATTTCCAACGATGCGGCAGCATTGTCCCATTCGAAACCGATTTAATCGTAGCCAGATTTTCTTTGGGAGTTCGCAGCCTTTAACTTCCTCTATGGAGTCGTCTATCAGCTGTTTGCTTCTAATTGAGACTCCTTGCCACCATTCTCTCCATCATTTCTCCATGTCTCCTATGTTTTCTTTCTGCTCTGATCTCAGCAGCGAAGAGGGGGGAAGACTTCTTCAATATCTTTGAAGATTGGCAATTCGTTGCCCATTTCAACCTTCCTACATTCCCTCAGGGCAGATTCTCGACGAAAGATGAATGGGGTGCTATATTACCTAATATGTAAAGCCACTCGACCTCTATTGGGTCTACAGCACCAGTGATTATTCTTAGTGCACAGTTAATTTGAGAGTCAATGTTATTTACATGTACACCCTCCATTCAAACTGGGGAGCAATAATTTGATTTTGATAAAATCATAGCTTGCGTAGTGATTTTCAGGGTCTTTGCTGAGCAACCCCAAGTTCATCCCGCCAACTTTTGAATGAGATTTACCCGTGATTTTAGCTTCGTTTGATACGTTCCAAGTTCATTCGATAAGTGAGACTACGGTCCAAAACGTTACCCAGATATTCGGGACTGGCCTTGTATTCCACCGTTTCACCGTTCTTCTGTGCGTTCAGCTTCAATCTCCAGTCTTTAAAATATTTATTCAGTGTTTCCAGATCGTCGTTCACCTAGACTTTTAATTCGGTAAATTTTTCAGTTTGAGTCACCAGAGCATTGTCATCGGCGTACATAAACTTTCTCGAATGAGTTGCAAAACCGATCCTTGTGCCAATCCGTTGTTTAATACCCTTTTTTGGCTCATCTTTCCGTTGACTTCTACTTGGAAAGCGCGATCGCTTAGTATGTTCATTACAACCGTTAGTTTATCCTACATGGGATGAGTTGGCTGAGTTTATGCATCAAGCTGCGTTTCCAAACCGTATCATATGCTGTGGTCAAGTCTAGGAAAACGACGTCGGTTTTTTGGCATTTTTCGAATCCTAGCTCAGTAGAGAGATAATAGTGTCTCGGGCCTTACCCAGGCCACGGAGGCTCTGCATCTGCATCGAACATTCGTTTTAGGGAGAGTCGCCGAGGTGACTCGTACTAATTGGGCGTGCCCAACTTATCGCCCATGAGGACCGTGCGGCTAAAGCATAGTTAGGTACGCACGTTAATCTGCAACTTCATTGTTGTCACGCTCTGTCAAGATGTCCCTGACCCCCCTCGGCAAGACATCCGTTACGAACGGCCCCTTATTTCAACTGCAAACTTCCAAAACGACTGATATCGCACGCAAAAACTTCTCAAAATGTTTGCTCGGAAGGGGTTGTCCAACATTTTAAATGATTATTGTAACGGTCTTACACCGAAAGGTATAACTAATGCTTCACAAATTGCCAGTGAAAATGTCGTGACGTGCTGTTTGTCAAAAAGTATGATGACAGTGATAGTGTCGCAATGTGCCTATTTGATGGAATGTCGACAGTAGTGTCTACGCTAAAAAAGCTAGACTTACTATTACATTCTATACAAATCCATAACTAAAAGTAACATTTTCAAAACTTTCCATGTCACACAAATCTGTAATGGTTTTTAAAGCGCAAATATATATATAGTTTTCGGAATAATAGTATCCTCATACACACAATTACATATAAGTTAGTATAACCAAAAGCATTTTCATTTAAATAATTTTCAAAACGTTTATAATAATCTAGCGATTCAGTGGAATTGTAGGAATATCATGCGAATGCTGTGATATAAGGGCCTAATTCTTTTGCACATGGAATTATTCAAGCATTTTCTCGCAACGGAGGGAAGATATGTATGCCATTGTTGTGTATATGTATTTTATGTATAAAAGTTAAGGAAAATTCCTCAAATTTTTTTAGCTTTTATGCTTCCAAAATAAAACTGTTTTATCGAAGGTGCTTTGCAATATTTTGTATTGTATGATGTGTACTATATACGTTCTATGAAAGGAACGCTGTTTTGTTACCTTCTGGAGAGACAACTGAATTTTACGTTAAAATCGTTATACTTATAGTCATAGTCAGGGATCTTTGGGGCATCGAGATACGATAAACGCAAAAAATGCACTATTTTATGTTTAAAAACGTTTTGCATTCATGCTGTTTTACTCCTCACAGCGTTTGTGTGTGTGAGGGAGAAACGCATGTATCGAATACGAATAATTTAACCTAAAACCTTTCAAATTATTTTTGGAACGAAATAAAGAAAGAAATGTGAAATAAATTGCAAAATATTTTTAGATCTGTACGAAGTGCGAAGTTCTTCGAAAAGGGGTCTTATGCGTTTACCACGACGTTTGTAACCACCCCAATTTCGACCCGGAAGTAAGGGGGAGCTTCGATCATGGTCCTTAGATGACGAACCAACAATAAAAAACATATGCAAGGGACCCGCCGTGTGTATCAGAATAGATGTGGCAAACAGAATAGATGTTGCAAAAAGAATCGAACGTATCAAAGTAAATGTTGCCTTAACTCTTAAGTGTATGAAATTACGTCGACATTAATTTGGATTAGAAACTGCCGAAAGGACAATATTGAAATACCCGTCCGAAGAAGCGGCGCAAAAAACATTTCCAATCCTTAAATAAGCCCGAAATTAAAAGAAAAATGGAATAAATTTGAAAAAAATTGCACTAGGCCCAATCATAGAACCGACTTAGAGCACAAAACCTCTTCATCAAGGATATATTCACAAAAAACCACCAAATATCTTGTAGGATCCCGTAGCGTGAGTTGGGCCCACACTGAGGACTCTACAGCCCGAACCCCTCAACCGATTCTGACTAAATTAATTTTCGTGATTTTCTGGTGTCCGTATCATTCATTTTAAGTCTTCAAGAGTGATTTCCGTTCTAGTTTCGCAGAGCCTGTGGCCTGTCCAACGGAGAGAACTTATCCCGATTGGAAAAATGTTTAGAAGATCCGGCACGTAAAGCAGTTAAGAACCTGTTGACAAGGCCAGAAGCCGTACCCGACATCATCGACACGCTCGAGATGCTATATGGACGCCCTGAGGCGAGCATCGACGCACAACTGAAAGTCATCCAAAACGAAGCTGCGCCAAAAATGAACAAGATGGAAACGTTCATAGATTTCGCCATGTCAGTGCGGAACGTCACCACCGAAATCCAGAAAACTGGCATGTGGCAGTATTTGTGGAATCCACAACTTATGAAGGAATTGGTGGACAAGCTGCCCTACCACATGAGTATGGAATGGGGACAAATAAAAATGTCAACGCCAAAAATGTAAATACAATTCAATGCTTTTGTCAATTGATTAAAATAACAAAAAAAAAAACATTTATTTCAGAGCTCTGTGCAACTGATACAAATTATCTGACGAGTATCTAGCCTTATAGTTACACACATAACGCGACAACAAAAATATTGAACACGTAACGAATTTAAAACATACCTCGAACGTTTTCGGAATCTATGATTCCATCGACTGGAGACGATACACTAAAGATGTTGTCGTATGTTCCTTCGTCCAGCCGTCCAGATAGCTCAGATGGTAGAGCGTTGGACTCACTGCCTATGGCTCCCGGGTTCGATCCCCGGCATAATCAAACAATTGCACTCACAAAGTGCGACATCTACATTCGAATAGTCTTACAACAACGAAAAGAAATTCTCTCTACAACAGTGGATATGCACAACAGGCCCATTGGAGGCTTAGGTGCTTAGGAAGGTTCGCTTTCCTTACCCACATTATCCTATCCTATCCTATGTTCCTTCGTACATTTTTTCCAAAAGTACACGTCGTTATTTTTCCGAATATTTAAAACAATTAGAATCCACAGCATTGTTTAAGCAATGCCGTTTCGTTGATATCAAATAAAAGTAAATTGTCGTTACACACAAAATTTAAAAAGTGCACTGGTCAGTGGTGGCGGGCGAATATTCATGAGATTGTCGTTCTTGTGTTTGTATACATAGTACGACTCCCACGCGTTTAAGTATTTTTCTTTTTTGACGTGTTTTATCAATTGACTGTTTTCTTTGATTATTTTATGCGATTGGTTATCGAAAATATGTTTAGCCACTGCCGAGTTTAAATCTTTTTTCTTAATAGCGTTTATATGTTCTTGCCATTGAATCTGACAGGAACGGCACGTCTGACCAAAATAAAAATGCCCGCAGGTTTCACATCTCATTTTGTAAATACCTGATTTTTGTAAAACATTTGTCTTGTCTTTATTGTTGCATAGAACATTTTTAATTTTGTTGTCACTAGCGAACACCTTCGATATGTTAACTGACTTTAAAACGTCTTTGATTTTATTTGTGAGAGGTGGATAATGAGAAAGTCGCATCCACGCTACCGGTTGCTGCTCAATCGGTTTTAAAGTTGTGTGCGACTTTGTGAACAGAGACTTTGTTTGTTTTTCAATAATGTTTTTAATTAGAGGCTCACCATATCCATTTACCCTTGCGATGTAAAAGATTTTTCGCGTCTCTTCTTTTCGATCTTCTTCTGACATCGGGATGTTTAGCATTCTGTAGACCATGGAATTAAAAGCTGCCATTTTTTGTTTAAAGCAATAATGCGAGTCTGCAGTGATGAATCTATCTGTGGTGGTGTCTTTTCTATATACTTTAAAATGTAGTTTTTTGTCGCTTTTCCTCATCACCATGAGATCCAAAAACGGTAAGCATCCATTCACTTCTACTTCCATAGTAAACCTAAGTTGTCCTGGATAAATCACATTTAATCGATCTAAAGTATTCTTCGCCTTCTCTGTCTTTACAATCGCGAAAATGTCATCCATATATCTCCACCAAACTCTGGGGAACCATTTTTCTTTCGAAATTTTCTTCTCTAGATTACCTAGAAAAATGTCTGACGCAAGAAAAGGAGCTAAGGCATTCCCCATAGCTAAACCTCCTGTTTGATCATAAAACCTCCTTTCAAATTGAAAGGAACAATTTCTTGTATTCAGTTTCAAAAATTCCAAATACATTTCTTTCATTTCTTCGTCTACGTCGTTTTCTATCAACCATTGTTCCAATAATTTTTCTGCTTCTTTTATTGGAACGCTGGGATATAACGAAACGACATCAAAAGAAATCATGATCTCATCCTCTTCTATTGTTACCTACACTAGCTTTTTAGCAAATTCTACTGAGTTTTTCACAGAAAAGCTAAATGGGGCGGGAATATTTTTAAATTGCTTAAGCAGCCACTTCGCAATTTTTTCATTCGGCGCATTGCTATTTGAGGAAATCGGTCTTACTTTTGGTGATGGGTCTCTCTCAGGCTTGTGGGCTTTATACAAAGCATAAAGCTTCGGGACACATGGATTGTGGACAAAAAGGTCGTATTTCACTTTTTTACTCAACAATTTTTTGTATGTATTCAACATTGTCGAGGTAGTTCTTTTCCACCCTTCTAAAGGACAGTGAATTTCTACATATGGGCCGTCTGATATCAATCTGTTGACTCGCTCAGAATATTCTGTTTTATCCATTATTACTAACGAATTAGCTTTATCTGCTTTTGAGTATACACAATCTTTTTTGGCCAAGGTTTTTAAAATCTCTTGCGTTATTTTTGTTGAAGCAGATGTTGTTGGTTGCCACGACTCAAAGATTTCTTTAACCTCATGTTGGACCATCAATTTATGTTCCTTCGGTACTTTATGCAAACCATATTTTATGTCCATATCTGTAGCCACTTCCGTTATTATGTCGTTCTGTATTTTCGCCGCAGGTGGCAGTGCAAAATTTAAACCTTTGTTCAAAAGCTTCAATTCATCTTCTGTAAAAACTATAGACGAACGATTTTTAATATAATTTTCAACTTGTTGTGGCTCAAACATTTGTTTTTTGACACTGCTCCGTTCACGTAATCTTTTTATTTTATTGTATTGTACTTTATATTTCCTCTCGACTTTGTGTTTCACAACTTCTCGCACTTTTTCATCGAACGCATAAAAAATCAAGTTCTTTTCCAGGGTGCTCTTCTTATTTATTTTTAAATGAAGATTCAACAACTGAACCTCTACATTGTTTAAAGCTCTATATTTTTGTTTCACTTGCCAAATGTAAACTTAAGTAACTTAAGCTCGAACAGCATGTGCGGTTACATTACCGACCAACACGGAAAAGAAAACTACTTCGAACGATAAGTCAAACACCCATAGCCGCGTGAACGCACATTCCACATCCGACGGCGCTGACCTAAAGGCAAATTATTTTAGTAAGAAGGGTCCAGGCAATTAAACCAATACAAACAACTGCGGCGCCTTCAACGGTAAAAGGCACAACATTTATGCATGCCGAAAATTCGCCGCCATGCCTCTGGGTGATAGGTGAGAAACCGTTAAAAATAACAAGCTCTGCCGCGTCTGTCTCGGACGTCATCACGTTCTGTGCTGCGAATCGAAAACACTTTGTGGCGAATCCGGATGTACTGTCAAGCACCACCGACTATTACACAACCCAGCGAAATCTGTAACCACGAACCACGACGGAGTTCACAGCGTCCACCAGTTAAGCAGATTGGAACTCCTGCGCAGGTACATCCCAGTGACGCTGTATGGACCGAAAGGTTCGATGAACGCAATCGCATTTCTCGACGAAGGTTCCGACATGACTCTCGTCGAAGACCAAGTCATCCGAGAACTTGGAGTTACCGGCGCGTCGAAGGACCTACTCCTGAAATGGACGGCAAAAATCGTAAGAAAAGAGCCGAACTCGAAAGCCGTTACCTTTCAAATATCTGGGACGCAAACCCATCACAAACGATATGAAATTAAAGACGCGAGAACGGTCAGATCTCTGGATCTTCCTGCACAAACGGTAAATGCTGCTCAATTAAAGAACGCATACAAGTTTCTACGCCGTATACCGATCGAGAGTTATATCGCTGAGTCTCCGAAACTAATGATTGGATTGAAAGACTGCAAATTGAGCACCCCCCGCAGAGTCCGAAGCAGTGAATGGAATGAGCCAATAGCCTTAAAAACATTATTGGGCTGGGAAGTCCATGGATCCAACGCAAATACCGACACCTCTAGGATGAATTTTCACACTGTTAATGCATTAGAAGAAACCGGTGACAACAAGTTACACGAAATGGTCGCACGATTCTTTTCTCTAGAAAACTCTGGTGTAAAGGGACCTGAAAGTAGCGTCGAAGCGGCGACCGACAAGAGAGCTAGAGCAATACTAGAATCGACGACAAAACGGGTCGGTCAACAATTTGAAACAGGGCTGTTGTGGAAATATGACGACGTGTCCTTACCAGATAGCCTACCAATGGCACAGCGTCGCCTCATATCGCTAGAAAATCGTCTGAACCAAGATCCAGGACTGGCTCTGAAGTTTCGGTCAAAATTTAACGATTACGTGACAAAGGGCTATGTCCGGAAATTAACTCCGAACGGGAAATCTATGACCAATGCTAGGACCTGGTACTTACCGCTTTTCCCTGTCACCTACGCCAAAAAACCTGGAAAGATCAGACTCGTTTGGAACCCCGAAGCGAAGGCATCAAACATTTCCCTCAATTCGATGCTATTGTCGGGCCCCGACTTACTCGTGCCACTACAGGACGTGCTATACCGTTTTCGACAAGGCCAATACGTCGTAACCGGAGACATCCGAGAGATGTACCACCAAATCCGGATTAGGAAAGAGGACCAAATGTCACAAAGATTCCTGTGGCGAGAAGAAGGTTCGTCAAAGACCCACACCTACGTTTTAGAAGTTATGAGCTTTGGAGCAACGTGCTCGCCTACATCCGCCCAATATGTTAAGTATCATAATGCATCCCAGTTCATAAAAATTACCCGGAAGCTGAAAGAGCTATCCGAACGAACACCTACGTCGACGACTGGCTCCAAGCCTTCGATACCGCAGAAGAAGCGATAAGGGTAGCAAAGGACTTACACTGCGTGCATTCTCATGGAGGGTTCGAAATAGAGATGAGCGGGTTGAAATTTTTTCGCAACCCGCCCGCCCACAACCCAACCCAAAATCGGTTTTTGAAACCCGCCCAAATTCGACCCGACAGTTTTCAAACCCACCCGCCAAAAACCCAACCCAAAATCGATTTTCGAAACCTGCCCAAATTCAACCCGAAAAATTTTAAACCCGCCCGCTCAGAACCCAATTCACTTTGAATTTTTAATTCTCAGTCCGAATTAACCCGAAAGAAATGAATGCCAAGCCCAAGTTTAACTTTTCGTTGAATTCACGAGCACATTTGGATATTTCTTTTTATTTACAAAGTAAATGAACATTTAACTACATCAGGATTTTGATGGGAATTTTTATAAACGTAAATATTGGTCATATGATAAAAAGAGCTTTCGGAGATTTCGGAGCTTTCGATTTCAATGGCAAATGTATAATAATTTCAGATTCTTTCACTTGCACGAAAAAATAGGTTCATAAAATCATGTAATAAACATGGGTAGCCAGAATGGTCTTTTTCCAAGAATAAGATGAAGTAAAGATTTGCTTGTGACGGATTTACAAGTCAAATCTTAAAAAAATCCTTGGACAGTACAGGATAAGTTAAGGGCTCTGGCTAGAAACATTTTCAACTAAATTTTTAAGTGTCGCGCCATACTGAATGATTTTTCATGACTTAAGAAGTCGAAAGGAGAAAAAAAAATTCTCTTCCGAAAAACCAGCCAAAGAATGTTAAAGTTGATAATATTAATATGACGTTGTAAACAAACGAATACTAATATGTTCAGAATATATATTTTTGATAAATTACTTTTTCTCACAAAGTTTTGCGAAAATCTTTTAGTAGTGTGCTCCTGAAGCACAACTTATGCGTAAGATGATGAACGCGATATTCATTTTTGCCAGCACGTTCATCATTAGTACAACAGTTTGCAGCCAACTTATAGTAGTGTACTTTTTACGCGCAAACATTTTTGATATTGTTGATTGTTCCGAGTTCCGAGAGTCATTTACGAGAAAAGTCAAATAAATTGCAGTTAATAAGAAAATAATTAACATGTCGAGAATGCAATGAAAATATCGGGTTCAATCGGGTTGACGACTTCAAAACCCGCCCGCCCGTAACCCAACCCAAAATCGATTTTAAAAACCCGCCCAAATTCGGCCCGACAGTTTTCAAACCCACCCGCCCAAAACCCATTGGGTTGGGTTGGGTTTCGGGTTGGGCCGAAAAATCGGGCGGCCCGCTCATCTCTAGTTCGAAATTAGAAACTGGCTGTCAAACTCATCCAAAATCAGCCTCAGCCTCGGAACAAAACACGATGAAAATCAACTATTTCGCATTGGAACAGATGAATTATGTTCACCGATTTTGATCATAGTTGGAAAGTTCTCGACGAGGCCTAAGACGTGTGATGAAATGAAAGACATTACTTTGTTTTAAAGCTGCAAAAGATGGTAAAATCATATGAAAATTTCCTCAAATTTCATCTAGAAATAGTCTGATTTCAACAAATGAGGTATCGATGGAAATGGAAAGGCCTCGACGAGATATATGAAATAGAAAAAATTTCAGGAAATTAGGCGATTGGATGTTTCTTTTGTTTTGAACAAACGTTTCACGAAAAAGCACTAAAAACTGGCATTATCAGCGAAAATTTCCCAATTTTCATCCAAAACTGGTTTAATTTCTACAAATGAAGATTCAATAAAAACGTTTCATCAAGGTGTAACAAGCAGTAGGAATAATGAATGAATTGAGTACAAATGAACGAACACGTTTTATGTACCATCAAGTTAGGCTCGAAACAGGTCAAGTTTACCTGAAAACTGAAATCACGTTGACCTGACCTGTTTTCATCATCTTGACCTCACGTGAATTTACCTGACCTGAATATTCTTGGACCCGTACCAAGTACAAATATCCTATACCTTTACTACAAAACAAATAATTTTATTGTAACATTGCATTGTGTAGATCGCGGCGGGCGGAAGCATTGCGTGCCCAACTAGAATTGGAGGACTTAGCTTCCACTTCCTTCGCGATGTTGTTAGTTCGAAATTTCGTTAGTCGTTATGCAGGACGTAGAATTTGATTCTCATATGGATAATTTTTTGAAACCTCCAGCTCCATGTGGACGTCATAATTGCACGACCCCTTAATAAGTTATTCTCTCTATAATATTTCTTTTCGACCATGCTTCTTAGATTTTAAATATTATATTAAATGACATTTTTCACACCCAGCCAAGCTACAAAGTAATTGCATATAATTCGATTGGAAACAAACAAAAACTAAAGGAGTTAATGAAATAGTTTTTCATAAGAAAATGTTGCTAAGTTCTTGCTACATCGGCGGCTACAGCTACAACATAAAGTCGCCAAATAAAAGTCGGCTTTATTTTGAGTCTATTTCACGTCTACTTCGTTTAGAGCAACGTAAAAAACTTTTGCTGTTTAAGGCATGAAAATATAATTAAAATAAGTTTTTCTCGCCATCCATCGGAAGTATCTACAAAGTGGGATAGGAAAATTAAGTAAAAAAGAGTGAAATCTGTAAAATCTGAAAAATATCACAAAAGTTTTTTTCTTTAATTCATTCTTAAAGTATTTAGAATGAATCCTTAGTCGAAATAATATAATTTTGAAGTTGTGAATCTGTGCAATGGAGAAGAACCATTTTGTGTTTAGATAAAACGGAAAGTTTGCTCGTTAGCTATAATTACGACAAAAGCAGCAAACTGGGAAAAATTAAATGAATTTGAGTTCAAAGCTAACGTTGTTTTCATGAATAAAACATTAGAAAAATTACTCACTCTAAACGATCCTAGATCATTTACGATACATGTGAACTGCACGTCTCGTCCTTGGGTAGCGGTCAAATTCTCCAACGGTGCCAAAAATTGCGGCATTGTGTCTAGTGACTGATTGTGACCTATAGTTACATTATAATTATATCAAATCGACAATCGCAAAAACACGACACGATTGTATATAAGATAACTTAGCACAACACAGAATGTTGTGATGAGTTGTGTCATCACAAGAAAATTTACGAGTAGTGAGTGTAGAATGTGAGAATATATACTTTGGAGACTCTTACGCTATAATGTTGTAAGCCACATATATTTGCTATCTCAGGGAAGTGCGGGATTTGAATTTTTTTCTCTCGTACGGCTTTATTACAACACTTCATGAATTAAATGAAATCTTGAGGCCTATTACTTGCTATTTTTAATGGGCACCAAAAATTTGGGAATTGAATGAAAAAACAAGATTTTTCCTAAATTTTTAATGTTTTCTTAGTCTGTTTTAAAATTTATAAATTTTAAGGAATAAGAGTTCAAAGCTTCATTCATGATTAAATATACTTTTTATATTGTTTATAGAGTTTATTGAATTTATAAGTTTTCATTATATCTAGTAAGCAGTTTTGCCAATGCAAAAAAAACATTGAAAAAATAGATAATCTTAAAAACAGCTGAATTTTTAGAGCAAATAAATTCAAAGCAACCCGATCGAACAATTATGTTGGCTTTAAAAAGATCTATATTAGAAGCTGGTTGCTCAAATATCATGTAATTTCGTGTAATTAATATTAATAATGTTAACAACACCTTCAAAGCCTCATTTGTTAATAATTTTCCATTTTTGCAAATAATAATAATTCAAGTTCTTGCTAGTGTGTTAGCCCAATAGATCCAAATTTTATCAGGAACAATTTTCCTAGAATTCAGCAATTTTTTTCAACGAACCGTTATATCTACATTGCTTTTCTACTAATCTGGTCAATTGCCGTAATTTCGTTATCGATTGATGTAGAATTGACGTTTGACGTGAAAGGCCGGGTTGTTTTTCTTATCACTGTGACCGGTTTTGAAAAAGTCAATTTGTAACGTTGTCTCGCAGAGGTAATGCATTCAAAAGCTGCAATACGAACTTGTGTACATCGACAAGAACATTCTCCGAAGAAAAACAAGTTAATATTGGAAAACAACGCGCAATTGTCTGTTTTTTTTCGAAGTGACTCCCGAATGTTGCATTGCGTGTATCATACAGAATGACGATTTTACTAGATCAGTGCTTTGATGAGGATAGGCTATCAGCTGTACATTAAGGCCGTGTGCAGGAGGCTGAGAATTAAGAAGGTGTCTCGAATACACAATAACAATCTGAAGCAGCTTTATGATAACTCTGGAAGATAGTAACCAGCTCAAAGTAACAATTTTTCTGGCCCGGTCTGATAACGCTTGCTCTCAAATTTCGATCCGAGATTCGAGTTGATACCACAAGATACTTTCACTTGGGCGCTGTATCTGTCTCACAAAACCTCGCAGCGATTACGTTTTTTGAAATCATCAAATAACGACAATTTTTCATATCTGCTAAAGATGAAGCATAACCAAATGGTGCGCCAACTTAATATCGAAGGATCGTCGCAAGAAAAATCTGAATTTCTCAGCAAAATGGCAATCGACAACAAAGTTCATGTCATCGCTCTACAAGAAACACACATCGGGGATGGGATTGCATATCACACACGCGGACTAGTACCAGGCCTCGTAACTGCTGCATATGTGAACAGATTTGAAGATCTGAAAGATTAAAATGTGATACGCAGTAGTGATGAAAATAACATTCCTCGTATCGTGATAGAGATTTTCGTGATCAACATCGTTAATATTTACAAGCCTCCGAACCAGCCATGGCCAGGCCCCCTATGTGAAGTAGAAATGCACCCAGCTGTTTACGTAGGTGACTTCAATAGTCATCACACTCAGTGGGGATATCAAAGATGCAACGAAAATGGAATATCTCTCAAAGAATGGGCTGAGTCAGCAAACCTATTCCTGGTATAAGATCTATCCATGCTGGACTAAAGAAATGGACGAACTGTACGAACAGTTCGAAGAACAAGGAGATGATGATATTTCCGATCAACTATTGGAATTGCTAATGACAGCAAGGAAGACCAAATGGAAAAAAATGACCAGAGACATGAATTTTACTCACTCTAGCCACAACGATACTGAGTAACTCTAAAAAAGTTCCAGTCAAAAACACCACAATCGTTCGGTTTAATCTGAACTGAGGCAGACCAAACAGTCGTTAATCGAAAATCCAACCTTTGATCGCCCATTCAACATTGAAGAACTCAATACTGCGATTCTATCGATTAAGCTGGGGAAGGCTTCTGGTTTGGATGGACTTTAGCCGGAATTCATCCGTTTTGTTGGCAAGCGAACCAGACAAGATTTTTAAAACGTCCAAGCTGCCAGTGCTAATGAAGAAGACTACAATAATTTCCATCCTAAAGCCACACAAAGATCTAGACAATCCAGACAGCTACCGGCCAATAGCTCTACTAAGCATAATGTACAAATTGCTGGAAAAGCTGATTTTCGCAAGGACACAAGCACCGATAGACGCTGTAATTCCGACGGAAACCAGCCTCTTCAGGGAAAATCGTGATTGTTGTGAGCAAGTACTATCTCTCACCACATACATTGAGGCCGGTTTTGAACGCAATCTAAGGACAGCTATATGGTACTGATTGATTTGTCTTCAGCCTACGATTCCGTCTGGAGGAGAGGTTTCATGCTGAAATTCATGAAAGCTGTTCCGAGTAGGAAAAT
Source organism: Pseudolycoriella hygida (assembly GCA_029228625.1). Classification (NCBI taxonomy): domain Eukaryota; kingdom Metazoa; phylum Arthropoda; class Insecta; order Diptera; family Sciaridae; genus Pseudolycoriella; species Pseudolycoriella hygida. The sequence continues at coordinate 83,360,465 of CM055403.1, read as the reverse complement.
GGGCAATCTAGTAAACAACATGCTTGCAAAAAGACCGTTCTGTGTTTTGTTTCACAACAAATGTAGTCGAGTAAAGTAGAAATCTTTCAAAAGTTGGGACCCAAATTCATTATTGGCGGCGATTTCAACACAAAAGATACAACATGGGGTTCAAGACTTATAACACCAGTTAAAGGGAACGGATTACTAAATGCTATGAGAATCAAAAATTGTGATTATCACTCGGCGAGGAGATATTGACCAACTGATTCCAGATCTCGTAGATTTTTTGATCACGAAAGGTATCGCCTCAAACAACATGGAACAGACAATTTTATAGATCTTACTTCCGATCATACACCAGTTCTGTTATCTTTGAACGCTTCAGTCATACAAAAGAAAAAAAAAAGCATAATCTCACTACCAAATTCACCGACTGGGAACAATTTAGGAAGAAAATAGAAGAGGTTAGCCTAAAAAATTAATATGAACTTGAGTTACATACCGATGAATTCATTGCCTTACTCCAAGAAGCTGCGAAACAAGTCACTCCTGTACCAAAAGACAGACCTATAAACACAATCAATTATCCGCTAGAGATAAGAGATCTAATAATAATAATCAAGGATCAATAATCAAGGAAAGAAAAAAGGCCCGAAGATTGTGGCATCGATGTAAAAATTTTAACGACAAAAAGGACTTCAATAATGCTAGCAACAAAGCCAACAGGCTTGCTTCGTTAAATACCTACATAATTTGGGCCGCGGGAAGAAATGATAACGATAAAACGGAGTTCTTCGCTAAACACCTTGCTAAGGACACAACACCAAACAACCACACCACCAAATTGCCAGGGAAATTGACAAAAAACTCAACGCCCCAGGAATAAATGAAATCGCACTTGGAGTCTTCAAAGATCTACCGAAATACATGCTCACATATCTGTTTAATGCCTGCCTGAAATTAAAATACGTTCCAAAGTGCTTTAAAATTGCGCAAGTAATTATCATAAATAAACCAGACAAGCCACCTGAAAAAGTGGAATCGTACAGGCCCATCTCACTCCTACCAACAATCTCAAAAATTTTTGAGAGACTTCTGATTAAACGTTTGGAAAAAATGGTACAGATCACAGACTTCCAATTTGGATTCAGAAATAAACACTCAACTGTGCAACAAGTTCGCCGATTGACAACGGTAATAGAACGAGCATTTGAAAAAGAGGAATACTGCGAAGCGGCCTTCCTTGGTGTTTCACAAGCTTTCGACAAAGTGTGGCATAAAGGACTCATCTACAAGCTGAGCAGAATTCTCCCTGCTAACTACTGTCAACTACTTGAATCCTACTTATACGACAGGAAATTCAGAGTAAAAGAACAAGAAACCTACTCCAGGACCTATTTAATCCAAGCAGGAGTACCCCAAGTAAGTGTACTTACCCCGCTCCTATACATAATCTACACAGCAGACATACCAGTTTCAGATAATGTCTTCATTGGCATCTTTGCTGATGATACAGCGATTCTGGCCACTGATACCTCTCAGCACAAAGCAATAAACAAATTGCAGTTATCTTTGGACAAAATAAATGAGTGGACTAGAGACTGGAAGATAAAACTCAACAAGGGTAAATCCAATCACATCACATTTACGTTGCGTGACGTTAGCAACCACCGTATATGACTGAATGGAAATCACGTTCCGCAAGCAGAGTCAGCAAAATATCAAGGTCTACATTTGGACAGCAAATGTAACTGGAAACATCACGTGAGACTGAAAAAACAACAAACGATACAAATGTACTGGCTCATCGGTTATCACTCCAAACTGAGCCTCTACTCTAAAAGATTGATCTACAAATCCATCTACAAACCAATCTAGACGTATGGTTCCGAACTATGGGGCTGTGCGAAAAAAACAAATACAGAGACACATGGTCTTAAAACAAGGTGTACTGATGAGTCGTAAAAGACGAAATCAGCACTTTTAGTTTTTCGATTTTTGTTAAACAATTGGAAGTAGAATTAAGAATTGTGAGTGGCTTTTAAATGTTGATTCAAGCGGGTGGACTTTAAATCTGCCGAAGGTGCAGCAGCCATAGTAAAATATTACTTCTATGAGTGCAATTGTACCAAAACGAGAATTTTCTCAATTTTTGCCTTGATTGCAAGTTTGTGTACTTCTTTGCACAGAGGGTATGGTTAGCCCCTTGGAGCCGAAATATTCAACGTAAATACTATCTTCGATAGTCGTTGAATTGTTTATTAATTGTTAATTAAAAAATAACCGAAACAAACTCACGATTCTTTTACTTCCAAATTGTTCAAACGAAATGGCATGTATCCAATCGTAGGATCTGGATTGTATAAAAGGCGAGTTGACATAGTCTGAGTATTCGTTGCTGATATACACATGGTCTTAAGACAAGGTGTACTGATGAGTCGTAATCGACGAAATCAGCACTTCTAGTTTTTCGATTTTTGTTAAACAATTGGAAGTAGGATTAAGAATTGTGAGTGGCTTTTAAATGTTGATTCAAGCGGGTGGACTTTAAATCTGCCGAAGGTAGAAGGATTACTAATGCATACCGCTTCGTAACAAACAAGGAATTACATAAAGACCTAAAAATCGAATGGGTAGAAGAAGTAATTCGTGCTAATGCCATTAAACACGAAAAAAGGCTACTTAATCACACCGACGAAGTGAGGAGGCTGAAACGAGTCAAACCACATGAACTAATCTATGGAAAATATCCTGAAATCTCCGGAGTCTTCGAATGGCAATCTGGGACATGACTATTGAGTCGGCTGACTATTGAGTGCCTACACCACAAAAATAGATGTGGAACTAAACGCATCGATGAGACTGATAACCGGAACTGTGTCATCAAAACCAGTACCATGGCTACATGTACAGTAAAATATTGCACCACCTGAACTTCGACGGAAAGCTGCTGCTCACAAAATGTGGGAAAAATGCTTTGATGACACTCGTGGTTACGCACTACCCATACGGTTCGACCTGGAAAATCCTCCGCCCCGACGACTGGTATCACGATCACCAATTTGGCTGGATCATGAAACTCACGCAGGCATTTTTTACTTGAACGAGGCCTGGGCAAACTCACCGAATTGTTCGAAAAAATCTTATCGTTGTTCGGTTCAGTTTTTATTGTTTGGACTTCAAGTGCAAAAAAATAAACATCAATTTCAGATGTCTGATGATTAATGCCTAATATTTGATGCTCAATTTTTCGGACTGAAGTTGAACCAGAATCTTTAACAAAGTTTTATTGTCTCATAATGTGAAAGGGTTTAGCAGACGTTTTTGATTTGTCACGGCAAACTACTACAACTCAATCCACGCTTTCAGAGAACAGCTGATTGGCGAAAATCGATTATCAGTACCGTTTCCCCAGCTAAATTTTGTATGTAAAATTTCCCCTTCTGGTACTGACGTTTTCTTTCACCTCAATTTTTCATAGAAATATTTTTCGCCGATTTCGCTCTGAAAGCCTGGATTGAAATTCATTGAAGATTCTAAGTGAAGTGTATGACAAAGTATCGTCCGAGGTACACATGCACTACGTAATGTAACAACGGTTCGAAATTCGATCTAAAAATTAAATGTGTCGGGTTAGCTCAATTGGTTAGAGCATCGCCCGGAGATTAAAGAAATGCCGTGGTTCGATTCCCGGCTCCGACGCCAATCAAAATCAAAATTTTTCGAACTCTGTTCAGTTCTATCAAACTGGACAAAATTTGAGGAATTTTCCGTAATTTCTCGCTTTTTATCAACTTTCTCTACTTCCATTTTCTCCAAAAGTATCGAAGTATTTATCGATTTTGACGTTTATGGGGTAGCTATAAAGGTCTTGACCAGATCTAGAAAATAGAATGAGATTTGGAGTTTAATGGTGATATTAGGAGCTACACAAAGCACTGCAAAAATTGGTTAAATTAACAGAAAATTTACTGTCATCACAAAATGGTCCAGTTTCAACAAACTATGGCTATTCGGAAAGGTCTAGTCAAGACTTATGAAACTGGATGATCTTAGGAGAAATTAGAAGTCAACTAGCAAAAATATTTCCTAGAAAGCGCTAAAGTTAGTATCATCATAGAAAAATTACCAAAACTTCATCTAAAATGTGTCCAAATTAAGCAAGAAAGAGTTTATCACACACGTCTTGACAAAACATATCTAATTACATGTTTGAAGAAATGTGAAGACGATGAACGGCAAAAACTACGATATAGCGCCAAAAATTACGATTTTCGACGTCGCATTTATTCTACTTTTTATGAAAAACCATTACATTCATTTCATCTAAGAGTTATGAATTCTGGGAAAATTATTCCTGATAAAATTTGGATCTGTTGAATGTTTCCTTAGCATCTTCAAAACTACCTTTTAGTAACATGAACAGCTTCTAATAGAGATCTTTTCAAAGCCGACGTAATTGTTCGCTCGGGTTGCTTTGAATTTATTTGCTCTCAAAGTTCAGTTGTTTTTAAGATTATCTATTTTTTCAATCTTTTTTTTGCATTGGCAAAACTGCGAAGCGGCCAAAATTTGGCAGCTGATAAAAATGCACTAGATTGTTAAGTAGAGATAATGAAAACTTATAAATTCAATAAACTCTTTAAACAATATGAAAAGTATATTTAATCATGAATGAAGTTCTGAACTCTTTCTTATTCCTTAAAACTTATAAATTGTAAAACAGACTACAGAAAAGAAAGAAAGCATTAAAAAAGAAAACATTAAAAATTTAGGAAAAATCTTGTTTTTTCATTCATTTCCCGCACTCCACAAATTTGACATTTGTGCAAAAAAACGTGACAGCAGATTATATGGCTTAAAACCTTGCGTAGGTCTGTTAATAAATTGTGACATCACTACACGTAAATTTAGACATATTCACAACACATACTTTGCTAAATTTTATGCAATGATCTGTCAATATTCCGTAGCAATTTTAATGAACTGTCAAATCATTTAAAAATCTATTTTTTGATGATTTTTAGCTGAAAATTAGCGTTGGACTTAAATATTAATACGTAGATCTGATGGCGAAGGGATTGGCAGACAGCTGGAAAAAATTGTTTATGACTCTAAACCAGATTTGATCAACATACACGTGATACGCGTGTTTTGGTGTTTGATCTAAAAGTCGATGAGTTCGTGCTTGTCTTTGAATTTTGTCTAAGAATAAGACACGATTTTTTCCAGCTACCTGCCAATCGCTTCGCAAGTATCAGATCTTCGGATTTCGTTAATAATACTATAACTGATAATTTTGTGCTAAAAATCATCAAAAAAATAAATTTTTCAATGATTTGACAGTTCTTTAAAATTTTTACGGATTATTGACAGAAAATTGCATTAAATTTAGCATGGTATTTTTGACGATGAGACGTGAAAACGCCTTTTCAAAATATACATAAAAAGCAAAGTTGTGACATCGCAACCAACGAACGGCGTAAATTCAGAATATGCACAAAAATCAAAAATGTAAAATTGTGACATCACAACGGCGGGCGGCATTCTCCACTTACCACTTACTTATCCACTCTTATCAAATTACGAATTTGTAAGTTACGAACGGAATGAGAATCGACGCCCTGGAAGGGAAAGTTACGATATCCCAACTATTCAAAATTTACGAGAAAAGGAAAGGTTGTGATATGCTAACAGCGTATACATACATTTTATTGTCTCAGATTCAAAATATGCGAAAAAAAGACACAACGGCTCTTTGTGTATATTCTGAATAGGGCCGTTTTGATGTCAAATCTTATTTGTAACGACTGTCCAATATTATATTCACCTCTATGCAATTCTACATTCACCACAAATTTTGTAATATCCCAAGCGTTATGATATCACAGGGACATTTTCATGTGCTATGCTATGTTATCACACATTACAATTACGATGCCGGAAAATTTAAAATCGTGAGATCACACATTCCAGCGTTAGTCGCGTTATACTCCAGCTGTATCTTGGAAACTGCGGATCCTACAACTTTTTGAAGTTCTACAAAGTTGTTGGAAGTCGTGAAGCTAAGGAAAAAGGTTTTTTGTGTTTTTTCTATATATTTCGTATTTTCCGAGATATTTCAAAAATAAGACTGAATATAACGCGACTAACGCTACTGGATTGCTTCATTCATACGTAAAAATAAAAAAATATATTCCAGCAATACAACATTTTCAGAAAGTAATAATGGGCGGCGATTCTCATGCACTTACGAATTCGTTAGTAAGTTAGTTACTTTTAGTAAGTTACGAACGGCATGAGAATCGACGATTTTACAATGTATTTCCAGTCAAGTGTGAATCAATTCAAGCTAATGCATTTCTACGTGCTAATGCGTGCGCAGTATACAAGCAAATTTCGTATAGCTGATCATGGCTTGGAAGCTTTTGAAAAAATAATACGTTCCGTTCAGTAGAAATTTTGTACATTTGCACAAATCTTGGACATATTTTGACTTCGTTGCTGTTATCTCAACTCCATCCAGCTTTGTTATAACAAGGTTACGAGGGTGTCAGTTATTATAAAAATTAGCACCGATTTTTTGTAGTTTTTGAATGTCGTTCTACATTTTATAGATATCGCTATTTAATTTTCAGACGTTAAGGATTCGGCAACATCGACAAATCCGAGTGGTGACGCACTTCTGCGGTTTATGGAATAAATGGAATTTATTGTAAAAAAATGTAAATTTTTTCAAATTCGTCAAAACCTCAAATAGACTTAATTTTGATGGCAACGCACACACGTCAAAAAATGAAAAAACCCACTTTTGAAAACTTAAAAGAATTTTTGTTGAAAAATGCAATAAATAAATTTAAAAATAAATTTATTCCATTTATTCAAAAAATAAAAATTAATCTCAAGATGCTCAAAATGCTTTATAATTTGTGCAAACCTTTTTTACTTTTTACTTTTTGCGCAAACTAATTTGTCTAACTTGTGATGTGTTTGGTTCAGATATTTCGCAAAAAGAACGAAAAAATTTTGGGAATAAATGGAATAAAAGAATAAATGGAATAAATGAAGTGCGTCACCCCTCGGACAAATCACATTGCATAGCCGAATTGAGTTACAAATCGATTTTTTTTTCTTCGGCAACAATGAATATGAATGAACTAGTAAATACTGCCGCCGCCGCGCCGCTAGGTCCGCTGGGTCGGAGATTTGCGACTTTAATACTAAAATGTATGCAAGGGTATGCAAAGTTAGATGCAGATGAATAAGAAATGGATGTAGTAGTATTTTAGTAGTTACCATAACGTTACGCAAATCTGGTTTTCCCCCGTACTACCATTTTCCCATAAAACCGTTTCGCCGAACTACCGTTTGCTATATACTATCATTACGTCTGTACTACCGTTTTCTTCGTGCTACCGTTTCACCCGTACTACCGTTTCCACCGTACGACACTTTTCCCCGTACTACAATTTTCTCCGTACTACCGTTTCCCCGTACAAACGTTATCACCGTGCTACTATTTCTCCGTACAACCGTTTCTCCATTCCTACAATTTCCTCCTCACTACTGTTTTCCCCGTACTACCATTTCACCTTTCTACCATTTCCCTGTACTAACATTTCCCCCGCACTACCATTTTTCCGTAACATCGTTATCACCGTGCTACTATTTCCCCGTACAACCGTTTCCCCTGTCCTACAATTTCCTTCTCACTACTGTTTTTCCCGTACTACCGTTTCCACCGAACAACACTTTTCCCCGTACTACCATTTCTCCTTTCTACCATTTCCCCGTACTAACATTTCTCCCGTACTACCATTTCCCCGTACAAACGTTATCACCGTGCTACTATTTCCCCGTACAACCGTTTCTCCCGTCCTACAATTTCCTCCTCACTACTGTTTTCCCCGTACTACAATTTCACCGTTCTATCATTTCCCCGTACTAACATTTCTTCCGTACTACTGTTTCCCGTACAACCGTTTCTCCCCTACTACCATTTTCTCGTCACTACTGTTTTCCCGTACTACCATTTCCCCATACAACCGGCTACCCCCCTACTGCTTCTTCCCCCGAGCTGCCTAGCAAAAGTCTAAGACTTTGCCAAAGAAACCTATGGTCTACCTCCCATACATTCCAAGATATTTTTAAAAAGTAAGTTGGCCCAAATTTTTACAGTTTTAATCATTTTCATCACAAAACTCTAAGACTTTGCCAAACAAACCTATGTT
>CM055403.1:83332911-83351752 GCA_029228625.1 Pseudolycoriella hygida | reverse complement strand
TTTTCTCGTCACTACTGTTTTCCCGTACTACCATTTCCCCATACAACCGGCTACCCCCCTACTGCTTCTTCCCCCGAGCTGCCTAGCAAAAGTCTAAGACTTTGCCAAAGAAACCTATGGTCTACCTCCCATACATTCCAAGATATTTTTAAAAAGTAAGTTGGCCCAAATTTTTACAGTTTTAATCATTTTCATCACAAAACTCTAAGACTTTGCCAAACAAACCTATGTTCTAACTCCCATACATTCCAAGATATTTTTAAAAGCATAAAAATTGACCCCATGTCCAACTGCCCATCATTTTCACCAATACTGGTGACTTCTACTCACAAAACTCTGAGACTTTGCAAAAGAAACCAATGGTCTATCTCTCATACCTTCCCAGATACTTTTAAAAGCATAAAAATTGACCCAATGTCCAACTGCCCGACATTTTCACCAATACTGGTGACTTCTACTAACAAACCTGAAACTTTGCCAAAGAAACCTATCGTCTAACTCCCATACATTCGAAAATAATTTTAAAAGCATAAAAATTGACCCAATGGCCAACTGCCCGACATTTTCACCAATACTGGTGACTTCTACTCACAAAACTCTGAGACTTTGCAAAAGAAACCAATGGTCTGTCTCTCATACCTTTCTAGATACTTTCAAAAGCATAAAAATTGACCCCATGTCCAACTGCCCGACATTTTTACCAATACTGGTGACTTCTACCCACAAAACTCTGAGACTTTGCCAAAGAAACCAATGGCCTGTCTCTCATACCTTTCCAGATGTACAAAAAACACATAGAGCCCTAGCAGAGACTCGTTTTTAGTGCCCCAGCTAAGTCCAAGGACTCAGATTCAAAAAAGTTTCTTCCATAAATTGTCGCCTATGCCCAGGTCTTTCAAACAAATAATTTTTTTTGAAAATCGGAAAAGATTTGCCCGAGTTATGGACAAAAGACCAAAAATCACTTAAACGACCCTAGCTTGGTAGCCCTTGGGCAAACAGTGCCCAGATTCAATTTTGTAAGATCAGTTTTATCTTTGCTGTGACACAAGTTAGAAGGTGAATTAACGAAAAACCAAACGTAAGCCCGAAACCATATCACTCACCACTCCCTTGTGTACACTGCAATAAAACCAATATATAAAAAAACTATGGAGTTGAATGTCCAAGGAATCAAGATGATAACTAATGACTTCTAGTCTAACATATTGTCTAATGATTACGACGTTTAGCTACTATGCGAAATGTGGTTAACGAGTGACTACGACGACTTAAAATTGTTTGATGATCGGTACGCATACGTAGTGTATCGTCAAGATCGTGATCGTATCATGACAGGCAAGAAGGACGGTGGGGGATGTTTAATTGCCGTCAAGTCAAAATATTATTCTTATAGGATTACTGATTGAGAGATGCAGAGTGAAGATGTCTGGGTATCATTGGAACAATTGAACGGTGGGAAAATGTATTTTAATGTCCGTTACATTAACCGTAAAAGCAGCTTTAATATATACGATAAGCACCTCTCGAGAATTAATGAAGTTGTCAATGTGTTTGAACCTGACGGTAATTTCTTACTTTTCCGTGACTATTCGATAGCGTGGATCGCTGAACCAGGTGGCACATGTGTTGCTACTGATGTGAATGGTAACATAGCTGAATCGGTGGTCTATATGCTTTCGCTAATTAATCTTAATCAATTTAATTCGAAACGTAATAACATCGGTAGAACATTAGACCTGGTTCTGTCGAATTTAGACCCTCACAAGGTAGTCCTGGATACCGATAGCGATCACATTGTTCGAGCAGTGGGCTGCCACCCTCCTGTCACGCTGCTGCTTAAAGTTTCTTTAAGTTTAAAGGTGAACTTCTTTAGGGCAAATTATGACGCGATGAATGAGCAAATTAAAGAAATCGATTGGAATAATGAGTTTAACGGACGTGATGTCGAAGACTCTGTCCAGAGATTTTATGACATATTGTCACCAATTTGTCCTAAATGTTCGTTTCGTAAATGAAAGGCTTATGAGTGTGTCGGTAAAGTTAGCGGGGGGAATTTATCGCTTGGTTAGCGTATATAGCCCTTGCAATGGTAGTGATGCTACGGGCTTGGACACTTTTTACGAACAATTAGGGGACGGACGTAGTTAGAGAAAAGGGAAATGAATCTTTGATTTTGCTGGGGGATTTTAATGCAAGAATAGAAAGCTTTAAAAAAAACTCAGGTTACGGGAGGGTAGTGGGTAGATTTGGGGAAGAAACTCTGACGGTAACTCAAATGGTAAACGGTTGTTAGATTTTTGTGATTTCAATGGTTTAGCAATAACCAACTCTTTCTATAGGCACAAATGGATCCATCGGTATACGTACGTCAAGGAGGGTTTGGGCCACAAATCCATTATTGATTACATGATTATAGAACAGGACAGGAGACAGGTACTCAGGGACACACGTGTTTTCAGGAGTTTCGCTTTCGGTTCTGACCATTACTTTTTGGGTACCCATTTGGCGGTTGGTAAACTCTGACAGACTAAAAGTAAGAAGGTTGTAAGTCGCAAATTTCATGTGGGCAAATTTAGGGAAGAAGCAGTTAGGTCTCGTTTTATGGCAAAATTCGCAGAGGGATTTGAGGGACTTCCAGCTGACTGTGGGGGTATTGAGACTGAGTGGGCGAATTTTAAGAATTTTGTTATTGGTGTAGCTGAGGAATGTCTGGGCAGTGTCACTAGCGAAACAAAAAAAAGGGCTGGTGGAATGCCGATATCCGGGATGCTGTATTGGGGAAAAGGAAACTACACTTGATCTGGTTACAGGACAGGACGGAGGGAAAGTGGGAGACTTATAAGGCATGTAGGCAACTGGTTAAGGATCTAGTCAGGGAAGCAAAGGACCGGGAAGGGAAAAGGTTTGGGGAGGAATTGGAAAAGTCAGGGGAAGGCAGGGGTAAGAAATTTTGGTCGATGATCAAGGGCATTAGGCGCGGTGGCGTGAAGGAGCGATGTAGTAGTATTTTAGATAAGGACGGCGGGTTAATTACTGATAAGGGTGAAGTCTTGAAGACTTGGCGGGATTACTTTCAAGATTGATTTACATCTGTCAATCAGGTAGAAGAAAATGATAGGGAGCCAGGTCTGGATGAGGTGTCCCGAAAGGTCGGCAGATTAAGGGCAGAAAAATCCGCAGGGGTGGATGAAATTAGGACGGAATTTATTAAGTACAGCGGATCAGGTGGGATCAAATGGCTTTGCAGGATTTTCAATTTGGCCATGAAGTCTTCTACAGTACCTGCTGACTGGAGCTTTGGTGTTGTCGCTCCAATTTATAAGAAGGGCAACCGTAAGGTTTGCAGTAACTACAGGGGGATATCGCTCTTGAGCGTGGTGGGTAAGGTATACGCGAGTGTACTTGTTGACCGGGTTAGGAACATAGTGGCTGGTGTACTGGATCAGATTCAGGGTGGTTTCAGGCCTCTGAGAGGGTGTCAGGATCAGATTTTCTGCCTCAGAGAGACTATCGAAAAGCTTTATGAAAAGAACAGGGACTTATACTTATGGTTCATCGACGTGGAGAAGGCATTCGACCGGGTACCAAGGCAGAAGCTGTTCGGGGTTCTTAACGAGTACGGTATCAATGGGGGTTTACTGCGTGCCATTAAGAGAATTTACTCAGGAAGCAGGGCCGCGGTAAGAATGGATGGCGAAATTAGCGAGTCTTTCGAGGTTAAGGAGGGCGTTTGTCAGGGTTGTTGTCTTTCCCCGCTTCTGTTCATAATTTTCATGGACAAAATCATCAAGCGGGCAAACTTGCAGGCAAATGTCAAGGTGGGTGAGGTAATAATGAAAATCTTGGCCTACGCGGATGACTTGATTCTGTTGGCAGATAATACCACGGATTTACAGGGTGGGATCGACTGCCTGAATGCTGCATGTGAGGGGTATGGGATGAGGATAAGTGTAGGGAAAACTAAGGTTATGCATGTTGGCAAATCTAGGAAGGAGATAGCTTGCAATTTAAATGGGGAGGAGCTGGAGCAGGTCGCTGAATTCAGGTACTTAGGAACCCAGAGGATGGCAAGTTAGTTAGGGAATTTGGGGAAAGGAGGAAAATGGGAAACGCGGTGGCCAGTCAATTGAGGTCGCACGTGTTCAACAAAAGAGAATTAAGTAGCGAAACAAAGTTAGCTATTCACGGGTCAATATTCCGGCCGACGATTCTGTATGGTAGTGAGAGTTGGATTGACTGCGGATATCTCGTGCATGACCTGGAAGTTTCTGATATGAGGGTTCTTAGGAATATAGCGAAGGTTAATAGGAGGGAGCAGTGGGATAATCATATCAGAAACGACGGCATTAGGGAAAATTTAGGGATTTCATCAGTGGAAGAGGCGCGAGGGCTAGTCGTCTGCGCTGGTTCGGGCACGTTCAAAGGATGGGCAATAACAGGCTACCCACAAGGATCTTGGATGCACAGGTCCCGGGTGTTAGGCCAAGGGATAGAACAAGGAGAAGGTGGTTGGATTCAATTAGATCAGATTTAGAAGTTAGGGGACTTCCTCTGGGCGAACAAACCATCTCCTTGGCAGGCGATAGAAGGGCATGGAGGGCGATAGTTCAGCATTCGGGGGTTGCGTCATAAAGACCTCACACCGAAAGGTAATAATGGTCTATAAAGTTTGATGATGATGATGATGATTGTCACCAATGCTCAAGTTGATTCCCACTGTTAAAAGCGCAGTGAAGAACTATTCTTGCTGGTACACCCATGATCTCGTTAAATTGCTGAAGTCCAAGGTTAGAGCTCGAGTTAAGTTCTTACGATCGAAAAATCAATTGACTACACAGTGTTCGCTAATCTGAGAAAGGAGTTCAAAGTTCGTAAGAGACTGTGTGAATCGGCTTACATTGACGACATCGAGGACAAGATTATCGTTAATACTAAAGCTTTTTTTTCGTATACAAAATCTTTGAGAAAGACGAATTCCATACCGAACCGAGTTCAGTTCCTTTCAGAGTTTGCTGAAGATAGAGACTCCGTGTGTAACTTGTTTGCGAAGTACTTCGCGAGCTTTTTCACACAAGACACGTACGAGGATTTTGTTGTGAATCAGTTAGCTCCGGACCTTTGCATTGGTGATATCACGGAAGATGAGGTCAAGGTTATACTTCGTAAGCTTGACCAATTCAAGGTGTCGAGTCCTGATGGAATTCCGGCTATTTTCTACAAGCAGTTGTCATTGTCTATTGGTTTACCGTTGTCCATTCTTTTCAATAAATCGATCCAAGAGGGCTTGTTTCCCTCTGCCTGGAAGATCAGTAATGTGACTCCTGTGCATAAGTCAGGTAGGAAGTCTGATGTTTGTAATTACACTACTCAACACTATTTTTGTAGCAAATATGATTCCAAAAACCTCCAACCCGTTTTTCCTCTAGAATCAGAATCTGTGCTCAAAAGTTCTCTATTACGTCTAAATTTTGAATTATATCAAATTAAAGTTACATGGGACCTTCGAATGTTAAAAAGAGATGTTGCGAAAGTCTCTTTCTAACATTCGAAGGTGCCATGTAACTTTAATTTGATATAATTCAAAATTTAGACGTGATAGAGAAATTTTGAGAACAGATTCTGATTCTAGAGGAAAAACGGGTCTGAGGTTTTTGGAATCATATTTGCTACACGAAAATATTTAAAATTTGTAACCTAGTATTATCGACTGATAAACATAATAGCGGCGATATCCAAAGTCTTTGAGAGAATTATCTTTAATAAAGTTTACCAGCATGTGAGTGAGTTCATTACGTCATCCCAGCACGGTTTCGTTACTGGAAGATCTACTTTGACCAATCTGCTCGACTTTGTTACAAATATCACTGACTCTATATTGGACGGCGGTCAACTGGATGTTATATTTACAGATTTTTCGAAAGCTTTTGATCAGGTATCTCATAACCACCTGCTGTTAAAATTGCAAAACTTTGGTATCAAGTCCAACATTTTACAGTGGTTCCGATCTTACCTATCAGAGAGAACCCAATGTGTTGTGACCGGAGGAAGTAAGTCGAACGGATTCACACCCACGTCCGGAGTACCGCAAGGATCTATTCTTAGTCCTCTTTTGTTTCTACTGTTTATAAACGACTTGCCAGACATTTTTTTCTTCATCTAGCTCACTTTTTGCCATGACAATAAAATTTTCCGTAAGATCGAATGCACTAGTGATGGTTTCACCCTGCAATTCACCCTGATTTAGTCACATTTTTGACATGGTGTGACAGCAACAAGTTAAATGTTAGTGCGGATAAATGTTATGCCCTTTCTATAACTTGCAAACCACAACCTATCAACTGCCAATATTCAATAAAAGATAAACATATTGAGAAGAGATCTGAGAAAAAAGACCTTGGTGTCACTTTCGACAGCAAGAACAGTTTCAGCACACATATATCTGAAATGACGAAAAAATCGTACCAGTTGATTGGCTTCATATTTCGAACTACACGACATTTCAAACGTCCAGCAAGCCTCATCAAGGTTTACAACACATATGCTCGAAGTAGGAAAATTGCAGTGTCATTTGGAACCCTAATTATGATAAATACAACGATCAAATTGAAAAAGTTCAACGAAAATTTACAAGAATGCTCTATTACAGATTTAATTGGTACAAACCAGACTATCCGACCAGACTGAAACAGTTGCGAATGAAATCCCTAGAAACCCGGAGACTTGAGTTGGATGAGATGTTCCTTTATGAAATCATTCATGGGAAAATTGACACCGATCTCGCTTCGCGTATATCTTTTCGTCAACCGCAACTATTCACCCGAAATAACATTTACGATCTCTTCTACTTGCCAACTCCATCAACAATCATTCAACTTAATTCACCGATTCATCGAATTCAGAACCACCATAACACTTACTTTAAATCGTGCAACATTTCCAGTTCGTCATTCAATCATTATAAAACAATTGTTAAGAACACTCATGAATTTTAAGTTAACCCTCCAGTTCATTCATTATTATTGTTAAAAAATATCATTCATCGTATTCTTTAATGATCTAAATATAATTGGGCGTGTAGTCTGTCCATCAGATCAATAAATAAATAAATAAAAACATTTTTGGCTATGGAATTGTGTGTCCGAGGCCTCTACTTAGGGCCCAAGGTCGGTACTAAGATCGACCCTAGCCCAAAAAATGGTTTTTTCAAGAGTTGTAGAGAAAATTGAGTAGAACATTTTTCTATATTTGTGGGTCAATTTTGTGCTTTCGGAAAGGTTTTTTTACACCGTTTCTTCGGACGGGTTTTTCACTATTGCCCTATCGGCAATTTCCAATAAAACTTAATGTGGGCGCAATTTCATACATTTAAGAGTTAAGGCAATATGTATTTAAATACGTTCGAGTCTTTTCGTAACATCAACTCTGTTCGCCGCATCTATTCTGATATGTACGGGTCCCTTCAAATGTTTACTTCTGAAGAGCACAAATATACTTTGAGAAATGACTGAGAGTGTTTTTTTAATACAGTCGTATGCGGTTTTTTTCCTCAGACTGTTTTGTTCGGTCAATTTTTTTCCTAAAATTGTTGCCGAACAGTTGCCGTCAAAAAGATGAACCGTCACTTAAGAAAAGAATTGATTACAAGTGGGGTCATGTAAACCGCCTGTAACACAAGGACGATTACACAATCTCGCCTTCGGCTCGATTTTGCAAACTTCGCCTTTATGTTAACGGCTGTTTACATGACCTCACTTGTAATCTACAATTAAGAGCGAACTGTTACGATGCATTATAAATCTCTTGCGATAAATTGCGTAGAACGATAGAGATATGTAAAAGTACGTGAGCTAATGAATAAAAATTCGTCGATTTCTCCCTGTGAAAATTTTAATTATGAACTACTGAAACATTCCACACGCTTCAATTTTAAATTTATGATTCAATTAACTTGTTTGCAACAAAAATAAAAACTTATGCTAAGTGACCATACGGACCCTAAAAAGCCACAGCACAGCAAAAAACCTCATAATTTAATAAATTCTTGGAAAACCACCAACTATCGTGTACGGACCGTACAATACGGTAGGATTAAGTCCACACTATGAACCCTACAGCCTTAGCTACTCAACCGAATATCAATTTTTTGTGGCTTACCGAATTTCGTATCTTTCGTTTAACATTTTGAAGAAAGATTTTCGTGCTTGTTTCGAATATAAGAATAGTTTAACGTTTCCGAGCCAAAGGTGAGGTACCGTTATCGCACAAGTGTTACAATCGATTCACATAGTTAATTCAGTTCACAATTTTAATGCATAAGCGAGCGGTATGTTGACAAAACCGAAATCGAACCATTTGTTTGTTTTGAAAACAACCCACCGCCGGCCATATTTTTTCGACAGGTAGGTAACGGGTAAGGACAAAATAGACAACCTTGAAAAGTCCGGCATCTATAAAATTACATGCGGCAACTGCGGGAAAATTTACACAGGACAAACCCGAAGGCAGATTAAAATTCGTTATTTAGAGCATTGTGGACATATTAAACATAATCGACCATCAAAATCAGCAGTCGCATGCCATGCATTGAATTCAAATCCCGTTCATTTTAATATAAAAATAGAAAACTTCGAACTTATCAAACATGTGAGGAATTCAAAACAGTTAGATGCTTGGGAAAGTATTTACATGAAAAAATACAAGTGCAACTCAATGAACATAGACCCTCCACCGGACTGTATTTAACATGTTAAAATGAGAGGTCAATGAACTATAGCCAACCGGCCCTTACACTTGTAAATGTTTTTTAATAATTTTATAGCTCCATTTATTAACCAAGGTCGAAAATACTCTTTCGAAGAATTTTCGTCTAATTTCGCAAAATGTAATTCATGTCAAAAGAAATAGAAGCCTCAATGTTATTTTGATTTTTAGTTGCAAATTAGCTATTGAGAATGGACAACGTCCGAAATGCTCATAGAACAATTGTTAATTTGTAAAACCAAATAAAAGAAGTAGAAGCAAATTTGTTTTTTCCTAAAATTATTATTGTTATAAGGTTTTACGGTACGTTCGAATATCAAATTTAATTTGATTTAAATTGACCTTATGAAAGAATTTTCTTCCATTATTGTTTGAAGCGGTAGAAACGGTTCTAAAAAAGTCGTGCAGAAGATTGCCGTAAATATGCACTGTAAAGTGGAGGATTTTAAAAAATCTCCATACAGTCGTTGTTAATATTACAATTCATTGTAGTTCATTGAAGGTATGTACCCGTACACGTTACACAGTACAAGAGCCCATACGTTTACTACAAAACATTTTATTGTAACATGGGGTAGGCGGGTGTTGGGGGATACATTTATTGTCGTCTAGAGATGACGTATCAGCATAAAAAACAAAAGCAAGGGATCCGTTCCGTACGTACAGAATAGATGTGGCAAACAGAATAGATGTTGCATGGCTGTAAACAAGAGTAAATGTTAACCGATTTTATAAATTTTTTCCCTGAAAAGTATTACCAAAGTGGCTTTGGGATTGCAGATGGGAATTTTTGGGCGAAGGGTCACTGAGCTAAAGGATGTCACACACTAAATCCGGACGATTTCAATAATGAATAACTTTTGTTGTGTATCTGATCGATAGAAAAAAAAATTGGTCCATCAATCGTAAGATTGCTCTTAGAATTCACCAAAAATTCAAATATTCAAGAACACAACGACACAAATGTAAATAAAGGCGTAATTATAGAATACATAAGGTTCATGGAATCATTAGTACTAAATCATGAGTGGTATCACTATTTGTTTACCAAATTCAAAGATTGAGTGGTTTAATTCGGTAGGACACAATTGTACGCAAGAGTATCTCGATCTCCACCATATTATTTCTACTATACTGGATCCTTCAGAATTTCACCGAATAGAATTCTATCGATCAGGACTTGTTAGAATATTGAAAAATGTAAAGTTTTATAACAAAAAATAAATAAAAAAAGGTTAATGCATAGGATCGCTAGATGCTAATGCTAATATTTGTGTAGAACTTCTTTGTGCTAGTTTCACTCCATCGCAAAGATTTCAGTGAGTAAAAATTTTTATGTAATACATAAATAAATTTCGATTACCTTCCATGAAAATCGCATAAGATTTACCCGAGGTCTTGTAGAAAGAACACACTTTGTGCAGACTCAGTTTTAGAGTCATGGCTCAGTTCAAGGGCTCAATTCAAAATATTTTCTTATTATCGACAAGCAGAGAAAAGCGAGGGGTGACGTACTTCTGCGGTTTATGGAATAAATGGAATAAATGGGAATAAATGGAATAAATGGAATAAATGATAATTTTTTCAAGTTCGTCAAAACCTCAAATAGACTTCATTTTGATGGCAACGCACACAACAAACCATACTAATGTGTCAAAAAGTGAAAAAACCCACTTTTGAAAACTTAAAAGAATTTTTCTTGAAAAATGGAATAAATGGAATAAATAAATTTGTTCCATTTATTCCCAAAAAAATGAAATTTAATCTCAAGATGGTTTAAATGCTTTATAATTTGTGCAAACCTTTTTTTGAACTTATTTGTCTAACTTGTGATGTGTTTGGTTCAGATATTTCGCAAACACAACAAAAAAAATTTTGGGAATAAATGGAATAAATGGAATAAAAGAATAAATGGAATAAATGGAATAAATGAAGTGCGCCACCCCTCGGAGAAAAGCCCTCACCTAGTTTCTTATTATTTTTAGTGAATCATTATTGAAGATCTCTTCCGATTTTTAAAAATATTTTTTTGTTCGAAAGGTCTAGGTATGTTCAACATTTTATGGAAGGACATTTTTTGAATTCAGCCCTTGGACTGAGCCATGGCCCTAAAACTAAGTCTCTTCTAGGACAAAGTGTGTTCTTTCTACAATACCTCGGGTAAATCTTAGGCGATTTTCATGAAAGGTAATCGATCAATATCGGTCAAGAACTTTAAAGGTTACGGCTAAAAAAGTGGTCAAAAACGTGGTTTTTTAAAGACGGCGGAACTTTTTGACTAATTTCCATGCGAAATTAGAACGGAAATAGCTCTTGAAGATAGATACATAAGAAACTCACGAAAATTAAATTAATGAAAATCTGTTGAGTAGTCTGGGCTGTAGAGTCCTTCGAGAGAAAAAGAGGCGAACTTTTCGTCCATGGCAGTATGCGCCAGAGGTATCTCTCTAACTTCTATAGTTTTTCAAACTCTTTTTGGAATTTTTTTTATTTTTGGGCCTTTATTAACGATATGGAGAGGCTTTTCAATCTTCGGCAATTTCCAATTCAGTTCAATATGGACGTTATTAAAAGACATAATTGAATATTTACTTACACTGAGAGACTCCTAAGATTGTGCAACTTTTCATAATTTTTGTTTCAGCTGGCAATTCATGAATACAAGATATATAGTTAGCAGAATACTTGAGACATGAAATCGAGAGGAAGTCACGTCGATTTAACTTCATATGAAGAATCGAAAATGGCTTGTAGTGATAACCCCTTCACATCTAACTACGTGTGTGTCTGTAAATCAAAAATAGTAAACTACATGTCATGAATTTTAAGATTTGTGCGAATTAAACGAAGCACATGTGTTTGTCACGACGTTTGTACGCAGTCGAATTTCGACCTGGGAGTTGGTGGGTTTTTCGTTTTGGACATAAGACAAATATGCAAAGAAAATTTATATAAAAAAATATGTATTTGCATACAAGCAGTGTTTCCTCTTAAAAATTATTAATCTAGTAATATAAGATAACGAGGTGGATCACTAATATGCTCAGAAATAGGGCAGTTAAGGCAACAGTATGTGGCTACAAGGCCTGGGTATCCAGAGGCTGCCCTCAGGAAGGAATACTATCTTCGCTGCTGTGGTGTATGGTAGTAGACTCCCTCATTAGGAGGCTAAACGACGAACGAATTTTCGTTCAAGGGTACTCAGACGATCTGGCAATTCCGATCAGTGGTAAGCTTGAGAGCACACTGGGTGATAAAATGAGGTATTCTCTTAGGATAGTGGAGCAATGGTGTTGAGACAACGGCCTCAGAGTAAGCCCGGACAAGACTGACATAGTTCTCTTTAGTCAAAGATATTTTGGTTTTAGATTTTAGTAGCGTATATATTTTGACCAGCAGATATTATTCACCTGTAGATATATTGACTATAGATATTTTGACTGTAGATATTTTCACGTAGATATTCTGACCCAATCCCGAAATGTATAATCTTAAATAATTTCTGGACCTGATTTCTGAGTCAATACACCGTTTAAAAGTGCAATAGCACATTGAGGTTAAATTTATCTATTGCCATTTATTTTGGAAGTTTATTCGTAAAAATGAATAATAAAGCTCGAAAATTTTGAGCCCCTTCAAAGTGCACAAAATGCACAGCGGGGCCAATTATGTTCAGTTTTTAGGTAACTTGTTTGCTAAAAGACAATGTGAAATTTCTTGAGAAATAAATGAGTAGAAGAAGAAGAACGAGGTCTTTGCGACGGACGCCTAGGGACAGAATGAAACCGGAAATAGACTTCGTAATTCGTTTCGAGGCTGTCGTACCCAACAGGTCTGAATGGCTGGAAGGTTGGCCAAGCCGCCTATCAGATAAAGGAATTGTGAGCTTTACTGACGGCTCTAAAACTTCAGAGAGCACTGGAGCCGGAGTATTTTCTCTGGAATCGTTGGCGGAGAGATGGTACCACCTAGGTGGATACGACGACTTATTTAAGGATGAAATTTTTGCATCACTGATTGGAGTGCAGGAGGCAATCCCAGCATAGGCAAGTGGGGAAAATATTACAGTCTGTTCCGACAGTGAGGCGATGATTCAAGCGCTGATGGCGCCTGTCTGAAAGGAGGAAGCGGATGAGCAACACCGAGTTACGGGCCGAAACCTTTTATACCCATCCCACATTCGGAATGCGTGAAAGCGATGAAGAATTGGGTGAGGTCGGATTTCGCTGACTATTGGAGCGCCTATAAAGGCGGAATGCACATGAAGTGCTTCTTCCCGGTGCCCGGCGGAAGGTGGGCAAGAGAGCTGCTAAACTTGGACAGGGGACGCAACAAGAGGGTTGTGGTTCCGCTTACCGGGCACTGCGGATTGAACAGGTACATTGCAAAAATGGGAATCTCTAACGATCCCAACTGTACCTGCAGCCTAAGTGAGGAAAGGGGCGTTCACGTTATATGCAAGTGTCCGAAGTTCTCCTCACTTAGGCCTAGGACTCTAGAAAGTCATGTAGTCCTACCCGCAACAGTATCCAAGATGGGAACTGCCGCTCTAGACAGGTCTAAATCTAATGGCTGACAATGACATTTGTGGTTCTCGGTCATTCTCCCATATTCGTTTTTTCTTTTTCGCTAACGCAATAAAGCGTCATATTGCCATTTGAGGGGTAATCTCGGCAAGCCTCAACATTGTTCCCCTCAAATTAATGGCAATAAAATACTATAATTTATTCATAAACTTGAATTTAAAATGATCCGCGCAATCACTGATATTTGAGTATGGAATTCTTTGTTTTCTTCGATTTTTTGTGACACAGTTCGGAAAGGTGTCTCAATATAACTACGCATCTTTGTCAGCATTTCATCAGTTATTCAGTTCTTCTTTGAAACATGTCGGGATTCGTACGGGTCCGCGTTTTTGCTTTGAAAATTGGCAAAATTATTTTGCAAATTGCTCTTTTACATATCTAAAAATCGAACAAGAATGCAAAATTTTTCAATATTCAAATCTCAATAAAAATTCCCGAGTAAAAAAAAGCCATGCGATTTGAGACTGAAATTGTTTTTGTGTATGGCACTGAGTACTGTATTTTCGAACGTTTTAGACTGTTTTGAGACCGTCATCATCATTAAAAATGATGAGTATGCTCATTTTTGCCTCAAGTAATAGACATTTTTCTGGTGAGACTGTTAAGACATACTCATCAGTCTCATTTTAAGACTATTTGAGACTGATTTGAAACTGTGCATCAACCTTATACATATATTCTTGTCCACTCAATTCAAAAATGCACCAGTCACCAATGTCAATGTTAATATCTTCTAGCCGCTGGAACTAAAACGAAATTTGTGTATGTATGTCTGTCGTCAAGGTTTCTACCGAGGTGGAAACAGCTCCGCAAAGTCGTAGACCACCGCAAAAAAATAACATTAAATCCTGAAAGTTACAAAGTCATCCGGAAAGTTAAAAAGTGAGCCGGAAAGTCAGAAAATCACGAAAAGTCATGCACGAAAGTTCTGGAAAGACGTCCAAAATCACAAAAAGTCACATAAAATCACAAAGAGTCATAGAAAGTCACGAATAGTTAGTAAAGTCACAGAAAATCACGAAAGGTCACATAAAATCACGACAAGTAATGTTAAATCTCGTGAAAGGCCGTTCCTAAAGTATGTCACACAGAAATGTTAGATTCCGGAACCTACAAAAATGTATGACATTGCAAAAATAATGTCGGATTTGAAACGGGGTTTTGAGTGTGACTTGGAACGGCATTTTGAAAAGTATTTGGACGGGAGTTAAGACTGTGTTTTGAAGGAAATTTGGACGGGAGGCTCAGACGGGCGTTAAGACGGTGGTCTTTGAAGGTATTTGGACAAGAATTTGTAAGGGTTTTCGAACGGGAGGTAAGACGGGGTTCTGAAGGGTATTTGAATGGAGGGTTTCGGACGGGGGTTAAGACGGGGATTGGGAAACGTATTTGAAAGGGGATTTAGAGAGTTATGTCGACGGGAGCTAGGACGGGTTTGATTTAACTAATCTAAACTTCGTTCTTCGAAAAGGGGTCTTACCACGAGGTTTGTAACCACCCCAATTACGACCCGGGAGTAGGGCGAGAGTTTCGATCATGGTTCTTAGATGACGATTCAACAATAAAAAAAAATGACCGTCCGTCCGCCGGTCTGTCAACATCATAACTCGGACTCAACCGATTTTCAAGAACTTTTTTTTCCTAAAAGATAATCAAAATATTTTTTATGGGATTAAATCTGAGCACTGTCGGCCGAAGTACATAAGTCGAGTAAATATTTTCTGATTGTCATAAATTTTTTTTTCGAAAGGCCTGGGCATCCCTGACATTTTATGGAAGAAAGTTTTCTTAATTTTGAGCTTTTGGGCTCAGCCAGGGCCCTAAAACTGAATCTATACTAGGACCCAGCGTGTTTTTAGACCCGTACGAAGAACGAAGTTCTTCGAAAAGGGGTCTTATGCGTTTACCACGACGTTTGTAACCAGTCGACCGGGGAGTAGGGGGGAGCATCGACCATGGTCCTTAGATGACGAATCAGCAATAAAAAAATGTCCGTCCGTCTGTCAACACGATAACTAAAAACTTTTTTTTCCCTGAAAGGTAATCAAAAAATCTTTTATAGGATTTAATCTGGGGACTCTCGGCCGAGCTAGGGCCGTTTAAGTGGTTTTTGGTCTTTTGTACATAACTCGAGTAAATCTTTTCCGATTGTCAAAATTTTTTTTGTTTGAAAGATCTCGGCACGGCCGACAATTTATGGAAGAACTTTTGCCTGTACTTAGAGCTCAAATGGGCCTCTTGTCGGTCCTAAGGTCGGCCCTAACAAAAAAAATGTTTTTTGCTATGTTGCAGAGCAAATTGAGGGAAACATTTTTGTCTATGGAAGTATGTGTCCGAGGCCTCTACTTAGGGCCCAAGGTCAGTACTAAGATCGGCTCTAGCCCAAAAAATGGTTTTTTGCTATGTTGTAGACAAAATTGAGGAGAACATTTTTCTCTATTTGGAAGTCAATTTTGTGCGTTCGGAGAATTTCTTTACACCGTTTCTTCGGACGGGTTTTTTCATATTGCCCTATGGACAATTTCCAATACAGTCTAATGTATGTGAACGCAATATTTACTTAAATACGTTCCAATACGTTCCAGTCTTTTCGTAACATTAACTCTGTTTGCCGCATCTATTCTGATACGTACGGGTCCCTTCATATGTTTTCTAAATAAATCGGGTAAATCTTATCCGATTTTCAAAAACTTCATTTTCCTGAAAGATAATCAGAAAATTAATTACAAGATTGAATTTGGGCAGAATCGGTCGAAAGCTTTCGAAGTTACGGTCGAAAAACGTGGATTTTTGAAGGTTGGAGGAACTTTTTCACTTAAATATCTGCGAAATTAGAGCGGAAATAAAAGATATGGACATCAGAAAATCACGGAAACTAAATTAGTCAAAATCTGTTGTGTGGTTCGGGCAGTAGAGTCCTCAGTGTGGGCCCAACTCACACTACGCGATCCTATACGATATTTGGTGGTTTTTTGTGAATACTTCTGTAACGATGAGATTTTTTGTACAGCGTTGCAGAGAAAAAAAGGCGAACTTTTTTGTTCATGGAAGTTTAGATCAGAGGCCTCTCCTAAGTGCTCTAGGTTGGTTCTAAAATCGGGCCTAGTGCATTTTTTTTTTATTCTTTCCACCTTTTTTTAATTTTGGGCTTTTTTAAGGATTGGAGATTGGAGTGGTAACCCGAACAAGCGCGATTAGTTCCTACTTCCGATATCTCAGTGATTTATAAAATGTCAAGCAAGAGGAAATAAAAACATATGCAGGGGACCCGTACGTATCAGAATAGATGCGGCAAACAGAGTTGATGTTACGAAGAGACGCGAACGTATTTAAACAAGTATTGCCTGATAGGGCAATATTGAAAAACCCGTCCGAAGAAGAAACGATGTCCGAAAGCACAAAATTGACCCCCCCCCATAGAAAAATGTTCTACTCAATTTTCTCTACAAGATAGAAAAAACCATTTTTTGGGCTAGGGTCGACCTTAGTACCGACCTAGGGCACTAAGTAGAGGCCTCGGACACACAATTCCATAGCCAAAAATGTTTCATTCAATTTCCTCTGCAACATAGCAAAAAAACTTTTTTTTGGCTAGGGCCGACCTTAGGACCGACATGGCCCACTTGAGTCCTACGACTTGTTACACAAGGGAGGGGGGGGGAGGGCAATGTTATGTAACAAAGTTATGTTAACGAAAATTTATATCTCACTGAATTTTTTAAATTTTTTGAGGGCATGCTCATCATCATCATCATCATCATCACACTTTATAGACCGTTTGTACCTTTCGGTGTGAGGTCTTTACTACTGATCATGGACCACCCTTCTCCATACCCCCCTATCCTGTGCCAAGGAGATGGTTTGTTCGCCTAAAGAAAGTCCCCTAACTTCTAAATCGGATTTAATTGAGTCTATAAACCTTCTCCTTGGCCTACCCCTGGGACGCACACCCGGGACTTGAGCATCCAATATCCTCTTTGGTAGCCTGCTATTACCCATCCTCTGAACGTGCCCGTACCACCGCAGACGACTAATCCTTGCCGCCTCTTCCACTGATGTAACCCCTAAGTTTTCCCTGATGTCGTCGTTCCTAATATGATTGTCCCACTGTTCCCTCCGATTTACTCTTGCTATGCTCCTAAGAACCCTCATATCAGAAACCTCCAGGTCATGCACAAGGTATCCGCAGTCCACCCAACTTTCACTACCGTATAAAATCGTTGGTCTGAAGATTGACCTGTGAATAGCTAGCTTTGTGCCACTACTTAACTCCTTTTTGTTGAACACATACGACCTCAACTGACTGGCCACTGCATTCCCCATTCTTCTCCTTTCTTCAAATTCCCTAACTAACTTGCCATTCTCCGAAAAAATGGCTCCTAAATATTTAAACTCAGAGACCTGTTCCAACTGCTCCCCATTTAAACTGCAAACTACATCCTTCCGGGATTTGCCAATATGCATAACTTTAGTTTTACTGACACTTATTTTCATGCCGTATTCCTCACATGCATCATTCAGGCAGTCTAAATTCTCCTGCAAATCCTTGGCATTATCTGCTAATAGAGTTAAGTCATCCGCATAGGCCAGGATTTTCATGATTACTTCCCCCACCTTCACATTCCCTTGCAAATTCGCTTGCCTGATAATCTTGTCCAGAAAAATTATGAACAGAAGAGGGGAGAGACAACAACCCTGACGAACTCCCTCATTAACTTCGAAAGCCTCACTAATTTCACCATCTATCCTTACCGCAGCCTTGCTCCCTGAGTAGATGCTTTTGATAGCGCCCAATAAACTTCCATTAACCCCGTATTCGCCAAGTACCTCGACCAGCTTTTGCCTCGGTACCCGATCGAATGCCTTTACTAGGTCGATGATGCACAAGTATAAATCAATATTTCTCTCAGAGAGCTTTTCTATAGCCTGCCTGAGACAAAAGATCTGATCCTGACAACCTCTCAGAGGTCTGAACCCACTCTGAACCTCGTCAAGAACACCTTCCACTATAACCCTAACCCTGTCTACTAGCACACTTGTATAAACCTTCCCGACCACGCTCAAGAGTGAAATCCCCCTGTAGTTGGAAAGGACTTTGCGGTTACCCTTCTTGAAGATCGGAGCAATAACACCGAAGCTCCAGTCCGCGGGTACTACTGAGGACTTCAATGCTAAATTGAAAATCCTACAAAGCCATTGAACCCCACCCGGCCCGCTATTCTTAATAAATTCTGTCCTAATTTCGTCTATACCTGCGGATTTTCCTGCCTTCAGCCTGCTGACCTTTCGTGCCACTTCCTCTAATGTAATTTCCTCCTCACCCTCCAAGCTACGGCCCTCTTCCCTGTCAAGGCTTGTTACGGGATTGACAGAGGCGAATAGATCCTGAAAGTAATCCTGCCAGGTTTTCAGGACCTCACCCTTACCTGTAACTAATTCGCCATCTTTACCCAAAATGCTACCGCCGCCCTCCTTTTCACCCCCACGCCTAA
>CM055403.1:83282874-83332411 GCA_029228625.1 Pseudolycoriella hygida | reverse complement strand
CTCGTCCCTGAATTTTCCCACACGAAATTTCCGAACCACCACTTTTTTCCTTTTAGCCTGACAGCGTTTACTAACAGAGAGATGGGTACCCAAAAGGTAGTGGTCTGAGCCAAATGTGAAACCCCTGAAAACACGTGTGTTCCTGACTTCCTGCCTCCTGTCCTGCTCTATAACCATGTAATCAATTATTGACTTGTGCCCCAAACTATTATTAACGTAAGTGTAAGTGTAAGTGTAAGAGGGCATGCTAAAGATCATTTTAGAGTTGGCATCGGAGTAGCTCAAAAGACTGTTTGAATTGCAAACTGGTGGCCATGATGGCAATTTAAACTATCTTTTGAGCTACCGACAATTTACAGACAGACAAATTTTTGACTTTTCTAATTATAAAAGTTTTAGGATTTTAGTGTAGAAAATTTTGACACCAAAAAATTGTTTAAATTAGCCGTTAATAACTAAAATCTCTTGACAGTTCATTTAACAAATCTTTTTGGCTTGTCTCAAATCAAATCAACCGTCCCTCATCAATGTGATTATTTTCTCACTCTTACCTTTAACAAAGATGACGGTTATCATGAAACTAAGTAAAATTTTGAGAAACAATTTTTTAAAAATATGCACGCAGGTCATCTTCGTTGTTAGTTTTTCTGAAAAAAGAAAAAAAAAACATTTGTTATTCGGTTTTTCAATCTCTCAAAAACATCTATTTACGTGTAAATGAGTTGACATTGTTAACAATACTCTCGAATGTCAATCGGAAATCATTCCTTTTAAATTATTTGTATGTATTTCTATGGTGAAGTTCCATTTGTTTTAAATTTATATTTGCAACTGTTTAACTTGTTTCTTTATTAAATTTGCGTATACGTATGTATACGACTAACACAAGAAACCGATAAAAGTTAGCGAAATAAGTTTCCTTTTGAATTCATTGTGAAAGTCTTGTTCACTCATAATTTACGTAAAAACGCGTCCCTTAATCAAATTAAATGAAGTCAACGAAAAGGCAGAAATATCGATAATAATAAATTTTCAAGCATTTTTCATTCTCTTTTGTGTTTTAATTTTTTCAATTACTTGGAATCAATTTTCATTTCACATTTAACATTTTATCGAAGATCCCATTGTGAGGGAAACTAAAAATAAAATTCGGTTTTAATAAACTGAACATCTTACGCAAAGGAAACTGCAACGTTACACTTGGATATAAATGTTAATTATGTTTCATGCAAAAATAAATTAAGTGATTAAGTTTCATGCGAAAATACATAAAGTGATTGCTACCAGCGTCGATAATATTCAAAATTTCTGGCTATTTTCGATTGCTAGTGCCAGCTGCTAATCGACTCGCTAAAATTTGGACTTCGAGGTTCAGTCATCATCCTCCACCGCAAACTGGTGCTGGGAGGGGACAACTAGTATAACTAAGACTTCAATTTATGTTTTAGTTACCAATCTAAATGTTGGTTAGTCGATTTTGGGATCTCAGGAAATATCATTACGACTTTCGCCAGTTTTTACTACGGATTTGTACCTTAGCAACCTGAATGACATATTTCAATGTTGGTTCCTCGATTCGTCTATCGGTGACCTTCTGTAACAATCACCTTTTGTGACAATCATCTTTGAACAATGGTAAAAGTTGCTTAGTGCATAATAAAGGCGCTACTCTAATATTGTGCGGGAGTTAGTTCGAATAATAGGAACAAAATGCGTTAATTAGTAGAAGTTCCTATCAATAAGATCAAACAAAGTCAACTCGGTTCATTGTATCTCCGAAAAACATCTTCTACAAAACTATCGTCCTCCATGCCCTTCTATCGCCCGCCAAGAAGATAGTTTGTTCGCCCAGAGAAAGTCCCCTGACTTCTAATTTTGACTTATCTGCATCTATAAACCTTCTTCTTGGCCTAACACCCGGGGCCTGTGCAACCAAGACCCTTTTCGGAAGCCTGTTATTACCCGTCCTTTGAATGAGCCCAAACCAGCGCGGACGACCGATTTTTTATTCCTGATGTTGTATTGCCTGCATTCAACCAAAATAAAAACACTTCATTCAATGATATGGTTTTATTGTCCCGTGCATTCGGTCTTTTTACAGACCATTTTCAAGGCTAAAACAACAAAACTAAATGAACAAAGTGTTCAAATTTAGATAATTTGAAGATTTCTCTTCGATGATGATTTTATTGGCAAAATTATGTGTAAGGCCATAAGACTTACGTTCGACTTACATTAGATAGAAATAATCTAATATCACAACAAGAGGCCGATTTTTCATTTTGATTGCCGCTGTCAACCAAGATCTATAGCTAGCAATCAAAAGCAGCGAAAGACAACAACACTGACGAACGCCCTCTATAGCCTCGAAAGACTCGCTAGTTTCACCATCTATTCTTATCGCCCTGCTCTCTGAGTAAATACTCTTAATGGCACGCAGTAAACTCCCATAAGCGTATAAGATAATATAAAGCTTTTTGATAGTCTTTTTGAGGCGGAAAATTTGATCCAGACAACCTCTCAGAGACCTGAAACCTATCTGAATCTCATCCAGTGAACCTTTCACTATGTTCCTAATCCGGTCAACAAGTACATTCGCGTACACCTTACCTACCACACTCAGGCGCGATATCCCCCTGTTGTTACTGCAAACCTTCTTATAAATCCAAGCAATAAGACCGAAGCTCCAGCGCTATTCTTAATAAATTCCGTCCTGAATCTGCCGACCTTTCGGAACACCTCATACAGTGTAATTTCCCTCTACCTAATTGACAGATGTAAATAAATCTTGAAAGTAATCCCGCCAAGTCCTCAGGACTTCACCTTTATCTGTAATTAACCCGCCATGCTTATCTAAAATGCTACCCTCTTTCACCCCACCGTGCCTAATGTCCTTCATCATCAACCAATATTTGTTACCCCTTCCTTGTTCAATAACTCCCCAAACTTCCTTCCTTAACGGTCTTTCGCTTCCTTGACCAGATACTTAACCAGTTGCCTACAAACCGTATAAATTTCTCATTTACTATCCGCCCTGTCTTGTAACCAGATCTCCTTTTTAGACCCGTACGAAGTACGTAGGTCTGATGCGTTTACTACCACGTTTGTTACATTGCGAATTCGAACCCGGGAGTAAGGGGGAAACTTTTTTTGTTGCCTCCCGATGCCAATAGCGAAAAAACAATGTCCCGTCTGTCGGTTCTGTCTGTCCTGTCTGTCGGTCTGTTAGGTCTGTCTGTCCGTCAACACGATAACTTGAGTAAATCTACCGATTTTCAAAAACTTTTTTTTTCCTGAAAGGTAGTCGAAAAATATTTTATGGTATTGAATCTGGGCATTGTCGGCCCAAGGTCCACCGTTTAAGTGGTTTTTGGTCTTTTGCACATAACTCGAGTAAATCTTTTCTGATTTTCATAAATTTTTGTTTGAAAGATCTGGGCACGGCCGACAATTTATAGAAGAATTTTTGCCTGTGCTTAGGGCTCAAGTGGGCCTCATGTCAGTCCTAAGGTCCTAACATAAAAAAATGTTTTTTGCTATGTTGCAGAGTAAATTGAGGGAAACATTTTTGTCTATGGAAGTATGTATCCGAGGCCTCTATTTAAGACCCTAGGTCAGTACTTAGGTCGGCCCTCGCCCAAAAAAATAGTTTTTTGCTATGTTGTAGACAAAATTGAGGAGAACATTTTTCTCTATTTGGAGGTCAATTTTGTGCGTTCGGAGAATTTTTTTATACCGTTACTTCGTACGGGTTTGTCAAAATTGCCCTACGGGCAATTTCCAATACAGTCTAATGTGAACGCAATATTCACTTAAATACGTTCCAGTCTTTTCGTAACATCAACTCTGTTTGCCGCATCTATTCTGATACGTACGGGTCCCTTCTATGTTTTACAATACCGCCTCCTTAATATCGGTATTCCACCAACCTGTTTTTTTGTTTCGACACCACTAGCGACACTGCCCAGACATTGCTCCAAGACATTTCTCAGCCTCAATGTCCCCGCAGTCATCTGGAGACCCCACAAATCCCTCGGCAAATTTTGCCATAAAGCGAGACCTAACGAGTCTCTGAATTTGCCTACACTGTTCCTTGTTCATTCATTTTCCCTTACATTTTTCAAGAAGCTTAGAGTACTTATTTATTTACGCAATTTCGTTGCGAAAATTAAACTTTTTTTGTGCTATGATCATGGGCGCATTCGAAGACGGCTCAACCATAAATACAGCTAAGTTTTGACTTTTTTCCCTTGCGTCGGATTCTACGTAAAATATTGATTGAAATTGATATTTAGACCCGCACGAAGTACAAAGGTCCTATACGATTACTACAAACAATTTTATTGTAACATGGGGTAGATCGAGGTGGGAGGGGGGATGCATCTATTATCGTCTAGAGATGACGAATCAGCAATAAAAAAATGTCCGTCTGTCCGTCTCCAATTTTTTTTCACTGAAAGGTACATGTCTCCCAGGATTCAAGTTCGAAGATGAGCAAAATCGATCAAGTGGCTCCGGAGATATGGTCGAGGAAGTGACCAAAAACATGGTTTTTCGAGGGTCGGTGAAGCTTTTTCGCAAATATCTCAGCAAGTATAGCACGGAAATTCCTCATTTTGGTGTCAAATGCATTTGATGTCACGAAACTAGGAAAAAAATTTTGTGGGAATCGGGTGAGGGGTCTGGGCACTAGGACCAATGGAATGGACGAAATGGAGATTCTTGGACAACAGTTTTTCGTCTATATTTCCTTAACTATGCAATATGGAGATATACTGTCAAAGGCAAAGTTGTAGAGAAATAAATTTAAGCGAAAACGTGTTTAAGGGTTTTGGGAAAATATGGCACAATACTGGTATATGGCCTCTTCCATAATTGGGCAGGATGACCCAGATATCCAGATATCCTATGAGAGTTAGAAAGTTTGTTCCAAAGGCAATGTTGTAGAGAATTAAATTTTAGATTACGCGTGTTTCAGGGTTTTTGGGGAAAAAGACTAAGTCCTCGGATATAAGATTTTCTAGATTTGAATGGTCTGAGACATACTTCGGTAGGGTCTTTGACACTACCTTGGGTAATTTCTATGGATCTTTGAAACTCTTGCAGTTATACGAGTACAGAAAACGTTGGATTTTTTGCTTATTTGCATATTTAGACACGTTCGAGTCTCTTTGCCACATCTATTCTGTTTGCCACATCTATTCTGATACGTACGGGTCTTTAGTTATGTTTAACTCATTAAAATCGGTCCAGTGGAGCCGAAGAAATGACTCTTAGAAAATCGTCATTTTCCATTTCCAGACAAAATGTGCTATTTCATAGAAGCCAAAGTTAATGGAAACATCCTACGTTAGTTAGTGGGTTAGTTAGTTGGTTAGTTAGTTAGTTTCAGAACCATTTGAAGGAAAACCGACTTCTTTGGCTCGAAAACGGCTCGATAACTTTTCTTGAAATTTTGCAGGGACCTTCGGTGGGCATTCTACGCAACATGAGATTTTAAAAAAGGGAGGTACCGGCCTCATTTGGGCGCCAGGGCTTAGAGAAGGCCATATAAGAGAATGTTTTGTATGTGTGTGTGTCAGTGTATTCAATGTAAGGTTCAAAATATGAGCAAAATGTTTGGACTGTGTTAGGATGTGGATAGACGTTTGGTATCAAAAGAAAAGTTGTAGGGTTGGGTGTGTGTCAGGGTGACCAACAAAATGGCCGACGGTGGTATGAGACGGACTTAGGGGGAAAATTAAATTTGTTTAAAAATTGTTTTTTGTTGGATAGATGTTTGGAGTCAAAGGACCCATTAAGGTTCGCCATTTTTTTTTAATAATTGATTTATTATCATTCCTTGACTTTTAATGTGTGGAATACAAAATGATTAAATTACAAAATTGAGAACAGGACCAAGCATTTTCTTGGAAAAGTTTTCTAAATGTATGATAATGTCTAATTTTTAATTTAGCTTTGTCTTATTAGAAAAAAAAAATTAAATTAAATTAACGTCACAGTAGGGTTATTTGTCAGTTAAGATGAAGGTAAAGGGATATTACATTGAATTGACGACAGTTTTTCATAAGCTCCCTCACTACCTTTGATTTAATAGTATATTACAGAGGAACACTGTTATGAGTAATATTACAGGTGTGCGATGTTTACGGTAACGAGCCCCGGAGGGGCGAGTTACCGTAACGCACACTTGTAATATTACTCATAAACAGTGTTCCTCTGTACTATGTTTTAACGTGTACCCACAAGGTAAGTTGAAATCTACAAAACATCTTATTTCATAAAAATCAATTCAAGTTTCAAATTTTGTTATGTTCACTCTACGAACGAATCAAAGTTGCCGCGTGCCAATTCATTCATGTTTCTATGAAATGACTTTAGTTGTCGGTTAAATTTTTGTTTAGTATCGAGATTTAATTCAAGTTTTTCATCTTTATTGAGAACTTATAGGCGGGTTTAGGGAACGAATGTTTTGCCGAGAATTGAGTAATGTCATAGGCAGGACAATCGTTTCCGTAAAATACAACAAATTTAAGAAATTTGAGAATCACAAACTTTTACTATATCAAAACAAACACGTCGCATAAAATTTACCGACTACTCTGACTACACGTACGTTATGAGCCATTTACCTATCGCATCGCACACTGTGTAAATCAACTTACCGAGTGGGTACACGTTAAAAGTCTTGATGCATGTCAACTCACGTATGTTCTTACAATTGTACGATTATATTCACAAGTTGATTGCTTTAAGACTGGATGTTTGTCTGAACAGTAAATGTAATTCGATCTACGAGTCTGGTAATGGTGTAGGTCACGAATGAGTCTTATGTCGAAGTTGCGTTTTGTCAGTGATTTTACCATTTTGTGGAGATGAGTGACTCGTTCCACCATCGCCATTTTCTCAATTGGAAGAATACATGTCGAGTACATTGTCGGTGTGAAGCGCGGCAGTCGGTACAAGGCTTTTATGCATCTATTTTGAATTTTCTGCAATTGTTTCATTTTACCTTTAGAGTCTACACTGTAAATCGGTAACATGTAACATGTGTGTAGTGTATCGGGGTGACCAACAAAATGGCCGGCGGTGGTATGGGACGGACTTAGGGGAAAAATTAAATTTTTTTGTTGGACATAGATGTTTCGCCAGAAATTTTTTTTCGCCGAAAATTTTTTTTGCCGAAAATTTTTTTCGTCGGAATTTTTTTTTCGCCGTTTGTTTGTTTCCTCTTTTCTTCCAAAACAACTGATATCAATTTGTGTGACGCTTACAGCTTCGGAACGCAAAAAATTCTTTTGAAATATTTTCACTTTTGATTAAAAAAATGCGACACAAATGCCGGACCCTCCCAACGTAATAATTTTTCTGCGCAAAACTTAATTCGTGTCAAATCTGAAAGAACACAAAAACAACATTGGGGGTCCGGCATTTGTGACGCATTTTTTTAATCAAAAGTGAAAATATTTCCCTTTTAAAAAGGGTTTTTGTTGTGATATATTATTCTTTTTGTAGGAGAGCTATGACGAAGTGTAGTATTAAACAGTATTGCATGTCATTTTCAAGCTCGATCCTATTTTCGTGCGAAGTACAAAGGTCCTACATGTTTACTATTACATGGGGTAGATAGAGGCGGCAGTTGGGGGTATGCGTTTACTATCGTGTAGAGATGATGAATCAGCAAAAAAAAAACATATGAAGGGACCCGTACGTATCAGAATAGATGCGGCAAACAGAGTTGATATTTTGAAAAGACTCAAACGTATTTAAGTGAATATTGCCTTACGTCCACATTAAATTGTATTGGAAATTGCCAATAGGGCAATATTGAAACACCCGTCCGAAGCAACAGTGTAAAGAAGCCTTCACCTCAATTTTCTCTAGAACATAGCAAAAAACCATTTTTTAAACTAGGGCCGACCTAGGGCCCTCAGGAGAGGCCTCATACAAATTCTTCCGTAGACAAAATTATTTCTCTCAATTTTCTCCACAACGTAGCAAGACACCATTTTTGTATAGGGACGACCTAGGACCCTTAGTATAGGCCTCAGACACATACGTCCATAGACTAAAATGTTTCCCTCAATTAGCTCTGCAACACAGCAAAAAAATTTTTT
Organism: Pseudolycoriella hygida; assembly: GCA_029228625.1. NCBI lineage: Eukaryota > Metazoa > Arthropoda > Insecta > Diptera > Sciaridae > Pseudolycoriella > Pseudolycoriella hygida. The sequence continues at coordinate 83,324,294 of CM055403.1, read as the reverse complement.
TGGTTAGGGCCGACCTTAGGACCGACAGGAGGCCTACTTGAGCCCTAAGCACAGGAAAAAGTTTCTTTTATAAATTGTCGCCTATGCCTAGATCTTTCAAACAAAACATTTTTTTTGGAAATCGGAAAAGATTTACTCGACTTATGTACAAAAAACACGTAGAGCCTTAGCAGAGACTCGTTTGTTGTGTCCTAGCTAAGTCCAAGGACTCAAATCCAAAAAAGTTTTTTCCATAAAGAGACGGTCATGCCCAGATCTTTTAAATAAAGGAAATTTTGAAAATCGGAAAAGTTTTACTCGAGTTATGTACAAAAGACCAAAAACCACTTAAACGGCCCTAGCTCGACAGTGCCCAGTTTTCCGTTTTACCTTTCAGGGTTTGTGAAAATCGGTTGAGTTATACTCGAGTCATCTAGTTGATGGATGGACGTATGGACGCTTTTTTTATTGTTGATTTGTCATCTAAGGACCCATGATCGAGGCTTCCTCCTACTCCCGGGTCGAAATTCGACTGGTTACAAACGTTGGGGTAAACGAAATGGAGGTCTTTCCGAAGCACTGCGTTCTTCGTACGGGTCTAAAAATGTACCGTCGTCCGAGCGATCGTCCGTACGGTCGCCCCATGATTCAAGTTCAAATATGAGCAAAAATGGTCAGGAGGGCAGTGAGAATGTTGACTCCAAAGGCAAAGTTGTAGAGAATAACTTTTGAGAGAACTCGTGTTTCAGGGTTTCATAAGAAAGGACCTAATAAGGCAGAATTAGGAAAGATGACTCTTATCTCTGGAACGTTGCAAAATTGTAGAAAATAAAATTTTAGAGAGCACGTGTTTCAGAGAAAAAGGGTCAAATCCCTGGATAGAACCACTACCAGAATTGTAAGAGATGTTTCATATCTCTAGAACTAGTAGTTGTATATAATAAAATTTTGGACAAAGCGTTTTTTATATTTCACGTTAAAAGTTATAGGTATTGGAATTATGATATTCTATCCAAAGTTTTCAATTTTTTTAAATCCTTCAAAAAACTTAGGATTTTTTTTTCAACAGTTCTGTTTTTTCAGTCGTACGGGTATTCGTAATATTACACTTACAATTTCTCTTCTACGGCTGGCCGTATGTTCGTAATCTGTTCAAGTATACCAAATGTTGAATATGTAGCATATTATACGAGATATATTGAAATTTATAATCAGGGGGTCCGAAACAATTGCTTGTCACTGTACGATTTGCCCTAGACATTACTCTGATGGTGTAAAACTAAAAATCCCATGGGAATTAAATTTTTTTGGGAACCACTGTACCAAAACAGAGAGAGATTTTGTAATTAAAAATAAGTTTTTTTCTGTATTTGAGATTAAATTTAAAATTTGTCCATATATAACTCGTAGATGGACCATTTTTTTGAGAACACTCGTTCTTTTTCATTTTTAATACGAAAGAAAGCATAATTAAATAAACAGACTTGAATAAGAGGTCTTTGCCGAAAATTTATTTTGCTTTTCTATCGCCGTAAATTTTACTGTCAAAGTCAAATTTTTACGGGTAAGCCGTAAAAAAATTCCTTAAAATACGGGAATTGCAACCCCTAATTAGAATCAACTTCGCTTTAGTTACTGTTATGGTAACCTTATTATAAAGAAGTTGGTTGCACTTGAGATACGAGCAACGAATTGAAAATATGTACAAGATTTTCTATGCCTTACTGGTCAAATCTAACGTCCAAACCATCTGTATCGTTGGATTTTTGATACTTATAAAAAAATTGAAACATTGGAGTTGTTGTTCTTTTTGAAACCTTTGCGATATCTTAAATTATCAATAAATTTAAATACGTTGGAATCTTTTTGCAGCATCTATTCTGTTTGCCACATATATTCTGATACATAAGGCTCCTTCGCAAGCGGACAGTTTTTTTAAAAATAAAATTATGCAAAAAATTTGTTTCAAATATTACGTAATTCTAAAATTTTCCATAATCAAACTTCGGTTGCGCTGTACTTGTAAGGGGAGGTTGAAAACGTGGAAATTGTGTGAGTGTGAAGGCGGGAGAAAAAGGTCAAAAAATATAATTTTTGAGGACGCGCATCCCTCGAACGGCCCCATAGATAGGACTATACATTTACATAACATATATTTTTTAAGGGTTAAATAATGAATCATAACCCATTTTGCACCACAAGCATACTAAAATCCGAGATTAAAATTAAACCATCATATTCCGTATACAACGTGAACGTGCGATTATAATTCCCTGTCTACTTTAAAGAAAACTTAAAAAAATTAAAATATATTTTTCTTTTAATTGATTTGAAGAAAGTCGCACCACTGCATAAACTTACACAAAAATTTAATTAATAATGTTGTCTTTTTGGAGCACATACCAAAATTGGAAGGGAAAATAGAAATGAAAACTTCCACTATAAAATGTCTTTTCTACGAATGATTGCGATATACCCATGGATAATGCTTGAGAGCACCGAGAATGCTATTTTATACACAAAACACAGTTATTCGTTTAAAACGTTTTATAATCTTAAACGATTTTCCCTCGAATAACACTACAACACATCACACATGGCTGCACATATTTTCCGTTTGTGTTGCGTTCTAGATTTAACTTACTGTGAATAAGGATTTTTCATTTCTATAACAAATAAATAAAAAGTTTATTAATGCCGACGAATATTGTATTATGCAATACAAATTTGTCGATAGTGTCGATAAAGTGTTTCGATACCAACACCAAAAAGAGAAGGCAAATAACAGAGTTGAAGTGTCTCGAAATCTAGGATCAAGTTATTCGCGAGAGATTAATGAACTATTGTGCAGCTTCTTACAGAATTAGGGACTTCTAAAATTGGTAGATTAGAAATTTTTCAACATTTTCGAAAGTGTCCCTAATATGGAACACCAGGGTTCCTAATGTGGAACGCTTCAATAGAAATTGACAATCGATTGTTACAACACAAAATAAATTTCGTTTTTCGGACCCTTAAGCGATGTTTAGATGTGATGCAAATGTGTAACATGCAGCTATTGTGGAACAGTACTAGTTATTAAATATACTGTTCCTTGTTTCCATATCCATGCATTTTCATCACATTAACACTTAACTTATTCACACCTTTACATCTTTTTCGGCATGTCGTCTTCCAAAAATAGAAAATAAAATATTTTTCCTTTCAATCCGAACGAATAAAAGTGAGTATTCCACATTAGTAACACAGACAAGATTTTCTTGTCTCGTCTCTTTCTTCTATATTTTTCAATTTTAGAAGAAGGTAACAAGGCACTCTTTTACTAAAATGTCTAATAAGTACTTCAAAACATAATCAGCTTATTTTTCTTAACTTGTCTCCATGTTATCCAAATTTTTCTTCAGGAATTTTTTTATCAGAATGGCGTCAAAATGTGTAATCTTTATCTCTTTTGTGTACACCTACACAGGTTTCTGTCAGTGTTGACGTAAATCAAAAATGAACCAAGCGTGCGCATTTTTTTCAAATTAGACATTATCCACGACCAAAAATTTATGAGATATGGGGGTGTTCCACATTAGGCACCTGTTCCACATTAGGCTATTTTTCCCCTGAAAGGTAATCAAAAAATCTTTTATGGGATTCCGATTTTCATAATTTTTTTTGTTTGAAAGATCTGGGCATGGCCCGTCAATTTATGGAAGAAACTTTTTTGAATTTGAGTCCTTGGACTTAGCTTTGGCACTAAAAACAATTCTATGCTAGGGCATGTGTTTTTTGTACATGTAAACCTACTCCGACTGTCGTAAACTTTTTTTTGTTTGAAAGATCTGGGCATGGCCAACAATTTGTAGAAGAAATTTTTTTGATTTTGAGCCCTAGCTAGGGTACTAAAAACGATTCTGTGCTAGGGCCCTACATTTTTTGTACATAACTCGAGTATTTATAGTCGGGATTTATAAATCTCTTCCGATTTTCAAAAAAAAAATTTTAATCGAAAGGGTTAGGAATGTCTTACATTTTATACGTTTACATAAATCGGGCAAATCCTAACCGATTTTGTTGATTCTCTTTCTGTTTGAGAGGTAACCGTGTACCGAATTATATTCGTAAACAAATTTGGGCCTGTTCTTGGGGTTCAACTGGGCCTCTGGTCGGTCCTAAGGTCGACCCTAACCAAAAAACATATTTTTGTCATATTGCAGAGTAGGTTGAGGGAAACATTTTTGTCTATGGAAGTATGTGTCAGAGGTATTTCCTTATGGCCCTAGGTCGGTCCTAAAATCGGCCCTTAAAAAAATTGTTTTTTGCTACAGCGGTGCACAATAAGAATGTTCCGCTTATTGGTATTTTCTCGTTTTCTAAATCCACATTATCTGAACCATTTATTATCCACATTGGCTGCGTACCATGTAGCTTGACAACTTTTTGACTGATTGTTCAAGGAGTTCAAAAATGCGATAGGTCGCTTCGGTTAAGATTCGCAGGTGTAACAACACTATTATTGTTAACTTATTAACTAAAAACACACCGCCGTGCCTTAACATCCTGAATAACAAACCGAAAAAATAATATATAAATTACTGAAGGATGATATGAAAACAAAAAAAAAAAAAAATGGAGAAGCAAGTTGCATAAGAACTGACTGCCATCTGAAAAAAGATGGGGAAGATGGCTCTACCCTTACCTTTTCATATATACATATCCTTGGTGCTTGTCATAATTTTCTTTATTATTTTGATTGTTCAATTGTCAATGATGTCAACCAACTTTTTAAGATAATTTTGTTCGTTTTTGGCGTGAATTTGTGTATTTTAGTTTTAGTAGTTTAGTTTCGTGAATATTTTTCCCAAGATAAAAAGCATACAGAAAAGACAAATTCAAACATTGCACTGTTGTTTTTTAATATGCCAACAGGCAATGTTTTGATCATTGATCAACGAACAAAATTATCTTAAAAAGAAGTTGACATGGTTGACTATTAAACAAAATTTTGACAAGCACCAAGGATGTGTATGTATGAAAAGGTAAGGGTAGAGCCATCATCTTTTTTTCAGATGGCAGTCAGTTCTCATGCAACTTGCTTCGCTATATTGTTTAAAAAAACCTTCATTGCATTTTCATGTCATCCTCCAGTCATTTAAATATTATTTTTTCGGTTTGTTATTCAGGATGTTATAAGTTACGGCAGTTTGCTTTTGTACGTATCAGAATAGATGTGACAAACAAAATAGAGGTGGCAAAGTTACTCAAACGTACCTAAATATACAAATAAGCAAACAATCCAACGTTTTCTGTTCTTTCATAACTGCAAGAATTTCAAAGATACATAGAAATTACCCAAGGTAATGTCAAAGACCCTACCGAAGTACGTCTCAGACCATTCAAATATAGAAAAGCTTATATCCAAGGACTAAGTCATTTTCCCCTAAAACCCTGAAACAAGTGTTATCTAAAATTTTAGTCTCTACAACTTTGCCTTTGGAAGCAGCTATCTACCTCTCATAGTTCTTGGACAGAATGGCCCGAATAGTTCTTGAGATTCGGGTCATTCTGTCCAATAATGGAAGTGACCATATACCAGGATTGGGCCACATTTCGCCAAAACCCTGAAACACGTGTTCGCTTAGATATAGTTCACAACAACTTTTCCTTTGGAACAAACTATCTAACTTTCACAGTTCTGGAGATCCGGGTCATCCTGCCCAATTATGGAAGTGGCGATATTTCCCCAAAACCCTGAAACACGTGTTCGCTTATATTTAATTCTCTACAACTTCGCCTTTGGAACCAACTTTCCAACTCTCATAGTTCTGGAGATCTGGGTTATCCTGCCCAATTATGGAAGTGGCCATATACCAGGATTGGACCATATCGCCCCAAAACCCTGAAACACGTGTTCGCTTAAATTTGATTTTCTACAACTTTGCCTTTGGAACTAACTTTCTAACTCTCACAGTTCTAGAGATCCGGGTAATCCTGTCCAATTATGGAAGTGGCCATATACCAGGATTGGGCCATATTTCACCAAAACCCTGAAACACGTGTTCGCTTGAATTTAATTCTCTACAACTTTGCCTTTGACAGTAAATCTCCATATTGCATAGTTAAGGAAATATAGACGAAAAACTGTTTTCGTATTTGGCCAAGAATCTCAATTTCGTCCATTCCATTGGTCCCAGTGTCCAGACCCCTGTATACGATTCCCACAAAAATTTTTGTGACATCAAATGCTTTCATTTAACACCAAAATGAGGAATTTCCGTGCTTTACTTGCTGAGATATTTGCGAAAAAGCTTCACCGACCTTCGAAAAACCATGTTTTTGGTCACTTCCTCGACCGGAGATATAAACGCTTGATGGATCTTGCTCATCTTCGAACTTGAATCGTGGGAGACATGTACCTTTGAGGGGAAAAAAAGTTTAGGCTGCCGTTTGGATAAAAAAGTGGAGACGGACAGACGGACAGACGGACGGACAGACGGACATTTTTTTTACTGCTGATTCGTAATATTTAGACGATAATAGATTTATCCCCCCAACTCCCACCTCGATCTACCCCATGTTACAATAAAATTGTTTGTAGTAAAGGGACCATCCATAAATTACGTACGCTTTCTTCAGTGCTGTCAGCAGATTTAAATCAACAATAACTTGAAAAATATTCACTTTTGAGACGTCAAATGTATGGCCGACCCCCCAAACTACCCCCCTAAATGGGGGGTCGGCCATACATTTTAAGTCTTAAAAGTGAATATTTTTCAAGTTATTGTTGATTTAAATCTGCTGAAAGCACTGAAAAAAGCGTACGTAATTTATGGATGGTCCCAAACGTATAGGACCTTTGTACTTCGTACGGGTCCAATAATAGTGTCGTTACACCCGTGAATCTTAAAAGAAGCGACCTACCGCATTTTTGAACTCCTTGAACAATCGGTCAAAACAAAAAAGTTGTCAATCTACATGTACGCAACCAATGTGGATAGTAAAATGGTTCAAATAATGTAGATTTAGAAAACGAGAAAATACCAAATCGCGGGACATTCTTATTGTGCACCGCTGTATGTTGTCGAGAAAACTGAAGTGAACATTTCTGTCTATTTGGAGATCAATTTTGTGCTTTCGGGAGGGTTCTTTTACACCGTTTCTCCGGACGGGTTTTTCAATATTGCACTATCGGCAATTTCCAACACAACTTAATGTGGACGTAATTTCAAACACTTAAGAGTTACAATCGATCCATTCTCTAAGTTATACAAAACTTGCGATTTGTGGGTTCTGCGAGTTCTTTGAGATCTAAAGCCAACAAACTGAATACATCCAGTTTTGGTGTTGCCGCTTTCGGTTTTTGCCAAATATGTATGTCGATATGCAGTTTCATTTAGTTCATTAATTGGCGCATTTTTTTTGTAAAATTTTTTTTGCATATTTGTTATATGACTCTGTTTTTAAGAAATTTCGGAATAGATCGACGTTTCTTTCTTCGCATTATTTTTTATTTAATTTGAATTTGCAAATTCTCCAGATTCGATCATTTCGTCGATTCGCATATCTTGTGAAACTTAAATTTTCTCAGGAAGTCAAATTTTTTTTGAAAATTTTGATTGTTCTGAAAATTTAAATTGTTTCGATAATTTGAAATTTTTCTGGAAATTTTTATTTTCTTGTAATTTTGGAATTTCCGAGAAATATTTATTTTCTCAAAAATTTAGATTTGGAGAAAGAAATGGAATCCTTCAAAAACTTAGATTTTCTTGATAATTTTCAATTTTCACACGAAAGCTTTAAATTTCTTGAAAATTCAATTTTTTCGAAAATAACTTTCATTTTCTGAAAACTCAATTTATTTTTTATATAACCGTACGTTGACCCCGTATCTTCATTTTCATCATCTTTATCGACATTATCATCCATTGTTTTGATTGACGGCTTTGACAGTACTTCAGTTATTTTTCAAAATTTTAGATTTTCTAGTGAAGTATCTCACAAATTATCGTTTTGCTTCCATTAAAATAATTTCAAATGTAATCAAATTAAGAGCATTTGTTGTGCTGCGTTTATCTGTTGAGTTTTGAATCTTCATCAAAAAATCGCTAATTTCTACCGTGTGAAAAGTGTTTTAAAACTTTCAGCTTCTGCAAGCATTATTTCGCTTTCTTCTAGTGGATTTTCGAGAATTTTGTTTTTATTAGAAACGTTTACCTATTTAGAAAAAGTTGTAAAATTTTGTGAAGTTTCCAATTAATTTTTGTAATCAAAAAATGTAATTTAATTTGTGATCATCTTCCGATTTGCCGATTCGTGTTTTTGTTGACAAATGACATGACATGGCCAATTTGTTAACATATATTCTTCCGAAAGCGGCAACACCGAATTGGAATTTATTCATTGTGTTTGAAACCCACAAAAAAAACTCTCAAAAGACATAATTGTATACTTTCGAGATTAGAAAGAAGTCTTTTCGTAACATCAACTCTGTTTGCCACATCTATTCTGATACGTACGGGTACGGGTCATATGTTTATTTTCGATACCATTATTCTCCACATGCTACGTGAGAGATAAGTAAGAGGATAACGTAAGGGATACGTAGGGCTTACGTACTTGACGAATTGATTATTCCAATGAAAACATCTTTTGCCTAGTCGTCTGATATTTTGTACCGCACAAAATTCAGTCGAATCGAAAATTCGATTCTAATTGATAAATCCAAAGGATTGCCGCACAAAATATCAGACGACTGGCCAAAAGTGTTTCCTTTGGATTTATCAATTGGAACCGATTTTTCGATTCTTCTGAATTTTGTGCCTGCACTAAATATCAGACGACTAGACAAAAGATGTTTCCATTGGAATAATCAATTCGTCAAATACGCGAACGTTACGTATCCCTTACGTCATTCTCTTACTTATCTCTCACGTAATACGTAGAGAATAATGGTATCGAAAACAAAAATTGGTGGTATAGAAACACATTATTATATGGTTAACTTCATAGGTACCGTCACCTGCGTAACGAATTTCATCTCTTTCACTCTTTCAATGTGATTTTAACATGATATTAACATGAAACAAAACACATTTGTTCCCCAGGTGACATGGCAGGGACAATGTATGGGTTACCGATGGAGTTAGCCATATCGTACCAGCATATTTTGTACTCTGTGCTAACTTTTTCGAGGTTGAAAATTTTGATTCAAAAATGACACGCCCATTCCTTATTCATAATATTTATATTGAGCTTGAACATTTAACGAAAAGTTCGTAGCGAATACGTTGGGTGATTTCATTCCATGATGCATCATTGGAACGCAATTTTTGTATTTTGATTTTACCGTTAGGGGAATTATTTTTGTTTTCTGATGATAATTTTTCACTTCATTTATTATAATCTGATTAGGCCTTCGATGTTCTTGCATCGAAAGTGTTAGCTGTGGTGGACTCATGAGTTAGAATACAATTAAATCAATAGTTTGAATTCAATTTCTATTTTTTTGAACATATGCTAAGTCAATAATTCGTGAAACCACTATAACGGCATAAAAATACGATCTGTAAAGAATTCTTCTCCAACTTAAAACGCTACATGTAGCACGTGTTTCCAGCTTTTCATAGAAAATACAATTTATAATAAACAAGTCCAAAGGATATAAATTATTAACAGCAAGGTAATTAATCAAACAAAATCAATTTCACTAATGTATACATGCAGAACTGTTGATAATTCGTGATTTATAATTTACTGGCTGCTCTCACTTGGAAAATGGTTAGCTGTTTAATGAAAATTAATTTATAATTTTCGTTTTTTTTTCTCGGTCCACCCCAATTATTTCCCACCTCGGTAACATTTAATTATTTTTTTTTTTCGATTTTCCGAAAAATATGAAAAGTTTGGAAATGAGGAATCATTTTTAAAACAAAAGATATTTGAATAATTAAAAATTTCTCAATAAACTGTAAATGAAGTCTAAACAGATTTATGTTGGCAATTACGAACACTCTAAACACAGCAACTACATATTTAGCAACTGCATTTAACATAATACGAATTGCAAAGATGTAAGTCCTTTTTACTGCGTGTCATTTATGTGAACGACAGAACCACAACTGAATAGAAAATAATTTTGTTCAAAAGAGTAATTCACATACAGAAAGAGACAAACATTCAAACATCGTGTTAAAATATTTTCTCTCATTTCAGAATGGAAAAAGAATGAAAGAAACGATGCGAATTATTTCAGTAACATACTTTTTCTTGAGGACTAGTACGAAAAAATTGAAAGAGTGTGTTGTTTTGACAGTATGTTGAATGAGACGATATCACACGTAGCCGAACTGTTTGAAATTTCCAAATTTATCTACAAGATTCAACGACTATAAAATGAAGTAACTGCATTTGAGCAATGTAATTTCATTTCCTTGTAAGAAAAAGGTACATGTCGCTGGCACCACCACCATCTAGTATCATATTGTTTTATTACCAATTATTTGGGGCTGGTTTAGGGCTGAATAGGGCTGCAATCCTTAAGTTTAGGGCTGCCATACTGTTCGAGCCCTGAACGATTGAAGTGGTCGAACATGTCGTTTTAGAGTTTCTTCACCAAATCGAACCATTTTTAGTTTCTCAATGAATACAACATTTGGGGCTCATTTAGGGCTGGCGAATAAAACCGGTCTCGAGTTTAGGGCTGGTCGAGGGACAGAGATATTCAATTTTTCTTGAAAAAAGCATGTCATTTGGCATGTTCCAGTGAAAATAAAAATGTATGTGATTAAAAAGAGAATCTATAATTTACGACTAGTTTAGGGCGGACGAATGAAACCGGTCCTAAGTTTAGGGCTGGTGTGGGGGCAAAGATATTCAGTTTTTCCTTCAAAAAGCATGTCGTTTTAGCTGTTTTAGCGATGACAGAAGTTTTTTTAAGTTCAAAATGTAATCTAAAATTTAGGGCTTGTTTAGAGCTGACGATTAAAAGAGACCGCGAGTATAGGGCTCATCAAGGACCCAAGATATTTGACTTGCACTTAAAAAAGCATGTCGTTTTAGCTGTTTCAGCGATGGTTGAAGTTTTTTTAGTTCAAAAAGTAATCTGATATTTAGGACTAGTTTAAGACTGACTATTAAAATCGGTCTGTAGCCCAAGTTTATTATTATTACAGCTCGTAGGCCTCTTAAATATGCACATTCTTCCATACATTAACATCGGGGATGTTATATACAAGAAGTCAAGATTTTACCATTTTGACAGACGAGGAGTGGTTGCTGGAGGGGGCATAAAACATCGTTTAACGAAAAAAAACGAAAAGAGAGCAATCAAAGGCCACCACGTCGACATGAACCGGAAGCCATTTGGCAGAATCCAACATAATTTCACTAACCGGCGCGATGGTGATCAAGCTTACCCGGGGAGTGTCCAAAGGTGTAAGAGATTTAGAGGGAGGAAACGGATGTTAGACCGTTTTGGCAATGGTACTGTAAATGACGGTAACCGATTCGCTTCCGATCACCGAACACGTGTCGGACCCAACCGTGGGAACGTTCGGTACAACAATTGGATGCACAATTGATACATGTCATATCCGTACGCGATCAACTATATTGGCATATTATGTAGTTTGTGTTAATTGGGTTTATTAAATCGTTCTGGTATCAAAATGTTTGTCGATGCTTTATTTCGATGACCTTGGGGTATATTTATTATGGCACTCTCATCCCAACTTGCTCCCTGCCGTTTCCTATCTCAATCATGCCTCTAGTTTTTTATTCTATTTCTTTCAACTCGCTTTCATGAATTTCCTCACTGTTTTTGCTGGTGGAGATTTTTTAATATGCGAGGGTACATAAATGTTAGTAAGACCCTGTAAACAACGATTTTAGTGAATCTTTCTACTTCAATTTCTATTTCAGCTCCTGTCTCAGTGTTTGGCAACCGTTGATTTTTAAATTTCGTTTCTTACGCAATACCGGAAATTTTCACTCAATAGTGAGTTGGGTAAAATATTAGGAAAATAGATATTCACTCAATAGTGAGTTGGGTAAAATATTAGGAAAATAGATATTTGCCGAACATTTTATATCGTGAAAAAGTACATCCTTTTGTTGACTAACAGCGGAAAGTCGTGTTTCGTGTGGAGTTACTTTGATATGATAATATGATATTTTTAAAAAGCAATAATTAATTTTTTAGACCCGTGTGAAGAAAGACTCGAAAAGGGGTCTATTGTGTTTATCTCGACGGTTGTAACCAGTAGAATTTCGACCCGAGAGTTGGTTACTTTTTCGTTTCAGGATCTAAATAAGAGAAAATACAAAACAAATTTTCTCCGTCCGTCCGTCTGTCAACACGATAACTCGAGTAAAACTCAACCGACTTTCTAAAACTTTTTTTGCGTGATTTAACTACAATGTTACCGATATAAGTTACAGTACGTTACGGGACGTAACATGCCATTAGAACAAAAGACAACATAATAGAAAACTTCGCTGTATTCGCCATTTAACAATTTTGAACGGCTCATTCCAACGGTATGTAAAGTAAGGAACGTTATTTCCATCTTTTTCACTCTTACTACATGGTATTTTAAAATTGAGACAAAACATACCGTTCCTTACATTACAACACATCTACTTTGTAAACTTTGTGAATTTGCTTGCGTTCACCATAGTTTTCCATACAAGCTGGTAACTTTTTTTATAAAGGTGAACGAAAATACATTTACACATAGCCACATGGTGTTTATTTAATACAGGGCTCATTCCACGAACCATTCTACCGTTGTAAACAATGTAAATGCTATAGAAACTGAGTGTACACAAATGTATTTTCGTTCACCTTTATAAAAAAAGTTACCAGCTTGTATGGAAAACTATGGTGAACGCAAGCAAATTCACAAAGTTTACAAAGTAGATGTGTTGTAATGTAAGGAACGGTATGTTTTGTCTCAATTTTAAAAGACCATGTAGTAAGAATGAAAAAGATGCAAATAACGTTCCTTACTTTACATACCGTTGGAATGAGCCACAGATGCTTTTTTTTAAAACTGATTACTTTTCAGCGAAACAGCTCAAACAAGTCAAGGTAGACATTCTGTAATAATTTATTTTACCGACCGATTCTGTTCTTTTACGCGCGCTTTTATAAATTCAAATACGTTCATTTAGTTCGTCTTTTCTTCCAAAACAACTGATATCAATTTGGGTTTCACTATTTTCACTATTGATTAAAAAACTGCGTCACAAATTCCGTACCCGCCAATGTAATAATTTTTCTACGCTTTCAACTTTCATACGCAAAAATTTGATTTCCTGTACAAAAACACGCCATACATCCCATAAAGTCAAATTTTTGTATTGTGAAAGCTGAAAGAACAGAAAAACTATGACACGGGGGGGTCCGGCATTTATGACGCATTTTTTTAATCAAAAGTGAAAATATTTCAAAAGAATTTTGTGCGTTCCGGAGCTGCAAGCGTCACCCAAATTGATATCAGTTGTTTTGGAAGAAGGGACGAGGACTTGCGTCACGTTTCCCTTTTAAAAAGGGATTTTGTTGTGATATCAGTTGTTTTGGAAGAAGGGACGAGGACTTGCGTCACGTTTCTCTTTTAAAAAAGGTTTTCGTTGTGATTTTAATGTTTTGCACTATTTTGAGGCGCCGCTGCCACCGAACCAGAGGCCTGCATGGTATACTGTTTGACTACGAAAATTCATGGTCAAATATAGGACAATTTTGTTTTGGTCCAAAACTAAACCATTATTAAATGGTAAGTAGTATCACTAGTTACTTTTGTGGTACTACTAAATACTTATATTTATTAGTTCTTCATGAAACCAAAAATATTTGGTTAAATTTAAAACTACACACATTTTAGTTACTTATTTAACCGTTTTTATTTGGTCATACATTTGACCAAATTTTTTTGGTAATAAGTAAGACTATGAAATTTTTAGTAAATTGTAAAACCACCATTTTTTTAAGTCAATAAGATGACTGGAAAATATTTCAGTATTATTTGAAACCAATTTAAATTGGTTAAAGGATATACCATTTTAATATGGTGTTACGATATCCTATTTTTTTTGGTTCCATCTTGCACCAGTTTTTTCTTGTTTTAATTTTGTACTAATTTGTTTATGGTTTAATTGTTTAATTGAATAGTTTAATAATAAACCAAAATTTTTTGGTTTAAATTTGAACCAAAGTGTCGATGACTGATAAAAAACGTGTCGACGGCATTACGTTGGTCCGATGTTCAAAAGGACAATGCGTAACCTGGGACGCAACGACAATTGCGGTAAATTCAGCACGCTTGAAGGTTTATGGAATTCCTGTGGATTCTTTTGGATTTCTCTAGCACTGTTTAACTTCCATCAGGTTTTTTGATACTTTTCGGTAATTCGGTTCCAATTGCTTCCAAAACTACTGATATGAGAACCCTTTAAAAGGGAAAGTCTTTGTTTCTTCTTCCAAAACAACTGATATCAGTTGGTGTAACGCTTAAAGCTTCGAAACGCAAAAAATTCTTTTGAAATATTTTCACATTCTATTAAAAAATGCGTCACAATTCAATGACTTTTCTACGCTTAAAATATAATAAAAAAACTGAGGCGATGAGAAGACACCCAGGAGGCTGCTATATTGGCTAAACACATTATCGTAAACGCCACACTGAAGAAAGCGATAGTATTCTGAAACTTACTTGCCACTTTCGAAATAACCGTGAAGAAACGCCAGTCAGATCGCCAAAACGGCGTTTCTTCTCACTTTGGAGATTTTTCTTGACGCAAAGAAAAGTCGTCGAAATGAGAAGAAACACCAAGGAAATTCATGAAATTGTTAAGAAACGCCAAGGTGAGCCCTAGTGCTCCAAGTTCCAGGACAAAAATATTCTCTACAAAATTAATGAAAGAAAAAATACTGAAATATATTCCCTTAACGTATTTTATGCCCTTAATTACGCAAGGGATAGTAATCTGTAACGTGATAATCTGTGATTTTACGCAACATGAAATGCAATAAGGACAAACAAATTAAAAGATTCTTGCATAAACACGGCATACAATATTTAATTCAAGAACAACGACCTCTGTGGATTGTACATGTACATGTCGTTGATTTGATACTAAATATATGTAAAATCTGTCAACGCTGGATCGCCCAGTTTAAATTTAACGAACAAAACGAGTGCCAATTCTTTCAGAACTTTTGTAACTGGAAGAAAATCGTTTTGCCTAGGATGCTTAATGCGTCACGCTCCTCTGATATCAGAACTTTTGTAAGCAGACATAAAGATTTGCGTCACACCCTCAACCTGATTGAATTTTTGTGCGGATGTCAGTACATTTGTGAGTTTATCTCTGTACAAATATATTTCCTTATACTCTAAAAATGTTGGTAAAAAAGAAATTTATCAAAAAATGTTTAGCCAACAAAAATTCTAAAGTTGAAAATTGTTAGAGAATCACAGGAATCCACTAGAATCCCATAACCCCAGGAAGTCCCATTGGATGACCTCACTCATGGAATACACTCACACACAAACACATAGAAAAGATGCTTTTTTATCCAAAATTAAATCCAAAACATATGCAGGGGACCCATACGTATCAGGATGATTTGCCCCTTTTTTCTCTGCAACACTGCACAAAAAATCTCATCATTAAAGAAATATTCACAAAAAAAACAACAAATAAATTCATTTTGAGATATTTATTAATATTTCAAAAACTTTCTACCATAGGGCACAATTTCGTCAATCACTTGGTTTTTCAAGCTAAAAGAAACCAGATTTTCGAAGTTCGAAGCAAATCTTGATAATGGTCACATCGTGACCGAAACTTAAGTTGAAAATAAAATACAATTAAAATCTGGTTTCTTTGAGCTCGAAAAACCAAGTGAACCACCAAATGTCGTATAGGATCGCGAAGCTTGAGTTGGGCCCACACTGAGGACTCTACAGCCCGAACCACTCAACAGATTTTGACTAATTTAATTTTCGTGATTTTTTGATGTCCATATATTTTCTTTAAAACCTTCAAGAGCGATTTCCGTTCTAATTTCGCAGAGGGGTACGTCGCAAAGGGGGAAGTCAAAATTTTGCTGTATATTTTTTTTGAATTTTTAATCGTATGAGACTTGCGTCACGGGCGCATTGCACTGTTACGAGAACCGTTAAGGTATATACAGTGTGAACTTCTCTAACAGTAAGTAGTAAAGCAAATTAAATCAACAGAATCTTGTTTCAAATTTAAACCAAGAAATGTTGGTGCAATATTAAACCAAAAAATTTTGGTATATTATTAAACCATACAATTTAAGTGCACAATTAAACCATAAACAAATTAGTACAAAATTAAACCAAGAAAAAATATGGTATAAAATTAAACCACGAAAAAACTGGTACAAGATTAAACCAAAAAAACAATGGTTTTAAATAAAACCTAAATTCACTGGTATTAAATAATACCAAAAAATTTTAGTAATATCGAGGACTATTTAAATTCTAGTTAAACTTATTACCAAGACTGTCGTTGATAGCTAGTTATTTTCTCTACGAGGGAAAAATAGGAACTGCTGCGTAGAAAATACCTACGACGGGCATACAATCTTGCAGTAAACCCTTGCAAAAAAGCTACTGTGCGCCGCCAAACCGAAGCGCGGCGGCTACTACTTCCATGGGCGAAAATGATCCTCTCAACTTCCTCTACAACATATCAAAAGTTTTTTTTTTTGAGTCCCCGCCTATTTTCCGCCATTTTGGCGGTAACTCTGATACACTACACACCCAACTCAACAACTTTCCCTTTGACACCAAACCTCTATCTCGAACAGACCTTCGTACTTCGTACGGGTCTAAAAATGTTTCTTCCATAAAATGTCAGGCATGCCCAGGCCTTACAAATAAAAAAAAAATATGAAAATTGGGAAAGATTTACTCGAGCTATGTGCAAAAAACCAAAAACCACTTAGACGGCCCTAGCTCAGCGGCCCTTGGACCAATATTGCCCAGATGCAATTCAATAAAAACCTTTTTACTCGCGGTGACAGACGGACGGGCGGACAACGTTTTTACCACGACATTTGTAACCACCCCAATTTCGACATGGGAGTAGGTGCGGAGCATCGATCCTGGTGCTTAGATGACGAATCAACAATAAAGGCGTTATCCATCCGTCCGTCTGTCACCCAGGTCGAAATTGAAAATATTTTCAATTTTATCAATCTTTGTGATTACTAATATCGTAAATTTAAGAAATATTTGGTCTGTACTTTAGTTATTTATGCACCACGTACTATATGTGGTCATATTGTGCGAGATTGGTGAAAAGTCCCAGGGCGGCAGCCCCTTTTCACCAATAGTGCACATATGACATGTTGGATATATAATTTTATGTATCTTTCGCACAAAAAGCCATTTTGAGCACAAAACACAAAAATCATACTCTTCAATTTTTTCGAAATGAACTTGAACATTTCATGAAGCAACCATTAAAAAACGTCAACTTATGAATGAAACTCGACTAATAAAATCATATTAGTCCAGTTCGAACGTTTCGAACTGGACTAATATAGTTTTATTAGTCGACTTCGAATTTTGACCAAAAAACGTCAAATTAAGTTTAGTTTTCAGTGCGATAAATGGCACATTTTGGGCGAAAGATACACAAAATAATTTATTGCTTGTAGCCATGATTATGATCAGTAAAATGATCGAGCGCAGTGGAGAGAGCAATAAACGTATCAAAGTCACAGACGAAGCGTTTTTAAAAAAAATTGGTTTAGATTTCAATCAACACAACAACGAGCTAATTATCGATTCTTAATCAGCTACACAACAACAACTGATAATTTACTCTACAAAGTTAACATATTTTGCATTGCTTTGTCGAAGTCTTCCGCTAACAATTTTTGTACCCTTACTTGAAATAGCAGAGTATTTATGAAAATATGACATTTTCATGCTCCATTTTGGGAACATGTGCGTTAAATTTTTACAAAAAACCATGAAAAATGTGTTCGCCTTTTTGGAAACAACTTTCATAGTTCTAGAGATACGGGGCATTCAAGAAGCATCAATTCTAGAAGTGGAAATCCTGGATTGGGTCGCTTTTCCCAAAAACCCAGAAACACAGTTTTGCTTAAATTTAATTAGGGAGTTTGGGCTGGAGACATATAACTTGTGCGTATAAAAATTTTCGTAAAAACTCGATTTCTGGCCTTTTTTGGTAATTTTAAAAGAAAATGTATACGCATAAGTTATATGTTTGGATTCTAATTGTTACGCTATATTCCGCGACGAATTACAGACGCATCAAAGTTAGACTGAACACTAATAGTATATTACAGAGGAACACTGTTATGAGTAATATTACAAGTGTGCGTTACGGTAACTCGCCCCTCCGGGGCTCGTTACCGTAAACATCGCACACCTGTAATATTACTCATAAACAGTGTTCCTCTGTACTATGTTTTAACGTGTAACCCACAAGGTAAGTTGAAATCTACAAAACATCTTATTTCATAAAAATCAATTCAAGATTCAAATTTTGTTATGTTCATTCTACGAACGAATCAAAGTTGCCGCGTGCCAATTCATTCATGTTTCTATGAAATGACTTTAGTTGTCGGTTAAATTTTTGTTTAGTATCGAGATTTAATTCAAGTTTTTCATCTTTTGGGATGGGGATTTTTTTGGGATTTTTTAAGATTTTTTGAGATTATTACGGATTTTTTGAGATCTTTTAAGATTTTTTGTATTCATTGGGAATTGAAAAGAATGTGATTTTTTATATGTATGTAACAAAAAGTGTCTTTCATTTTTCATTGAATGTTTTAACAAGGTTAATAATAATAATTATCTGCCTTACAACCCATGAAGGGGTAGAGGCGATCACTGTTTACTAGTTTCGCAGTTTCTGGTTCTACTTTTTGAGATTCTTCCATTACCGGAAAGTTTTACAGTGCCAGTGGTAAGCTGTGCGTCAAACCCAGTGCCATTTATGAGATGTAACTATGAGCGAAACTAGTAGGAGTAGAATGCCGGTTCTCCCAACAATGTCTTTTCCGGTAAGCCGTACGATGGCACTACACTCAACGTCACTTGACTTGAACGATTCAATCAGTTTTGTTTTGTTTACGAATCTAACAATCGATACAAATCCGTCTGCGGCTGAGTTTCGAACCAACGCACTGGCAACTCAATCTCGTAGTAGCAGGCAGACGTGTTAACCACTGCGCTATCGAGTTACTTGTTATTGTCAAAATATTATTATGAAAACGAGGTTTAGGGATCGTTCCTTTGTAGTAGCGAATATTAATAAACTTGTGTTCATTCAGTAATTTTGGTTGCAAGCGGCCTTCAGTACTCCAATCGTACCACACGAAAAGTACGCATATTGGTTTTCCTGATTAAATGAATGCGGCCGACTTTGTAAAAGAGGTTTCTTTAAAGTTTCTTCCATTTATGAAACTAAAACTGGGCACATGACCAATTAGGGAAGAGTTATCTATATTAAAGAGACACCAGTCTATTGTGGATGGTTCGTTCTATATATATTTATTGATTTAACAAGGCATCTTTCACTTTCTCAATACACTTTGGATCTTTGCCCCAGGTCTTGTCATAATTTTTTTCACGTACTCTAAATAGTCGATCACTGCTCATGCTCACTTTGGTTTTATTGTTATTTAAAAACCAAACAATAGCGGACTTTTGAACTTTCTTTTCGCGGCCAGTGCTGCTAGATACAATAGCGTATTATGTCGTTCTCTTTCAAATTTAAAAACTTTTCAGAATAATCTTTTAGTAGCAATTCGCCTGTGATACCAGATAAAACATGTTTATCCTGTTGAATCTCATCCATATCACCATCGTCAGATTGATAATCACTTTCGTCAATGTAACTGATATCGTTTTCCCCTTCGTCTTCATCGCTCATGTTTTCATAATGAAAATCTTTCTCGAATACTGTAGAAGTGATTTGGCAGTGAAAATCCAATTGATGCAATTTAATTCCGAGACTTTGCATATCACTCGACACATCAGCCCTAGCATTTTCAATTTGTTTGATCGGTTTGATCGATTTGTAAGTATCGGTGTCGGTTGCGATTGGTCCATATTTCTTTTTTTATAAAAGCGTGGAAATTTTATTTAATCTGAGTAATTATTAATTATATCAGCTTGTAGTTGGATCTTGTTGATTCTGTTTATAAACTCCATCATTGTGAAATTAACTACGTTAGAATATATGGACGAGAGTGACCTTGCCTGCCTGGACAGCTGCTCACAAGGTTGACTACCCTGTAAATATGGAAATTACTCATACTCGGACTCATAGCTACGTGAAAGCGAACTCGCAAAATTTTTCCTAATATGACATATCCGAGATTTATTCATAATTCATACTTTTAACATGGTTCAAAAATCAAAATCAAATAAAATTTCTGAAATCAAATCAAAATTAATCATCAACGAAAAAAGCGTGATCATCAAATCAATTGATTTTTTGTGGTGATCATCATTATTTCTTTTTACAGTTTGTTATGACGAGACTAATGAAAATTCCATGTTTAGCGAAAAATAAATTTTTTGAAAAATCATGATGATCACTATAAAAAAATCAATTGATTTGATTATCACGCTTTTTTCGTTGATGATCAATTTTGATTTGATTTTGATTTTTTAACCCTGGCTGCAAACTTGACAAAAATAAAATAAAATTTGTGAAGTTGAGTTTTCGAGTAAACCTTTCCCGATGAGGTATCATAAAAACACATCAATTCAACTCAATGATTGATATTTTCATATATCGATTCTTTGGTAATTATCGATACTTTGAAAATCGATATTTGACACCAAAATTTTTAAAAATCATACGGTAACGGAGAAATAAGAACCAAAAATTTCTGGGAAATAACAATGACATATTGAATGTTCTTTTGCAGAATGTCGGTTCTTGTTTTTCCGTCAGAGTATTCATTATTATTGATCACTAGCAAACAAACGGAGCAAACAAATATTCTCCAAATTCGTTCTGTTCTTCTTCTTCTAATTGTAAATAACATATATTTAGAATGCAATGCTTTAAAGCTTCAACGCAGAACCATTATCTAATCGTCGTAATACAAATACAATTTTTGCGCAAACATTTTAAATTGCTTGAAAAATTACAAGAACAATTTTTATACTCAAACGTATTGATCACTTTTTTGAATTTTTGTTTTTTGTTTTACTTGTGTGGTTTTGTTGTGCTTCTCAGATTTTTGGGATTTTTTGAGATTTCTTGTGATTTTTGTGATTTTTTGTGATTTTTTGGGATGTCTTAGGGATTTTTTTTTGAAGTCGGTTACCCCTCGGTTTTGTTATTTTAATAACGAAAAACAAATTCAACTATAAATATGACCACACCATAGATACCAGCCGTTGAATGTAAGCGAATCTCATGTCAAGCACAGAAAACGACAATATCTTTTTAAAAAATCCTTCGAATTTTATGACTTTTAATAAAGTGTCCGATGTTTAGAAAATTAAGCTTTCACAACATAACACGGGTTACATTTACAACTTGCTCATATGTGCTTTCGTCGCAGATTGATAATACTAACAAAAAATGAAAATTATTAACGATTCCCACATCCCCCTGCATCGAACGCACGCGTGTTCTATGTGAATTCAAATTGGCGCTCGTTTGGTGAACACATCCCATCCCTTTGACTTTTAAAAGTCATAAATTTCATAATAGTGTTCAACGTAACTTTGAAGCGGCTGTATTTATTTATTTTTTAGATAAATTTTAAAATTATTTGCAATTGGATTTGAATTAAAAATTTTGGATGTTCACGGGTGAGACACGAACTCACAACCTTCAACTTGCCGGGCTGTGTTGCAAGCGATGTCAATGGGTTTAGAGTTTTGAAAAATATATCGATATGATGTATACTAATTAACACAAACACAATTTAATGGAGATAGAAATACAAATAAAAAGTGAACACACACCCACGTGTTGTACCAACGGTTCAAAAATTGGATTTGAAATGAAAATGTCCACGGTAGCGCTCAATGGTAGAGCATCAGCCCGGCAAGTTGAAGGCTGTGAGTTCGTGTCTCACCCGTGAACATCAACAATGTTTAATTCAAATCCAATTGCAAATATAAAATTTATCTAAAATATAAATAAATAATTCGTCGCGGGATGTAGCGTAACAATTAGAATACTTGTACACTATGCTTGATCAGATTCTCCTATGCTTGCTATGCATTCTGTGGATTCACCGCTTGCAGTCAATGGGTTTAGAGTTTTGAAAAATATATCGATATGATGTATACTAATTAACACAAACACAATTTAATGGAGATAGAAATACAAATAAAGAGTGAGATTTGAAATGAAAATGTCCACGGTAGTTCAATGGTAGAGCATCAGCCCTGCATCAGTTGAAGGTTGTGAGTTCGTGTCTCACCAGTCAACATTAAAAAATTTTTAATTCAAATCCAATTGCAAAAATTCTAAAAATTATATGTTTGGACTCGTGTGAAGTACGAGTCCTATGCGTTTACCACTACGTTTGTAACCAGTCGACACGAGAGGGGAGGAGGGGGGGGGGGGGCGTCCGTAAACACGATAACTCGAGTAAAACCTAATCGATTTTTAAAATCTTTACAGGTATTACAGATGGGCATTTTTGGACGAAGCGCCGCTGAACTAGGGCTGCCTAAGTAAAGTGGTTTTCGGTCTTTTGTACTTAATAATGTGGATGTAATTTCATAACTTAAGAGTTAACGCAATATTTACTACATACGTTCGAGTCTTTTTGCAACATCTACTCTGTTTGCCATATCTACTCTGATGCGTAAGGGTCCCTTGCATATGTTTTTTTCTATATGACTCCAGCAACCAGGCCAAACCCTCTTTCTACAACTTTGCATTTGGAAGCTCAGGTCGTCAAATAGATTGAGATAGGTCATGTTTGTTTATTCAATAACCGCATTGGCACACAAAAATGGTAATGCAATGGGACACGCCATTTGTTTCATTCGAAATGTCCGCTAAGTCTTGAGCTAAACATGTCACTGAGTGACACCCACCAGATTGAAACGCAAAGAATTCTCCATCATAATCTGCTCTTTATCATAAAGTAAATTGCGCCATCTATATTAGTAAATGTGAAACCAAATCGGTTGTGAGAGTGCCTATAGTCCCACAACTAATAATCATTCAATATTTAATTCCATGCTTTTCGATCTCAATAGTTCAACCCTACATAAAACGTACTGAATACATATTTCAAGGAAATTGTGGCGATGAAAATTGTGACGAGAAATGGTGGTATACATAAAAAGACTCGCTCACCAAATGCTCAAACAAAAGCTATTATCGTAAAATGCCACGAAACTTTGGGCATGTTTTAGTATTTACGATGTTATGATCAACTTTGTTTCATTTATTACTGCTTTCATAGAGATACATCAATGAAAAATAGTTTTTCATTTGTGTATCGAGAAAGTTACCTATTTGGAAAAGTAGTGTCGTGATATGTGTCTTCCCCCGAAGAGACAATAAGTGCATTTATGTATTGAAACGAACGTCATAGATGTGGTTAGATGTTGCGTTCTTCATGTTTCGGTAAATATAAATGAATAGTAGTGATGAATTTGGAGCACATATGCGAAATGCACTAGAACATGCAAGTATTCTTCTAAAATAGAATTTCGATTTCCTTAATAATATGTTCTTGCTTTCATGTTGTCTAACGTGAATAGAGTTGGCGTATGAGGCAAGGATGCAATTTCATCTACATAAAGGACAAAGTATTTTGAGTTCTAATTGCGATATGGCATCATCACCATCTGGAGTGTCTAAACCACAAATTTGTTGAAGGGAATTTAATCATTACATGACATTTTACGCAAACATCAATTCTGAATAATCGGTAATGATAATAAGAGGCATTGATTTCAATTTCAAACACAAAACGTTGACTGAATGCAATTCTACGCTTCTGTTTAAATATTTGATTGAATAATATTTCCTAATAAGAACAACGTCGCTCTAATGGATTGTTCACCAGGCCTCACACAAAATTAGCAGAGCGAACAACTCAAATGGGTAACTTTTAGGAGAAATTTCGTCAGCACTAACGTATTACCTTTAATCACGGTTCCAAGAAGGGAGTAACAACATCTGTGTGATGTGATAAACTTAAAAAGCCCAAAATTGATATTTTAAAACCATTTTAATTTCTCAACTCGGTTCGCAAAAACAAGAGCATGCTATGGTGATAAGACGACAACACATACCATGCGAAAGCTTTGATGTGAAATTAGCTTTGGACAGGTGACATTAAGGGTTAAAATTGACTCCGTTTCTGATAATTCCCAATCCGACCTCACTGCGAAAGAGTTGGTGCCTAGCGGAAAGACATTTAAATCCTTTTTTATCATTATCGACTAAATATGGCCGATGTACTCGTAAATTTAGAAACCAGAAGCTCTGTTCCCATCAGGTGTGATAAATTTAATTTCTGAAAAGTTAAATTGTCCTGATAAATGTGACAGAAAATTTAATTTAATTTTTAATTTGACGGAGATCGAAAAAATTATGTTGGATTTTCATCCTCAAACTTTATTAGTTGATTTGACAAAAGGCAATAATGTAATAGTGTAGTGTGGGGATTGGGTAGTTAGATAGGGTAGCGCCTGATTGCATATGAGCGTAGTGAGGTAGTCCGTGTCATGTGCCAGGCGTGCAGCTGTCTAACTATGAAGTGCTCGTTTTACTTTTGTAATACTATTTTGTATTGCTTGGTAATTAATTGAATTTCATCTTGTTAGCTTTGTATTGCTTGGAAATTTTACCAAAATACCAATATTGGTAAAATTTCCAAGCAATACAAAGCTAACAAGATGCTCTTTTTACGTCCACGTCGCAGTCCCCGGGACCTCAATTCTCTTCGGAATTTTGTGCCTTAACTTTCCTACGGGTCATCGGGGAAACGGAAGTAGGTTGGGCGTTTGGTTAACCTCCAAACACCGGAAAAAATGGTTAACGGTTATGAACGCAACAACACAGCCTCGGACAGTATAAACGGCAACGACTCAAGTCGGAAAAAGGACAACGATTTAAAACTAGGAACATGGAATGTAAGATCTTTGTTGCGGCCTTGAGGATTGAGATCTCTCACAAGTGCGCTAAGAGCGGCAAAAATTGGCATCAAGGCAGTGCAAGAAACGAGATGGCCTGGAAAGGACACCATGATCAGTAGCGAGTATAAGTTCTACCACAGTGGGAAAAGTAATGACAGTCCAAGAGAGTATGGATCAGGTTTCATGGTTTTCGGAACAGCTAGAAACGCGGTGATTGGTTTCAATCCTGTTGAAGAGCGATTGTGCTCTCTACGGATAATTTCCTCTTGTCTTTCAACTACACTCTTATTAACGCCTACGCACCCACGGAGGAAAAAGACAACGAAGCGAAGGAGCTATTTTACGAGAAACTGGTAGAAATATATAATGGAGCACCGAAACGTGAGATTCTGCTTGGAGATCTGAATGTCAAGATAGGTCGTGAAGTCTTCTATCATCCCACAATTGGTAAATACAGCCTCCATGAAAACTGTAACGACAACGGTACGCGGGTAGTTCATTTCGCAGCATCAAGAAACATGGTTGTGAGCAGTACGTATTTCGAACATAAAAACATATGAAGGGACCCGTACGTATCAGAATAGATGCGGCAAACAGAGTTGATGTTACGAAGAGACTCGAACGTATTTAAGTAAATATTGCCTTAACTCTAAAGTGTATGAATTGTGGTCTATGCTCAGGTCTGTCGAATAAAAAAATTTATGAAAATAGGAAAAGATTTGCCCGAGTTATGTACAAAAAAACACATACAACCCTAGTAAAGACTCGATTTTAGTGCCCTAGCTAAGTTCAAGGACTCAAATTCAGAAAAGTTTCTTCCATAAATTGTCGACTATGCTCGGGTCTTTCAAACAAAAGAAAATTAATGAAAATCGGAAAAGATTTGCCTGAGTTATGGACAAAAAACACATAAAGCCCTAGCAGAGACTCGATTTAAGTGCCCTAGCTAAGTCCAAGGATTCAAATTCAAAAAACTTTCTTCTGTAAATTGTCGGCTATGCCCAGGTCTTTCAAACAAAAAAATCAGAAAAGATTTACTCGAGTTATGTACGAAAGACCAAAAATCACTTAAACGGCCCTAGCTCGGTGGCCCTTGGGCCGACAGGCCGACAGTGCCCAGATTCAATCCCATAAAAGATTTTTCGATTACCTTTTAGGAAAAAAAAAAGATTTCGTTGAGCTTTACTCGAGGAGTTATTGTGTTGACAGACGGACGGACTGACATTCTTTTTATTGCTGATTCGTCATTTAAGGACCATGATCGATGCTCCCCCCTACTCCCGGGTCGAAATTCGACTGGTTACAAACGTCGTGGTAACTTCGTTCTTCGTACGGGTCTAAACATCCACAAAGCGACCTGACGGACAAACCAAAAACCAGATTGATCACGTTTTGATAGATGGACGCCACTGTTCAAATGTATTGGATGTCAGTAGCTGTAGAGAACCAAATGTTGATTCTGATCACTACTTGGTTAAAGTGGTTGTTAGGTCTCGCATATCGGTCTAACACAACCGACAACAGGCATAGAAAAAGTGGGACGTTGAACAACTGCAGAACGAAGACATTAAACAAAAATACGGGGATACTTTGGAGAGAAAGATTATTGAAGAAATGGTCAGCGAACAACACAGCATAGACGATGCGTGGAATCAAATTAATCAGAATGTAGAGAGCGCCGCAGCAGAGACTTTGGGAACGCGAACGGGAAATAAAAGAAATAACTGGTTCGACGATGAATGCCAGCGAGCTCTGGAGAACAAAAACGCAGCTCGACTAAAAACTCTGAGTCGATACACTCGAGCAGGCCAGGCAGAGTACCGTTCGAAGAGAAATTTCGCTCGAAAACTGTTCCGAAACAAAAAAAGGCTGCAGGATAGTTGAGAAATTGAAAAGTTTGGCAATAGGAAGGAAACTCGGAACTTCTATCGGAAAGTAAATGAATCCAAAAATGGTTACAGTCAACAACCTTTGCTGTGTAAGGACAAGAATGAATTGGTCTTAGCAGATGAGGAAGGGTGCATTGCGAGATGGGCTGAGTACTTCAAAGAACTGCTTAATCCGAACACACCGCTCAACCGAAACGAAGACAACAACGAATTGCCATTTCATACCGCGCAACCATACATAGAAGAACCAACGATGCAAGCACTTGAAGCTGAAATTTCTAGGCTCAGAAATTTCAAAGCCGTAGCAGAGACTCGATTTTATTACCCTAGCTAAGTCCAAGGACTCAAATTCAAAAAAGTTTCTTCCATAAATTAAAAGCAGCATCCAATACGAAAGATAGCGAAAACGTGGAAGATGTGTGTCAAGCGTTGGGCATTAGACTACACATGTCGAGCTGGAAGTTGCGCTTATCACATGGTAAAGTAAAATTGGAAGCAATCATATGCGATTGCGTTCATAGGTCGAACAAGTATCGCAAAGTTGGACTACAAACCGGAACCAGTTGAAGTGGTTAAGTCGTTGAGTTTAGGTAGCGAAGACGTTACGAGCAATGAAGCATACACATTACACGTGAAAATTGGTGGATCGGGATATAATGTCACAGTTCATGTGGTGGACGACGAAGACATTCCCTGCGAGGTAATTTTTGGGGATGAATTTTGTGAAGCAAGTGGACATAACTATCAAAGCGGGCGAGCTATACATCACGCGCACAAGTGACGAGAAGCCGATCGAATCACACAGTGACGAAAAAGATTGAGTGCGAGAAGGGGATTGGGCACAATGTCGGACGAACATCTGAGGGCAGATGTTGTTGAAGAGAGGGCTTGTGTGGGCACCGTAGCATCGGTTCTGATTATGCTCTCTCTCTCAAGTGTTTTGTATTCTATCGATAATCTTGTCGAACGATCAGTCTGGAAGAGAACGTTACGAATGTTACATGAAATCAAATTTGTTAAATAAATTATAGTTCGTTTACATAAAGTCCGGTGGATTTTATATTTGATCTTCTTCACTGGCAACGAGTTGTAAAGAGCACCACCTTTCGCCTCGTTTCATAGCGGTGCCTCGGCACTTCAATAAGGATTGTACTATGCGATCTCCGCTGCAAGGATTCACGCACAAATTTGCCGAGACTTGCTTTGTACAAGCTCGAAATGTCGGAGTCTTCGAAGCTAGCTTACACACGTGCTTAAGACATCTGTTCTTCAATACTTGAAGCTGTTGTAAGTTCTTCTTGCTTGCGGCTCCCCAAGCTCCTGTAAGGTAGGTCAGGTGGGAGTGCCCCAGTGCGAAGTAAATAAGCGAAGTTACTGACTTAGGGACGAATTTTTTCAGCTTGCATAGAACACCGCTTAACGAGGCTAGCTTTTTGCACACGTGTGCCACATGAGGCGCCCAGTTGATCCTAGAGTCGATGATTAGTCTCAGATGTTTGAAAGTTTCTACGGATTTTATCGTCGACCCCTCATAGGTCAAATCACCTGCACCGGTCGAGGAATTGCCCTTCCTGAAATGCATAATTTTCGTTTTGTCTGGTTGAGGGCAAGTTTGTTTAGGCTAAGGAAGTCGCTGATGAGGTTTAGATCGTGGAGTATGTCTTTCTCGTTTTCTCTAAATGACATGTTAGAACAAAACACACCTGAGTCATCCGCGAATAGGCTAACTGTGCCTTTAAGCGGTAGGCAGTGCATGTCGTTTATGAAAACTAGAAATAGCAAAGGTCCAAGGGGACCCTGTGTTGCTCCGTACTCGACTGAAAGTATCTGACTGCTGTTTTCTTGGATTCTTTCACACTGTTTTCTACCCCTTAGGTAATCCTTGAATAACTCTAGGGTGACTCCTCGAACACCTGCTGCTTCTAGCTGACGGTGCAGTATCACGTGATCGACACAATCGAACGGCTTTCTAATATCCAGAAAAAGGGCACTGACTACTTTCCCCCCATCCTTATCTTAGACACATATTTCACAAGTTTTTGTATTTTTCACAAATTATGGGTAGACACAGAATTCACAA
Source organism: Pseudolycoriella hygida (assembly GCA_029228625.1). Classification (NCBI taxonomy): domain Eukaryota; kingdom Metazoa; phylum Arthropoda; class Insecta; order Diptera; family Sciaridae; genus Pseudolycoriella; species Pseudolycoriella hygida. Next base: position 83,295,201 of record CM055403.1, on the reverse strand, counting down.
GTTTTTGCATTTTTCACAAGATAACGGATAGACACATCATTCACAAGTTTTTGTATTTTTCACAAGATTACGTGTAGACACAGAATTCCCAAGTTTCTACATTTTTCACAAGATAACGGAGATACAGAATTCGCAAGTTTCTGCATTTTTCCCAAGATAACTGATAACAAGACAAGAACAACAAGATAACACAGAATTCACAAGTTTTTGTATTTTTCACAAGAATACGGGTGGACACAGAATTCACAAGTTTCTGCATTTTTCACAAGATAACGGGTAGACACAGAATTCCCAAGTTTCTGCATTTTTCACAAGATAACGGATAGACACAGAATTCACAAGTTTTTGTATTTTTCACAAGATTACGGGTAGACACAGAATTCACAAGTTTCTGCATTTTTCACACGATAACGGATAGACACAGAATTAATAAGTTTTAGTATTTATCACAAGATACAGAGTAGACGCAGAATTCATAAGTTATAGTATTTTTCACAAAATTACGGGAAGAACATATTTCACAAGATTTACTTTTGATAAGAACACGTGTGTTGGCCATAATATATTCGATTGAACATTTCACAAGATTTAAGCGTATGGTGTTAGCGTTATTTTACGTTTTAGCCGCAAAAGCAAAAGTTAGCGGGAAGGACAAGTCTTGTGAAAAAAACTTGGGCTATGTTAACCTTCATCAGAAATCCACGTTTTTTGCTGCCTGCAATGGTTATTTTATTTAGAAAAAATCACAATTGAGCACTTATACGTAGCACAAGAACTGATCACAATTTTTCTAAATTTAAAATAATTTTAATGGACATAAAAGCACTATTTTCGCAGTGTTCCATAGAGCACCGAAAAATTCAATGTTCGTTGCTTACAGATTTAATGTCAAACCCCTAAATAAATAAAATCAATGCGTTCGATGTGATCATGCATGATTTCAGAATAACTTTATATGTTCTCACAGGGTTCAGTAAATCTCACATTACAATTGAATACATTTTATTCGAATTCAGTTTCGCTAAATCAATTAAGACTCCCGAATAGGTAACTAGAGAGCCACCTATCGCATAGCTTGTGTAAACACTCAGATTTGTATAGAAAAATTCTAATAAAAACATATTTCTCGTTATTTCTCTTGAAGGAAGCGAAATAATGATTCCAGAAGCTGGAAGTCTGAAAACACTTTTCACATTTTAGAAATTGCAGCTATTTTCCTGCTTACTTACCGGTTAATTTATTAAAAAAGATTCACAACTGCACACTTATACGCAGCACAAGACCTGGTCAAAATTGTATTAAATTTTAAATTACTTTAATAGACATTAAGAGCGTGTCAGATATTTTGACAGTTCTATGTTTTGCGATGTTTTTTCATTGCATATTTGCAAGGCAGTGACAATCAATTTTAAATTCCGAAACATCTACTGTTTGCATTACACTTCCCTTTATAGATTCTTTGAATCAGAATATATAATTATTGCCAAAATTTAGTGTCAAAATTTGATCTGAAAAAACATCGCAAAGTACTCGGCTGCATAATACAATGCGATGTTTTTTTAGATCAAATTTTGACACTAGGACTCAATAATTATATATTCTGATTCATAGACTAGGCTCGTTTCGACTTATTATGAATTACTTTAACGTTTACAACTGATTTCGACAAGTTTCTGACGAAAATATGGAAAATATATTTTTTTGAGGTTATGTATGGGGAGAAATCAAACCTGTTACTTTGTCTAACAACCTTACGACTATTAATCTGCGGCCTACATGCACAAATATTTTTCCCGACATTTTTGAACATTCTTAAATCACGTTTTAAGAATTCTTACATTTAAATTATGAATATATCACGAGATATAGATTTTTGAACATGAATATAACGGATTAGCCTACTGTGCGACATAAAAATTTATGAAATGTCAACTGCCTAAACAAAAGGAATGTGATGCGTTCATGATTTCAGAATTTTAGAAATGATGTTTTCAGGATTGAATAAAATTTTCAATCCAATTCAATTTATGTAGCATCGAAGTAGCATAGATAGAAGAATTTAAAATTTGAAGCGATTAAGCGATCGACGAAGGAATTGAAATTTTGAAAATTCAAATGCACCGATTCATTAAACGCATCCTGTCCTGTTCACGTGCGAAAAGCCTCGACGTACTAAAGTCTTACTATGTATCATAAATATAATGCGCATCAGAATGCATAGTCAAGTTCTCTTGATATAATGTTTGTCAGATTCAAATTCCTTTAGAACTATAAAAGTTTGAATGACTCATAAAAATCACCCAAGGTAATGTTGAAAGCCCTCCCGAAGTACGTTTAAAATTTAATTCTCTACAACTTTGCCATTGAAAGCAACTTTCTATCTGTGATAGTTCTTGAGGTATGACTCATCCTTCCAAATTCTAGAAGTGGCTGAATCTCGGGATTGAGACGTTTCTGAGGGAAACCCTGAAACAAGTGTTCGCTAAAATTTAATTCTCTACAACTTTGTCTTTGGAAGCAACTTTCTAACTGCCATAGTTCTAGAGGCAAGGCAAGGACTTGCGTCACATTTCCCTTTTAAAAGGGTTTTTGTTGTGATTAAATCTACACTAAACTAATGCAAAACCCGAGTTACATTGAACCCTTTCCCCTTTTAGAAATAGGAGCTCACCGCTAAATAGACCGAACGAATGACAAATTTCTTCTAAACGAAGTGAATTGTTTAGTAGAAAGCAGCGTGAAAATTTGTGTATTTAGGCTCGACAACGCTAAGAATGTGACTCATGATTAATTACGGATAGTGCTTATACGGCCGCAGTACGGATTCACAAGTTCCGTAAAAAACGAACCAATTTTAAACAAAGAATCACAGATTAAACAGCTGATCTTTAAAAGAATTTTAGTCCCGAGACACGAACATTCGTTTCATTCTCAAAAAGTTAACATGCTGAAATCACAACTAAATGTCGTACAATCGTCAGTAAACATAAACATTGATCTGATTTGATTATTTGTATGTACAATGTACACAGATATTCAATGGATAGTAAAGTTAAACTCTAAAATTTCTTTTGTAAATAACACAACCCTGTCTTCAAAGTATTGTTTGTCTTTACCTTGAATTTTAGAGAAAATTAGTCAAATCTGGAGCGTCTCATATTTTAACACTCCAGGTTCGTATACATATTAAGCGAGTTTCCCTTAAAAACCGATAAATCTCGAAGAAAATTGCTAAATAGGAAGCAAAACAAAGCAGTCGTTCCCGTGGATAGTTGCACGGGAACGACTGTTCTCCATCACTTCGCATTTCCTATTTTGCTATTACACTTATTGATGTTTAGGGGTAACTCGCTTAATATATATCCGGACTTTAATTTTAAAGATTTGCAAAGACAAATATATATTTTCTCTCAAATTCAAGAAAAACACAGGCAGAAAGTACACAGTAGAAAATCGCACTTTTTTCGGGTTCTGGTTTGACTTTCAATTCTGGATCGGGTTCGGGTTTGACGTTTTTTTTATCGGGTCCGGGTTCGGTTCGGGTCGTGTTTGAATTCTCATTGAGAGTATGCGAGCGAGGCGAGGAAAAATTTTTATGATTGAAATTATAATTCTTAAGGTTCCGCTCTACCTTTTTCGCATTTCAGAATAATATTTTTATTTTCGGTCAAGGAACGGAACTGACCGTCCATATTCAAAATCCCAGGTCTCGGGAAAAAAATTCCTACCTCACTCTAGATTACCTCAGAAGGATTTTACATTGTACGAAAACTTTACAGGTTTTCGCTGAACAAAAATGAAAATATTGAATAGAAAAATTCTGTCGAAATTTCTAGGAGAACCCAAGACATTCAGGTGGGGCAGGCTAACCATGTCCTCGTAGCTACTGAACTGAGGCAGGGGATATTTGGTAGAGATAGTTTGAGGCGATCATTTTTGTCATGAAATTTAGGGCCAGTGGTGTACACTGACATGGGACTGGGGTGCACTTTGCCTCCGAGAGTGTATGTTATAAAAGACCCTGCCGAAAACAAAGATTTTCCGTGGATAACAATGTGTTTGCTTACAATATTAAAAACCACATTTCGTGGAAAACTAAATCTTTAGAAAATTACAATTATAATACAATTTACAAAAAAGAAATTATGAAATTAATGATCAGCATTTCAAAATTAACATTTTCCTCGTATGAATTTTCTTAAAAGCATTTTTCACTAAAATATTTATTATGCTTTTTCGTCTCACGAGATTCGAATTTACTGCTTTATTCTTTACCGAGAGCTATATCATATGGAGAGAATGTCTTTGGAAATACCAACTGAAACCACATTTCTTGAAAATTTTAAATTTTATTTGTATTTTCGTGTGTGTCATTAATTTTATGGCATCGCACTTTACTTCTCACCGAAGGCGTAATCATAATTTTAACTTCCGAATCGTTCCCTATTGCTCGATATGCCCAAATAAAGTGTCGGTTCAAAACCGATTTATAGTAAAACTCAATTGAATAGAAAAACATAAATCAAATCGTTTTAATGAAAATCAAAATAATAAAATCGGATATACCATTTTCCACATTTGTTAGATGAAAATCATAACTTTCGTGCATATAAAAATGTTTCAATATGAACATAGGATTTAACATTTTACTGTGTGGTGAACTGTATCGAATCGTTTTAATCAGAGAGAAATGTATAACCTGTTGACGACTAACCTTACTCCACCCATCAGCAAATAGTTGCCTGCAAAATTTGATGTTTGTAAATGAAAATCGAATTTCAAGTTGAAATACCGAAGCAGCCGTGACGCAAGTCCTACCGCCTCTTTATAATATGGGGTTGAATAAACTACATAAAGTACTTGAAATAAATTGGAATGGCCAAAACTAATTACACTTTGCGAAAGGTTCAATCTGCATTTATCTACAACAAATTATATTTGTACCTTTAGAAAGATGATTTTTACCTAAAAATAAGGAATCACAATAGTCTGAAGAAATACATTTTCACCAACACATTATTCATTCATTCATTGTTCATTTCCCCATTTTCCCCAGCCTTCACTAGGTTTTCGTGACATTTAATATAAAAATTTAATACTCTCCCGGTACCGATTAGAAATTCCACAACTTTTCCCAAATTTTGTCATTCGTTGAAAGCTTACTTGTTGAATTACCATTGATAATGTAACACTAACACTATGATCGGACTGTGAAATCCAGATGTATTATTTTATATTTTTTGACATTTTCCGAATTACTTCGCCGCTGATACTTGTTGCTGATCTTGAAAATTCATTTTATTTACTATTACTACTTAATAATTCTTATAGTATTCTGTTTAACCTGAACTTCCTTAATTAAAACTTGATATTACAATCGATCCATTTTCAAAGTTATACAATTCTTCCGATTTGTGGGTTCTGAAATTTCTTTGAGATCTAAAATCCACACACAGTTTTAGTGTTGTCGCTTTTGGCTTTTGCTAAATGTATGTCGATAATGCAGTTTCATTTAGTTCGTTAATTGGCGCATTTTTTTTGTAAAATTCAAACGTTCTCTGACTTAAAATTTTTGCATATTTATTTGATGACTCTGTTGTTAACAAATTTCGGAATAGATCGACGCTTGTTTCTTCGCATTACTTTTTATTTAATTTTGGATATACAAATTGCTTCAACAATTTGAATTTTCTTGCAAATGTAGTTTTTTGTAATTGTAATTTCCCTAAAAGCTTAATTTTTCAGAAAATTCGATTATTTCGGGGATTCGCATATCTCATAAAACTCAAATTTTCTTGGAGAATCTAACTCTTTTGAAAATTTTAATTTTTTGATAATTTGAAATTTTTCTAGAAATTTATATTTTCTTGTAATTTTGGGATTTCCTTCAAATTTTTATTTTCTCAAAAATTTATATTTGGGGAAAGAATTGGGATTTTTCAAAAATTTGGGTCTTCTTGATAAGTTTGAATTTTCACAGAAACTTTAAAGATAAGAACATTCCTTGTCCGGCCAAACTTGAAAATTCAATTTTTTCAAAATTTGCAATTCTTCTAAAATTTTAATTTTTTCAAGACATCAAATTTTTTGAAAATTAAAAATTTTTTGTTGAAAAGTTACATTAGAAAATCTATAAACTGTGTGAGAGACACTAATTAACATTTGGCGAATCAACTTTTTACAGTTTCTGAATATATGTGTTCATGACATGTCATGCTGTAATGACTTCAAGTGAGAAAACAAAAATATTTTGACATATTTCATGACAGCCTTCCCAAAAAGAGAAAGAATTGGAATTCTTCAAAAATTTGATTTTCCTGATAATTTTCAATTTTCACACGAAAACTTTAAATTTCTTGAAAATTCAATTTTTTCGAAAAAAAAACTTTCATTTTACGAAAACTCAATTTATTTTTGAAGTAACCGTAAGGGTCAACCTTATCTTGATTTTCATCATCTTTATCGACATTATCTTACATTGTTTTGATTGACGGCTTTGACAGTAGCAGTACTTCTGTAAATATTTTAAAATTTTAGATTGTCTAGTGAAGTATCTCACAAATTATAGTTTTACTTCACTTAAGAGTGATTTTGCTAAAACTTCGAACGATTTCATACACTTTTAGGACAACATGTCCTACTTTTTCCCGATGAATGTGTCATTCGATTCCTTGTTCTATAGTAAGAAAAGTAATTTCTCATTTTTGGAAAATTTGATATCTCGGGGGAGTTATGGTGCTCTAAGTAAGTGGATGTCAGAGGGTGATAAAAATGGTTTTTCGTGTAAAACGAAATGAACTTTTATGGGAAGGTAAACCCCAATGATACAAAGGTTTTTCATCATTGGATCTCTTGGAGCCTTCCCCCACTCCTGAGTGAGGTGAAAACTTCGGGAACGCTTTACTGCTTGAAGCAGCGATGAACCGAAAAACTGAGTATGGGGTGTTCTAGTATACTACCCCTACTATAAGACCATGCAAATACTTCCCCGGTTTAAGGCTGTTGCACCGGTCTGGAACAACTTTTGTAAGAAAGGTCATTTTTTGACACTTTTTCTTGACTATTTTCACCTGAAGAAGTCTGCACAACTGCCCTGAAACATGATCTGCAGCTGGATATGCGAAAAGGAGCTGTTCACAAGTGACGATGTACTCTACGGAATTGGGGGGTGGGTGGTGGTTACCAAAGAAAGTGTGAAGATGTTCAGTTTTATATGGAAATTTAGAACGTTTTGAACACTTTTTCTATGTGTAAGTGGGGCGGAAACATTATCAAACTTTTCCAGCTAATTGTCTCTCGCTTCATAAGCATCAGATCTACGGATTTCATTAAAAATATATAGGTCCGAAGACAATTTTCAGCTAGAATTCATAAAAAAATAGACTTTTTAGTGGTTTGACAGTTCTTTGAAAATATAAAAAAATATACGATTTATACGAAATATACGAGATATACAAGATATACAAAAATATACTTCGTATATATCGTTCTCGTGAATTCCCTTAATAATTTAAATGAGGTGTTAAACAAATAGAAATCATTAACGAAACAATTCAAAATAATCAATCTCAGAAAGCAGAATCTGTACAAAACCTAAAAAATACTTTTGCCGAAATAGTCAAAAAAAATAATAAAAGTGAACCGGTGGTGATTGTGAAACCAAAAAAGAAACAGAAAGCGACGAAACAAAAGCTTTTATGGCTACGAAGTTCCTAAACCCACAAACTGTGAATATTACCGATGTAAATAATTTACCTAACGGTGGAATAGCAATAAATTGTTAAAATGCAACTGAATCAAAAAAACTTCTGGAAGAAGCATCAAACCAATTAGGTGAGGAATACACTGTTGTGATACCAGAGAGAAGAAAACCAAAAATAGTAGTGATAGGTATGAACGAAAAATTAGCATGTGACAAAATTACAGATTGTATTACAGAGCAGAATGATGATATAGCAGAGTGTAACGTGAAAGTAGTGTTAACTTTTGAAATTTAAAAGAGTAAAAAATTTGGTGCAATAATTGAAATTGATAATGAGCATTTTGATAAAATAATGGTGAATAAAAAACTATTGATTGGATGGAATGTGTGTCACGTATCGGAGCATATAAACGTTAAGAGGTGTTTTAAATGTTGTGGATACAACCATAAGTCTGATGTATGTAAAAACAAACAAACTTGTTTTAAATGTGGTGGAGATCATAAAATAAAAGACTGTAAATTCGAAAAGACCGAATGTGTTCATTGTAAATATACAATAAAAAAATGGAAGATAAAAATAGATGCGAATCATAAAACAAATAGTAGAGAATGTCCTGTGTATAAAAAAGGCTAGAGAATGAAAGAAAAAAAATTAACTACAGTCAATAGCAATTACCCGAAGATAAACTAAAGCGAAGTAAATTAGTGTATATAAATGCGTATAGAATTGTTAACAATTTTGATGAAATTCAATTAATGATTAGCAACTTAAACCCATTAATGGTTTCTGTTAGTGAAACTCGTCTTATAAAAGATATTGAAAATAAAGAGGTGAACATCAAATCGTTTAATATCATAAGGTGTGACTCCCACTCCACAAAAACTGGAGGATCTGCAGTGTATATAAAAAATGTAAATTTTACAGTGGTTCATAATGAAAGCTTTAAAAACAATATGTGGTTACTCGCAGTAAAAATAAAAAATAAAGTGTCTAATGGAACTATTGTAAAATACCATTCTCCAAGTAAAAGTGACGCTGAATTTATAAGATATTTTCAAGAATGGTGTGAGAGCAATCTAAATCTAGAGGAAGAAATTATTATCACCGGGAGTTGCGGGAAAAGTGAGAAAGTAATAGACATAAGCAAATTCGAATATTTAGAAGCAAAATTAACATAAGCTCTTAAAATGTGTGCAGTTCCAAGTTTTTTGTCATCATAAATACACCTCCTCATTTAGAATGAGATTTGCAATATTGTCTAATTCGGATGACATGCAACTTACCACAACACTTTCTTTATGGTTTCGCTCGCATACATCTTTTCAAGAATTAACGTTTTTGTTTAAATGTTTTTCATAGTAGTCATATTGGTCGCGTCTAACACAGTAAAATGTACGGGCATCTAATATTGTCTAATGTCAAACTCATTGTAAACAATAATGTTTGCTTACTTTCAGTTTCGTTTCAATAGAAGGTAACTCAGTTGTTGCTTAGAAATGATTAAAGTTAGGGTTTTTGAAGAATTCGTTGTTTTTTACCCTTTTTTGGGCTCTGTATATGACTAGTTGCTGAGATGTGACCTGATTTTTTGTTCGTTTCACTTTTTATATCTATAAAAACATTTTAAACACAAAAAATCCGAGATGTGAAATTCGATTTTTACATTTCACATTTCACATATGTGAAAAAAATATGTGAAGTTACATAATTTTCAAATGGCACATTTGTCGTCGGCATTGAACTTTTCGTCTATATTATTGCACATCTCAAATTTTTATGGTAGAATGTGCCGAGATGTGACCTAAAGTAACACAATAAAGTAGTTTGCATATGAAAATGTGAGTGGTGAAAGTGGCTAAATTTGCCTTTTTTCGTCACATTTGCCAGATGTGAACGTCACATTTCCATATATAAAGTACTTCATTGTGGGACTTTAGGCCACATCTCGGCACATTCTACCATAAACTTTTCAGATGTGCAAAAATATCCATGAAAAATCTTAAGCTGACGGCAAATTTGCCGTTTGAAAATTATGTGTTTCACATTTTACTCACATATTTTCACATAAATGTGACCTCATCTGTGAAAAAAATGTGAAATGTGAAATTTCAATTTTCGATTTTTTGTATTTGAAATGTTTTTACACATACAAAAACTAATACAAACCAAAAATTAGGTCACATCTCAGCATCCACGGCTCGAAAACTGACACAAAAATGGATAAATATGAAAATTGTATTTTTCCCTTAAAACGATGCAGATCTATGATTTTCTTTATTCTGACTGTTCTATGTAACATATGAAAATTATTTTTGAAAAACATAACAATTTTTAAGAGTCACTTCGCATCTCACGCATGTCAGCTCCAGGCAATAAAATTACTTAATATTGCGGTGAGTTTTTTTTTACTGTAGAAATTACAAGGACGGAACTTAAGAAGTTAGAAAGAAACAAGTTGAAACCGCGGTATTTTACTTCAAAACGCTTTCAAGATGACAAATGTTTCGTAACTACTTCATTTTTCTGTAATAAACGAATGTGTCAAACAATTTTACAGATGACAGTGCTGACTATTCGAATCAACTGATGTCCATCAATTGTTCGCGTTTCCCGCAACTCCCCGGTGATCAGGCTCTGAGCGGTAGCGGAGAGCGTGACGCAGTCTCCAAACCCCAAAAAAAACGTCCACAAACCCAAAAACCTCCATACAAAAACCTTTGGGACAAGACACGATGTATAGGCGAAGTTTTGAGTTTTTTCCCCTCGCCCCTTCCCCTCCAAATTATTTTAAACTACTAAACTACGTCGCAGCAGCTTTCAAACAAGCCCTCACTCATCAAAATCAGTTGAAAATTGGCTGAGATATCGCCAATCAAAGATGACCAATTCCTAAGGAAAAGTGGTCAAATTACCTTTGTAATTAATAACAATTTTATTCCTGTGTGGTGTGTCAACGATGCATCTATCTACTTTTTTTTTCTCGAGAACCGCTCGAGCGATTTGCTCAAAATTTTCAGGGAACGTCAGTCTCGGCCCCAAATGAAAAATTTCATATGACGCTTTTCCGGGAAAATTCTGGAAAAGCCGTGGCATGTGGAAAAGTGTTCAAAGTGGTAATGCACGGAGTTTTCGAATTTTAGCTCCGAAGTGACGATAGCTAGAAAGTTGGTTTCTTCGGGAAAGTTATAGAGTTTGATCAGGAGATTTTTTTGGGATCTTAAGAAAATGGCTGCCAGCGGTCAAACTGGCGCCATCTTGAATTTTCCCAAGCAATAAATTAGGTTTTTTTTGGTTTTCGAATTTTAGCTTCGAATGACAATACTTAGAGAGTTGGTTTCTTCGGGAAAGTTATAGAGTTTGATCAGGAGAATTTTTTGGGATCTTAAGAAAATGGCTGCCAGCGGTCAAACTGGCGCCATCTTGAATTTTCCCAAGCAAATAAATTGGTTTTTTTTTGGTTTTCGAATTTTAGCTTCAGAATGACAATACTTAGAGAGTTGGTTTCTTCGGGAAAGTTATAGAGTTTGGTCAGAAGAATTTTTTGGGATTTTCAGAAATCTGCCAAAGTGACGCCATCTTGGATTTTTGTAAGGTATAAATTATGCTTCTTTGGGTTTTCGATTTTTAGCTCCGGAATGATAACACATGAGAGTTGGTTTCTTCTAGAAAGTTATAGAGTTTCATCAGGAGAATTTTTTGGTATCATTAGAAAATGGCTGCCAGCTGTCATAGCGGCGCCATCTTGGATTTTCGTTTATGCTTTTTCGGTTTTCGAATTTTAGCTCCGCAATGACACTACGTATAGAGACGGTTTCTTCAAGAAAGTTATAGAGATTCATCAGGAGAATTTTTTAGTATCATTAGAAAATGGCTGCCAGCTGTCAAAGTGACTCCATCTTGAATTTTTTGCTATCTTCTGAATTAGAATAGCTATACAGTTGGTTTCTTCGGGAAAGTTATAGAGATTGGTGAGGAGAATTTTTTTGATGAATAGAAAGTAGGTTTGCCGAGGCGCGGAAGTTGGTCAAAATTGAGGCGAAAGTTTTCGCCAAAAATTTTTTTTCGTCGAAATCGATAGATATTGACTTCGGCATCGTTTTGATGAATAGGAAGTGGGGTCGCCGAGGCGCGGAAGTTGGTCAAAATTGAGGCGAAAGTTTTCGCCAACAATTTTTTTTCGTCGAAATCGATAGATATTGACTTGGGCATCGTTTTGATGAATAGGAAGTGGGGTCGCCGAGGCGCGGAAGTTGGTCAAAATTGAGGCGAAAGTTTTCGCCAAAAAATTTTTTTCGTCGAAATCGATAGATATTGACTTGGGCATCGTTTTGATGAATAGGAAGTGGGGTCGCCGAGGCGCGGAAGTTGGTCAAAATTGAGGCGAAAGTTTTCGCCAAAAAATTTTTTTCGTCGAAATCGATAGATATTGACTTGGGCATCGTTTTGATGAATAAAGTGGGGTCGCCGATGCGCGGAAGTTGGTCAAAATCGAGGCGAAAGTTTTCGCCAAAAAAATTTTTTCGTCGGAATCGATAGATATTGACTTGGGCATCGTTTTGATGAATAGAAAGTGGGGTCGCCGAGGCGCGGAAGTTGGTCAAAATTGAGGCGAAAGTTTTCGCCA
>CM055403.1:83247952-83282374 GCA_029228625.1 Pseudolycoriella hygida | reverse complement strand
CAACCCGAGCCGCGGCGGCTACTACTTCCATGGGCGAAAATGATCACCTCAACTTCCTCTACAAGATATCAAAAGTTTTTTTTTTTGAGCCCCCGGCCCATTTTACGCCTATTTGGCGGTCACCCCTATACACTACACACCCAACCCAACATCTTTCCCTTTGACACCAAACCTGTATCTCGAACACCCAACCATGTCTTATACAAAATATGCTTCCGTACACACACACACACAAACACATACATATGGGCTTTATAGGGCGCCTTCTAAGAGCCCTGGCGCCCAAACGAGGCCGGTACCCCCCCTTTTTTAAAATCTCATATGGCGTAGAATGCCCAGCCGAAGGTCCCTGCAAAATTTCAAGAAAAGATATCGAGCCGTTTTCGAGAAAACTCCAAAAAAGTGGGTTTTTATACAAATGGCTCTGGAACTAACTAAGTAACTAACTAACTAACTAACTAACTAACTAAGTAACTAACTAACGTAGGATGTTTCCATTAACTTTGGTTTCTATGAAAGTGCACATTTTGTATGGAAAATGACGATTTTCTAAAGGTCATATCTCCGGATCCACTGGACCGATTTTAATGACTGAAAAGACATTTCGCCTTAGAATTTTCCGTAGAATTCAGGAAAAATATTTTCCGGGAGGTACGTCGCAAGGGGGGGAAGTCAAAACTTAGCTGTATGTATGGTTCCGAAGTCTACGAAAAAAAAATTTCTGAATTTTTTGCTCGTGGGGACTTGCGTCACGGACGCATTGCTACCGCGCGCCCATGATTCGCAATTCATGCATTTAATAAGATCATTTGGCGTAGTGGTTAGCATCGTTGATTGGAACGATGGGCGTTCTGTGTTCGATTCTCAAACGGACGGGTTTTTTTAATTTAATATTTCTAGTCTAGCTGGTTATTTATCGCCCTAGACAGTGGAATTTATCCCTCTAGACGGATAAATACTGAGAATAATGCAATACATTCTCATTTTCCATCTCAAAAATTGGCATTTAATGTAAGGCGTATCGTCGCGACGCGTCGCATATAAAGTAAAAAATATTATTCCATATAACTATTACAACGCAGCAACTTGTGAATTCTGTGTCTATCCGTTGGAGACTCGAACTTAATCTAAATATTGCTTTACGAAATTACGTCGACATTATTTTGAATTGGAAATTGACGAAAGGGCAATATTCAAAAACCCGTCCAATCCGCGATGTGGACATAGGTAGTTTTTTTTCTTTATAACAAAAGGCCTATACGCAAGAAGAGTTCATTCTGGAAGAAATGGATCATAATGGCTCATTATGTAGGTCGTATCATTCATAACATAGCATAACATAGCATAACGTATCATAGCATAACATAATATAACATAAAAATAGTAACTGTTGTCCACTTTATTTTTAGTGACTTTGTTGTCTTTGTATTTATTTGACAACATTATAAGATCGTTTTCCACACACCTTGATCGCGGAATGATAGTAAAATGAACTTAAAAGAACGGAATTCGTTTTTTTCGTGAAAGGATTTTCTGAAGTGAATAACTAATTCCAAAGAAAATAAAAAAAAATTATGTGCTTTTAAAATATCTCGACATTTTTATACTTTGAATTTTCAGTTGCTTCCATAGTGATGCTGAGCTAAATCGACGAAAGTAAATTTTAAAAAACAAATTGTGAAAACTTAATTCTTGGTAAAAAAGATATACCTTTTATCGAATTAAATTAAGTTAGTCTTTTCGTTTGCGGAAAGAGAGCATTACGGAAATAAGATAAACGTAGAGAGCACTTAGACTTTTCACTTCAGCTAAACAAATGTATTTATCACATTCGAGCCTATAATAAGCCAATTATTGCACTAATAATGGGGCTATAGTCGACTTTCTTGTTAAAAGAAGGGTTGTAATGACGCTATTATTACCCGGTTCTTTATTGATGACGTAGGCTACACTGATGGCTGTGAAAAAAGCTGAGAATGAAACGTATGTTGTTATGACAACCGCATACTAAATCGAAAAATCAATCTAGACGACATTTTTTGCAACAAATTCGATGAGTGTTTTTATACGAAATTTTTGATTTATGTTAATTTTGTTGTCATGTTTTGTGCATAATTGGCAATTATAGGCTCAAATGTGATAAACTAACTAATTACGCAATTATTCCCCTTGTATTATAATATACTATAATCGTTATTACGCTTAATAATGGGAGTCGGAGTTTGAACCGAGCGTATATATAAACGGGTGAACTAAATACACAATCGAGTTCATTTTTATCCAATTTCATGCAACATCTGGAAGCAAACATTTAAAAAAATATTTTACATAGTTCAGTAACTTTTCTCTTGTTTTCATTTTAGCTTTTTTAATAAACTTTTGAAATATCTAAAGTTTTCAGTTTGTAATGTTTGTTTATATTCGAAAATGTTTAGCGCTCGCAAATAGCAACAGCAACAAAAAGAATTCCTAAATGTATTCGTAGAACTATTTTCCATCCTGTACGATGTTGGATGTAAAGCGCATATAAAAGTACAATTAGCGATCAGAGAAAGATTTCTTTAGTCTGCTTCAATGATGCAGCTTAGACTTTAAAGTATTTCCATTCAAACGGAAAACTTAACTAATTAATTAACATCATTTGCTCAAACTCAGTAACTTTGGTATGTGTGAAGAAGAAAGCGAAGAAAAGTTGTTATATTTTTATTTTAATTTACGAAAAATGTTCCTTGCCGATATATGTTTGTAGTTTGTAAAATTTAAGTTAATAAAACTCATTTTTCATTTTTTTCCTTTTCTTCCTTAAAATTTGAGAAACGAACACAAAAAAGAAAAAGCCGAAGTCCTTTATAAAATTTAATGAATCTAATAAAACGTAACGAGCTTCAGTAAATTTCGAGAGAAAAAAACTCTATCCCATCCCACTAACGGCAATTGTGCGCTGAGTTTTGTGCTATTAAATGTTACTATTCATAAGATTTGGACTACCACGTATCCGCAGTAGAGCCCAGATCCGCCAAAAACGGCGGCTGAAATCAGCGTCGCCGCCACCGATTTACGAACGGCTACCCGCAACGCCGCCGCCGTGAAAATAATCGGCGGCTGACTAGGCGGTTGGAATCTTCTTCTTCTTCTTCTTCCTTAGCCTTTTATATCCACTGCTGGATGTAGGCCTCCCCATAGATCGCCACTTTTTTCGGTCCATTGCCACTTGCTGCCACGTCGTGCCTGCCGTTCTTTTGATATCGTTGGTCCATCTTTCCGGTGGACGTCCCATCGGTCGTTTCGTTGGTGGCCGCCATTGCATTATAGTTTTCGTCCATCGATCGTCGGTCATTCTGGCAATATGACCAGCCCAATTCCACTTGAGCGACGCTATTCGTGTCATGACATCGATGACTCTTGTTTGTCGCCGGATCCACTCATTTGTCATTTTGTCCCTGAGTGTGATTCCTAGCATTGCCCTTTCCATTGCCCTCTGTGTAACTCTCAATTTGTTCGCTGATGCTTTGGTGATCGTGAGAGTCTCGGCTCCGTATGTCAGGACCGGCAGCACACACATATCGAACACTTTCCTCTTCAGACTGTTGGAATGCATTTTTGTAAATGGTTTGAAAATTAATGAGAAATTTTTTATTTAAAAAACAATTTTGGCAAAGGAAGAAATGTTTTTGGCCTACTACTACCTATTAATATTGTAAAATTTGTTTTCTCCATCGCGTGTGCTCTCATGCGTTTATATACGGCTGTACGTCCAACACGCGGTCGCGCGCGAGGACGATAACCATATAAAATGTTATGAAAGCACACATGGTGCGGTGGTTCGTTGATGCGCTAAAAAGTTTTGAAAACAAGTTTTACAGTTAAAGCCAAAAAATTTTCCTCCTTTGTACATCAATTATTTTGAAATTCAAATCTTTTATCATCATCATCATCAAACTTTATAGACCGTTTATACCTTCCGGTGTGGGGTCTTTAAGCCGCAACCCGGTGGTCATTGACCACCCCCCTCCATACCCTTCTATCCTCTGCCAAGGAGATAGTTTGCTCGCCCAGTGAAAGCCCCCTAACTTCTAAATCTGATTTGAGTCCTACCCCTAGGACGTACACCCGGGACCTGTGCATTCAATATCCTCTTTGGGAGCCTACTATTACCCATCCTTTGAACGTGCCCGTACCATCTCAGACGACTAACCCTTGCCGCCTCCTCCACTGACCTAACCCCTAAATTTCCTCTGATGTCGTCGTTCCTGATATGATTGTCCCACTGTTCCCTCCGATTCACTTTTGCTATGCTCCTAAGAACCCTCATATCTGAAACCTCCAAGTCATGCACAAGGTATCCGCAGTCCACCCAACTTTCACTACCATATAAAATTGTTGGCCTGAAGATTGATCTGTGAATAGCTAACTTTGTGCCACTACTTAATTCCTTCCTGTTAAACACATGAGACCTCAACTGACTGGCCACCGCATTTCCCATTCTCCTCCTTTCCTCAAATTCCCTAACTAACTTGCCATCCTCTGAAAACATGGCCCCTAAATATTTAAACTCAGAAACCTGTTCCAACTGCTCCCCATTTAAACATTCTTTTGCCAACATGCATAACCTTTGTTTTGCCGACGCTTATCTTCATCCCGTACTCCTCACATGCTACATTCAGGCAGTCAATCCCCCTCTGCAAATCATCGGCATTATCTGCTAATAGGGTTAAATCATCCGCATAGGCCAGGATTTTCATAATTACATCCCCAATTTCCACATTCCCCTGCAAATTTGCCTGCTTGATGATTTTGTCCATGAAAATTATGAACAGAAGAGGAGAGAGACAACAACCCTGACGAACGCCCTCATTAACCTCGAAAGCCTCACTAATTTCACCATCTATCCTTACCGCAGCCTTGCTCCCTGAGTAGATGCTTTTAATGGCGCCCAATAAACCTCCATTAATCCCGTATTCGCTAAGCACCTCGAACAGCTTTTGCCTCGGTACCCGATCAAATGCCTTTTCCAAGTCGATGATGCATAAGTACAGATCAATATTCCTCTCAAAGAGCTTTTCTATAGCCTGCCTAAGACAAAAGATCTGATCCTGACACCCTCTCAGAGGTCTGAAACCACTCTGAGCCTCGTCCAGAACCTCTTCCACTATAACCCTAACCCGATCTACTAGCACACTAGCATAAACCTTTCCGACCACGCTCAAAAGTGAAATCCCTCTGTAGTTGCTACAAACTTTACGGTTGCCCTTCTTAAAGATCGGAGCAATAACACCGAAGCTCCAGTCAGCGGGTACTACTGAGGACTTCATGGCTAAATTAAAAATCCTACAAAGCCATTGGATCCCACCAGACCCGCTATTCTTAATAAATTCTGTCCTAATTTCGTCTACACCTGCGGATTTTCCTGCCTTCAGCCTGCTGACCTTTCGTGTCACCTCCTCTAATGTAATTTCTTCCTCACCCTCCGAGTTAGCAAACTGATTTCTGTCAGGTGCCACTACCGGATTGACAGATGCAAATAGATCCTGAAAGTAACCACGCCAGGTTTCCAGTACTTCTCCCTTATCCGTAATTAACTGGCCATCTTTACCCAAAATGCTACCGCAGCCCTCCTTTTCACCACCACGCCTAATATCCTTAATCGCCGACCAGAATTTTTTACCCTTTCCTTGACCTGCTTCTTCCAATTCTTCTCCGAACCTCTTCCACGCGAGGTCCTTTGCTCCTTTAACTAGAGCCTTAACCGCCTGACTACAAGCCCTGTAAGCTCCTTTCTTCTCATCCGTTTTATCCTGTAACCAAACCAAATAAAGCTTTCTTTTCTCCAACACAGCCTTTTTGATATCGGCGTTCCACCAACCCGTCCTTTTGTTCCTACCTCCGCTAGAGACACTACCCAGACATTCCTCAGCTGCACTCAAAACAAATTCCTTAAAATTTGCCCACTCAGCCTCGATGTCCCCGCAGTCCGAAGGAAGCCCCTCAAAACCTTCTGTGAACTTTGCCATGAAACGAGCCCTAACTTCCTCCTCCTTGAACTTTCCTACGCGAAATCTGCGAACTACCTTTTTCTTCCTTTTAGCCTGACAGAGTTTACCAACCGACAGATGTGCACCCAAAAGATAGTGGTCCGAGCCGAAGGTGAAACCCCTGAAAACACGCGTGTCACATATTTCCTGCCTCTTGTCCTGTTCTATAATTACGTAATCAATTATTGACTTATGATCCCAACTTTCATTGACGTAAGTGTACCGGTGGATCCATTTGTGCTTAAAGAAAGAGCTGGTTACTGCTAACCCATTGAAATCACAGAAATCTAACAACCGCTTTCCATTTGAGTTCAAAGTATCTTCCCCGAATTTGCCTACCACCCTTTCATAACCTGCATTGGTTTTACTGTTTCCTATCCTCGCATTAAAATCGCCCAACAAAACCACACACTCACTTCGCCTTTTTGCCACAACATCTCCTAACTGCTCGTAAAAGGCGTCGAGGTCGCCAGCATTGCTACCCTCGCATGGGCTATAAACACTAACCAGCCGATAAATACCCCCAGCTAACTTAATAGATATCCACATAATCCTTTCATTTACGCAGCGAACATTCAAGACAAATTTTTCTAATTCCTGCTTGATAGCCATTCCAACTCCCCAGTTTGCCCTACCAGACTGAACGCCAGACAAAAACACTTTATAGCCGCCCACCTGCTCTTCTCGCTGTCCCTTAGTTCTAATGTCGCTCAATGCTAAGATATCTACACCGTAATCCTCAGCCAATTCTACCATTTCATTCTTGCGACACCGAAAACCCCCATTCACGTTTAGACTTCCAATAAACAAACCACCAACCTTTTTACATTGCCTGATCGTCAACGATGGGGTACCTGTTATGTCCTGTGCTGGTCGTACCCCGTGACCAACACTCGTCCGAGGCTGAGCCAAATTATTTTTACCGCTTGTGAATACAGTGGGACGGCCTGGTAAGCCGAACCGCACCGGAAGTACAAGCCTCAATGGGGACTTTAACACACGTGCCTAAAGTGCTATGCGCAAGCTCATCCATATTTTGCCAAAGCGATAGCTATGCGAATAGCGAAGCCCGTATCCGTAATTATAAATCACATTGACTTGAAATTGCATTTCAAAATAACAAACAACGAAACAACAAAACACCGATTGCTTCACATTAGAACAGCATAACATCCGAAAAACGCGGCAGCATTGAGGTTATGTCACCATTACGATGTTTGAAAATGAGAATGAAAACTTTAATTGAGATGCAAACCTGATAAAATATTGTTGGGGCAGTGGGAAGCCCTATGGTAACCATAATATAAGCGATGATATCCAATAGAGGTTTAAAAGAAACGAAACAAAAACAATCGGAACTGAGAATTTTGTGGAATTGAAAAATTGAGATATTCCTTGAGCAAATCTGTGTAGCTCGAAAGATTATGGCAACAACATACCTTAA
Organism: Pseudolycoriella hygida; assembly: GCA_029228625.1. Taxonomy (NCBI): domain Eukaryota; kingdom Metazoa; phylum Arthropoda; class Insecta; order Diptera; family Sciaridae; genus Pseudolycoriella; species Pseudolycoriella hygida. The sequence goes on along the minus strand of CM055403.1, from coordinate 83,274,898 downwards.
TTCATATTGCATCTCAGAAATTATGAATCGAAACGCGAAACTGGCAAAAAATAAATAAAACTTACTCAGAGCAAAACAAACCACGTGCGCACTCACCGCCATCTTGACTTGACTTGACTCAAATCTTTTAAATGCAAAAAAATGACAGAAAATTTCTTTGGCGTCTATTGAATCTATATTGAATGATCAATATTTTTGATTGTTTGTTCATTTATTTTATTGTATTGTGTGTGCGAAGTAAAATGGAACAAAGTGTTTTATTTGAAAATCGAATATTTTCAGTCGCAGCATTCAAGCGCACTTTTATCTCTCAATTTGCAATTATCATCGAACTAAATCAATGGTTTTATAGTTGGATCTTCTCTCCTTTTGCGAAAGAGAGTGGATGAATGTTCAAGGTTATGCTAATTGTATGCTGCGCCTGAATTTATTTGCTCTTTCTGAGAGAACTTAAAATGGTTAAAAAGTTTCATTTTAAGTGAAACTTACAATAGTAAGGTTTGAACTATACACGCACATCTCTTCTATCTGATTTCCATTTTGAGATAATTGGTATTGGTATTACATTTAACACATGTCCAGGTAGCTCAGTCGGTAGAGCGTCGGACTGACACAACAGATGTTCCAGGTTCAAAACCGCGTGTTCAAAGTACTTGTCTGGTTTTTCAAATCACATAGTGATTAGGCACAATCTCTGTTAGTTAATCTTAACAGACCAATCGACCGTAACACGTTGCACAAAAGTACCCACTCGATTTCGTAAAAAAACAACTACATATATCTCCGCTTGCAATAAAAATTCGAAATGCTTATACCTATCGTTACTAGGGCAGACTCAATGGCCGAGGTGTCCGCCCAATGATCATAGGATTGGATTTACAGAATAAAATACAGTACAGTAGGTATGTTCCCTTCAGCGAATATCTCTTGTGATAAATGTAACTTGTGGTTATTTGATTAAATTTGACAGATGGGAAAATGTACACAATCGTCAAAATTGTTAAGTAGTGTTAATATTTGTCAATTTGTATGCTGGGGTGAATTTTTTTTCTATTGTTAAATTTGACACATGCCACATAGAGTACCACTATGCATGTGACAACACCACTACGCTGTTGCACAAAAGAACTGGTTTATCACGATATTTTTAACAATGAGTGCGTTTGGTGCATTCTGTCACTTTATCACCGATGTAAATTTATCGCAAGAGATATTTACTGAAGGGAATACAGCCAGTGAATTTATCGAACTTCGTGCTATCAATGTTTTCTACTTATAATTAATTTGTAGCAAGATATACGAATGCGATAATTGGGAAAACTAAAGCGGTACTGGTTCGATTAGCATAGTACAAACTTATATCAGCAATGAATTTAAATTAAAATTTTCAATTACTTTCGAATAATGTATCAAGCGGCTGAAAGTGCTACACGTAGTGAAAATCAAAATTATTGTCTTCAGCCGCCAGTTACCAACCAACATTCGTAATGCATCGTCTCATAGTTTTAATCGTTTGTTAAGGGCGTCGCTACTTTTGAATTAACATTAATTTTCTGTTTGAAATCGACGACTCATACTATGCATCTTGTATTATATATTTTTACCGTATGGTGATCAATTTCTGCTGCAATCACACCTATCTATCTAATTCTTCTGTTTCTTTTGAGCTTTGCCCTTGGCTATATTGAATTTTTTGTATGAAAGTTTTTTTACAATGTTTAATTTTTTCTAAGTTTTTTTTCTATTTGCCTAGCTTCTTCGAATAGTTTTGACTTAATGGGGCTCTTCTTTTTAGACACGTACGAAGAACAAAGTTCTTGGAAAAGGGGTCTTATGCGTTTACCACGACGTTTGTAACCAGTCGAATTTCGACCCGGGAGTTGAAGGGGAGCACCGATCATGGTCCTTAGATGACGAATCAGCAATAAAAAAAAATGTCCGTCCGTCCGTCCGTCTGTCAACACGATAGCTCGAGTAAAACTCAACCGATTTTCAAAAACCTTTTTTTCCCTGAAAGATAATCGAAAAATCTTTTATGGAATTGAATCTGGGCCCTGTCGGCCGGAGGGCCACCAAGCTACGGCCGTTTAAGTGATTTTTGGTCTTTTGTACATAACTCGAGTAAATCTTTTCTGATTTTCAAAATTTTTGTTTTGTTTGAAAGACCTGGCCATAGCCGACAATTTATAGAAGAAACTTTTTTGAATTCGAGTCCTTGAACTTAGCTAGGGCACTAAAATCGAGTCTCTGCTAGGGCTCTATGTGTTTCTTGTCCATAACTCGGGCAAATCTTTTCCGATTTTCATAAATTTTTTTTGCTATGTTGCAGAGGAAATTGAGGGAAACATTTTTGGCTATGGAATTGTGTGTTCGAGGCCTCTACTTAGGGCTCTAGGTCGGTACTAAGGTCGAGCCTAGCCCAAAAAATGGTTCTTTCTATGTTGTAGAGAAAATTGAGTAGAACATTTTTCTATATTTGTGCTTTCGGAAAGGTTTTTTTAAACCGTTTCTTCGGACTAGTTTTTCAATATTGCCCTATCGGTAATTTCCAATACAACCTAATGTAGACGCAATTTCATACACTTAAGAGTTAAGGCAATATTTACTTAAATACGTTCGAGTCTCTTCGAATTTTCTCGGACGGAGCCTCTACGTTCGACGCGACTGGCCTATCTTTATAGTCACAATCTTCGTCTTTTTCCTTGTGATATTTCAATAAAACATATAATGACGGAACTTTAGGATTGCTTACTTTCCAATCGAGGTCTGGCGCACTTCTTTTATTCTTTTATTCCATTTGTTCCCAAAATTTTTTTTGTTGTTTTTGCGAAATAGCTGAACCAAACACGATCTGGCAATACTTAAGCGCGCATCGAACAGATTCGAATCGCAACCCTGACGGTATGGAATTTGTCATTATTATTTTTATTGACGTTTACACACACCTTAACATAGCAGCTGGATAAGAATCTGCTTGTTTCGTACACAGTGCATCGAATATTGCGAATATTGCGATATTGCTACCCCAACTACCCATTTATGAAGCTTGGTTGAGCTTAGGAACGTTACTTTCATGATAAGCGTTGAAGAAAAATCCTATACAGAATTTTTCCAAACCGGGGTTTGAACCCGGGTGTTCTTGGTGGAAAGCCAGTACGTAACCACTGAGCTAACCCGTTCAGAGTTGTGTCTAATCAGCTCTCAAAGACAATTTTACTCGTAAATATCACTGGAACAAATTATTTGAGTTGTGCCGACTGAAATTTGATTGTCAGCTGAATGAGGCCGAATGTTCGATTTTAAGAAGTGCTCCCCGTATACTTTGCATCATAAATGCTCTTGCTCATAGTCTTCATTTTCAAAAATACACTAATAATAATAATAATAATAATTAATAAGTAGAAACAAGCTGAAGTAGCCAGCCGCTGTTATGACTGACTTTGCTACACATACAGACTTGATACATTTGGAGTTTTGTACGCTATTTGCGAACCATTGTGCATATGTGATTCCACTGTCAGCTTTATCATGAATGAAAAGTAACCAGAATGTACAATGTACATGTACAACCATGAAAAGTATTGCTTACAAAGATATAACTGTTTAAGGCTAGCGAAATTAAAAAGCATTTTAGAATCATTTTATAGCGTATACCTCGGTGATCAGATAAGTACCTACATGCAAGAATGTGCAGCTAGCAAGAGATTAAAATGACCTTATTTTCACCCCTGTTCCATTATATAAAGTTTTGAAAATGACGTTTCCTCCTACCTGTGGAAACGCTTCGATGAAAAACCGAAAAATATATGAAAAGAAACAACTAGATACATTGTTAATATTATTGTATGTAGAGGAGGTAAGTTTTCTGCAGGATTCATACGTCTAATTTTACTCAGAATATAAAATGTACGTATTCTGCTGCATTCACGCAGTAAATCGATTGTTTTTTACTCCATTGAATATTTATGTAGTTTTTGATTGAAACGCAATCAGCTTGAGGTATCTATCAGGACGGGTTAATATGGGAATATCGCCTTGAAATAGTTTTACGTTGTATTCGAAAGAATTCTTTCAGCTTTCAAACCCCAATTTTTAGACAAGCTGATCCGAAGTGGCTTAATGGCCTAAATGGCGATGGGAAAAATGGCCGAAACTCAAGCATCAATTGTTAAAATATTGTCAGTAAGACACTTGACTATATTGTCATTACGTCGCTGGACTATAATTTTTCTCTTTATCTTTACTTGTACTTATATTAGCGATTATATTACTATCAATTAAAGTTATATTAGTTCTCTATGTAAAGCCGAACCATAAAGTATTTTCACTGATACTCTGCCATTAGGTTATGAGCCCAGGTGCGAAATTAAAATAATTTCGGAAGTTAAAATTAGCGAGCATTTTGTGCATATTCATTTGTGTTTGTCGACATTCGAGTAGTGAGGTGGCTATAATAAGTAACAGCAGTATAAGTTTTTCATGTCGAGTGAACAAAGTGATACAGAATCTGAGATTGCAGAAATGGCGCCAAAAAATGAGTTCGAGCTGAGAAAACTGATTGGTAGTGAAAAATATCACACTTGGAAGTTTGCTATGATGAATTACTTCGAATTGAATAATTTTGAAAATCGTATAGTCAGCAAAGATGCTCAAAATCCCGACATTCCTTAAGAAACCGGCGCTAAAAAATTGAAGCAGGCTAAGGCAAGATTATCGTTGATGGTAGATGAATCGCTCTATGTTCATTTACAAAAAGCTAAATCAGTGCTGGAAATTTGGAAAACGTTTCAGCAAATGTACGAAGACAAAGGATTAATACGCAAGATTGGATTGCTACGCCAACTAATATCCGTACGTCTAGAACAATCTAAGTCAATTTAAAGTTACGTAAACGAGATCGTTAACATATCGAATAAGTTGGGTGGTATCGGCTTCAACATTGATGATGAATGGCTCGGAGCAATTATGTTGGCTGGCTTGACAGACGAATATAAGCCGTTGATTATAAGTTTGGAAGGCAGTTCTATAAAAATAACTGCTGATGCGATAAAACAAAAACCGATGGATACTCATGAAGGCGTCGACAGCGCGTCTGGTGAAGCATTTTTCTCTAAGAACAAGTTGAATTCCAAATTGAAAATTCTTAAATGCTTTACTTGCGGTGGGAGAAATCACCAAAGTGCCGATTGCAGATTTGACAAGAACGTAAACAGGGACCAAACGTTCACAAGGCAGCAAAAATTTTAGCTCCCATTTACAAGGACATAGCATACTTATCGAGAAAAATAAATAACCGAAAGCAAAATTTACATGGCCGGAGGAGTGTGAGAAAGCTTTTGTCGAAACGAAAAAGTTACTTGAGAAGCAACTTTACTAGTACACCCGAATGAAGGCTCAATTATTAGTTTAGCAATGAATACGGACGCATCGGATTTCACAGTAGGTGCAGTTTTGCAACAGTACAATAAAGTTAAAGGTACATGGGAACCGTTAGGATTTTTCTCCAAGAAATTGGAACCCACAGAACAAAAATATTCAGCTTTAGACAGAGAACTACTAGCCATTTATTTATCGATCAAGCATTTTAGGTATAGTGTTGAAGGCAGGGACTTTGTCATTTACACGGACCACAAACCACTAACTAACGCAATGGCATCTAAAACCGAAAGAAGTCCGAGGTAAACGCGGCACCTTGACTTTATTTCACAATTTACTACCAATATCCAACACATAAAAGGGAAAGAAAATATAGTAGCAGATTTTCTGTCGAGAATTGGGGAAATTAATGAATTTTAATGAAATTAACGACACCCGGTACATCGGTGCAACAATCCAAAAATTAAAAGCCCGAACGGGACAACATCAAAATGATTGTACCGAAACAAACTTGAAAAAAACTAAGAAAAACCGAACTGCTCTGACTTGCCACGTCAAAGATACGGGCCACAAATTCAACTTCAATTTCGATGATATCAAGATACTGAAGCATGAGCGTAACAAAACGAAACTGCGAATTCAGGAAGTAAACCAAATCATCATGAACGAAGGCCAGCTCTGAAATTTTAAGTCTGACAGTGTTACCGTCGGCCCAACTTATGGTCGACTCCTGAAACAGTACAAACAAAAAGATACCAAAAGCTTAAAATAGAAACCGCCAAACTCAACGGATTCATAAAATGAACGGATTTAGTCTCACTTCATGTCAATTAAATTAACGTCGATGACACGCTTGTATCGAACGTAAAATAAGAATATCAAAGTTTCAAAGTTCTGAGCGACAAAAAAAATTGATTTCTGGTAAGGATTCTCTCTTTTTCCAACCATTTTAGGCACCATGCTCGCATGCGTCCCATTAGTTCAATTTACATTGACTCTAGTCAATCATCAAGAAAAGTTCATTCACAATTGGTCCCGAAATATCGGCAATATAAATAAACAGTTGAACTAAAAAGACTCATAATTGTTTCAAATACCCAAGCAACACAACCAAGTTAAAAAATTAATGAAACGTCAGTCCAAGTCGCACTCGCAATGAAGACGTTAGTAGAACTTCAAAAAGATGATGAAGAGTTAAAGAAGTTATTAAGTAAGAAAGTTGAAGCGAGTAAAATTAAATTTCAAGAAATCGAACTTCCGTTATCGCAAGGTGGTGCGAGACTTACTTACTTAACCGACACTACAACCCATTAAGGGTCTTGGCCTTCTGCAACATGCTTCTCCAACCGGACCTATCCGCAGCTAACGTCTCCCAGCTGGATACTCCCACAGTTTTTAAGTCGGCAAGAGCTGCGTCGTACCATCTGAATTTTGGACGCCCTGCACCTCTCTTGCCCTCCGGTCTGGTTTTAACGATTTTTTTCGGAATACGATGATCTTCCATTCGTTGTACATGACCGAGCCAACGCAGTCGGTTTATTTTGGTAGTTCTAACTATGTCCGGCTCTCCATAAAGCTGACTAAGCTCACGATTGAATCGTCAGCGCCATCGGTTCTGCTTTTGATCGAATACTGGTCCAAATATTGTCCGCAGTACTTTTCTTTCGAGTGTGTGCAGCGATTGTTCGTCTCTTTGTGTCAAGCACCATGACTCCGAACCATACGTAACCACCGGTCTGATCACAGATTTTTGTTGACCATTTTGAATGTATGTATGTCGACCGTTAAGGTTTCCTGCTGGTGTCCATTCGAAGACGGAATGATCATATATTTCGTTTTTTCGTCATTAACTTTCAACCCAAGGTCGGTCCTTTCCTCTCTAAGGCCATAAACTTGTCTTTAACAACATCCATTTTCCGTCCAAGTATGTCCTGGACTTGGTGAAAATGGTGCCGCTGGAATCTATGTCCATGAAGCGCACAGCTGCTTCAAGGGTCAGGTAGGGTCAGGTTAAAAAGCAGCGTCGCGAGAGGATCTCCCTGACGTAGGCCTTCCTCTATGTCGAAAATTTCTCACAGTTGATTACGGATCCTTACTCGGCTATTAGCTCTGTTCAGTGTTAACTTGGTTAGCGAGATCAGTTTGTTGGGGATTCCGAATTCCTCCATTACTCTCCATAGCTTACTTCATCTAACACTATCATAGGCTGCCTTAAAATCAACGAACAAATGGTGTGTTTCAATGTTGTACACTTTGCACTTCTCCAAGATCTGTCTGATATTAAACAGCTGGTGCGATGTTGAACGACCTACACGAAAACCACCTTGGTATTCACCTACAGAGTTTTCCATGTATGGATGAAGGCGCTGGTAAAGAATATTTGCAAATATCTTGTAAGCAATATTCAGCAGAGCAATTCCTCGAAAATTGCCACACTCCATTTTATCACCTTTTTTGTATATGGGACAAAGTATGCTGGTCTTCCACTCTTCCGGTAGCAATCTGGTTTTTGGTTTGTCCATCAGGTGTCGCTTTATGGATGTTTTTATGTTCAAAATACGTACGTTTTTTGATGCTGCGAAATGAACTACCCGCGTACCGTTGTCGTTATAGTTTTCATGGAGGCTGTATTTACCAATTGTGGGATGATAGAAGACTTCGCGACGTATCTTGGCATTCAGATCTCCAAGCAGAATCTGAATGTCACGTTTCGGCGCTCCATCATATATCTCCACCAGTTTCTCGTAAAATAGCTCCTTCGCTTCGTTGTCTTTTTCCTCCGTGGGTGCATAGGCGTTAATAAGACTATAGTTGAAAAATTTTCCTCTTATCCGTAGAGAGCACAATCGCTCGTCAACAGGATTGAAACCAATCACCGCGTTTCTACCTGTGCCGAAAACCATGAAACCTGTTCCATACTCTCTTGGACTGTCATTACTTTTCCCACTGTAGTAGAACTTATAGTCTCCACTAATCATGGTGTCCTTTCCAGGCCATCTCGTTTCTTGCACTGCCGTGATGTCAATTTTTGCCGCTCTTAGCGCACTTGTGAGAGATCTCAATCCTCTTGGCCGCAAAAGAGATCTTACATTCCATGTTCGTAGTTTTAAATCATTGTCCTTTTTCCTTTGCTTGAGTCGTTGCCGTTTATCCTGTCCGATCCGAGGCTGTGTTGTTGACTTCATAACCGATCAATTTTTTCCGGTGTGTGGAGGGTAACCAAACGCCCAACCCACTTCCTTTCCCCGATGGCCCGTAGGCAAGTCATCAGGTAAGAGTAGACCTCACGTACCGGAAAGCCTGAGAAGAGCGATATTTGAAGAGATGCATGGCCTGATACATCCAGGTATACGGGGCACACGGAAGCTAATAAGCTCAAGGTATTTTGGCCTAGTATGAATAAAGATGTAAATCATTGGGCAAAAGTGTGCATCTCGTGCCAGAAAGCAAAGATCAGTAGACATACTAAGTCAGATTTCGAAAAATTTAAAATAGTCCTGGAAAGATTTGTGCACATCCACATTGATTTAGTAGGGCCGTTACCAGTCTCAAATAATTTCACTAACGTGTTGACGATAGTTGATCTAATCAAAGATATAACGGCGGAGACTGTAGCTTTAGCCTTAGTAAGCCAATACATTCCGCGCTTCGGAGTACCGGCAGTGATCACGACAGACCAAGGGAAGCAATTTGAGTCAAAATTATTTACTGAACTAATCAAACTTTTAGGTACGAAAAGAATTAGGACTAGATGCAATACGATTCGTTGGAGTGAAGAATAAGGTGGGTCGAATTTGAACTTTTCTTTTTTTCGAAACGCCTGACCCTACAAATGCCGTGTAATGGTCCCGGAAATGTTTCGTAGAAGAACTTTTTTTTTTAAATTCGATCTTCCTCTGCCTCTCCTGGAAAAACTCATTTTAGGCGTTGTTTCATGAATTATGGCATAGGCATCAATGTTTTCTTGAACGAATACATCTTGAAGGGAAACGTTTTAGGTCTAATTATTAGTATTCGGATAGTACTTCAAAATGCCGGTATCGGGGAGGTCATAAATATTTTAATGTGGTGTTGGAGGGCCAACCTCCCTTCCCGACTTTTAGTTTCCATATTGAAATTTCAACTTTGACTCCACCAAAACAACATAAAGAATGATTTAAAATTTTTTCAAAGAACGTAGATAGAGAATTTCATAACGAATTCAGGAAAGCAAGCCGTTTTGAAATCGGTTGACACGTGACTGACTCACACCTATTTCAGTGTGAGCATTAGACGAGGCATTCAGGGGTCCAAAAAATGAATCTGTTGTCAAAGTTGGCGTAGTTGGCTAAAAACAGACCTTTATGGTACTCTGATAAAAAGTCAATATGGTAGCAATCAAATCCGAGTGATTCTAGGGGTCGTTCAACTACAAAATGTGCGAAAAAAACACCAAAATCAATGAAAATACCGACTTCAGCTAAATTGAACATTACTAAGAGATGATAACATTTCTTGTTAAGGGGAAATCATTGATTCCTCTTCAGAATACTCCGAATACTCTCTCCTGGAAAAATATCATTTTCAAGAAAAATAGTATTTTCAAGAAAAGTTGAATTTTCAGGAAAAATATTGACACTTAAGTTGAGCGCGCATTAATTTTAGTTTCTCTTAAGAGTGATTTTGCCAAAACTTCGAACGATTTCGTACACTTTTGGGACAATATGTCCTACTTTTTCCCGATGAATGTGTCATTCGATTCCTTGTTCTATAGTAAGAAAAGTAATTTCTCATTTTTGGAAAATTTGATATCTTGGGGAAGTTATGGTGCTCTAAGTAAGTGCATGTCAGGGGATGATAAAAATGGTTTTGTGGCTATAACTCGTATAAAACGAAATGAAATCAAATGAAATTTTATGGGATGGTAAGCCACAATGATACAAAGTTTTTCATCATTGGATTCCTTGGAGGCTTCCCCCACTCCTGAGTTATTAGTCATTTTAGGTGAAAACTTCGGGAACGATTTAATGAACCGAAGAACTGAGTATGGGGGGTTCTAGTATACTACGCCTACTATAAGACCATGCAAAGACTTCCTCGGTTTAAGGCTGTTGCACCGGTCTGGAACAACTTTTGTAAGAAAGGTAAATTTTTGACACTTTTTCTTGACTTTTTTGAGCTGAAGAAGTCTGTATAACTGCCCTGAAACAAGACCTTCGGCTGGATATGCGAAAATGAGCTGTTCACAAGTAACGATATACTCTACGGAAGGCAGGGGGGGGGGGGGTTGCGTTTACCAAAGAAAGCGTAAAGATGTTGAGTTTTATATGGAAATTTAGAACGTTTTGAACAAATTTTCTATGTGAAAGTGGGGGAGAGGGGGAGTAAAAAATTCTACAACACAGTGTGTGACGTCATTTGTGAATGAACCCCCACAAATATTTGATTTTGGTCTAAATCTGACGTTCATAAAGGAAACGTAAAGGTAAGTGACCATTTTCGTATTTTTTTCTTTATTTCAACGTTGCTTTAGTTGGTTGTGGAGCTACCACTTTCAAAATATTTTTCGATGAACTCTTTCTGTTTTTGTGTAATTGGGCGGATTCTTCTAATTTTCCGAGCCCAGCCTTGCTTATATGTTTGTGAGAAAAGAGTCGACCAGATCCATGTTTTCCGACTCTTGCGTTTGTAAATTTTGTATATTTATTTGGTTTGCGAAGCATAAGATGGCTTTGCCCTGTTAAAATTGTCACTTACCTTTACCTCATCAACGGCAGATTTAGATCAAAATCAAATATTTGTGGGGCTTCATTCACAAATGACTTCACACACTGTCACATAGAAAGTGTTCAAAACGTTCTAAATTTCCATATAAAACTCAACATTCATTCATTCATTCATTGATTCATTTATTAAAAATTTTATATTAAGGTTTTCCTTATGCAACATGTGTTGGACATAAATACGTTGGGCAAATAGCGAATAAAAGCAAAGCAAATTAAAATATTTGAATACAAACAACATCTTCACGCTTTCTTTGGTAACCAACCCCCCCCCCCCTTCCGTAGAGTACACCGTCATTTGTGAACAGCTCCTTTTCGCATATCCAGCTGCAGATCATGTTTCAGGGCAGTTATACAGACTTCTTCAGCTGAAAATAGCTAAGAAAAAGTGTCAAAAATTGACTTTTCTTACAAAAGTTGTTCCAGACCGGTGCAACAGCCTTAAACCGGGAAAGTCTTTGCATGGTCTTATAGAAGGTGTAGTATACACCCCATACTCAGTTTTTCGGATCATCGCTGCTTCAAGCAGCAAAGCGTTCCCGAAGTTTTCACCTAAAATGACTAATAGCTCAGGAGTAGGGGAAGGCTCCAAGGAATCCAATGAAGAAAAACCTTTGTATCATTGGGGCTTACCATCCCATAAAAGTTCATTTGATTCAATTTCGTTTTACACGAGTTATAGCCAAAAAACCATTTTACCACCCCCTGACATGCACTTACTTAGCACATCATAACTCCCCCAAAATATCAAATTTTCCAAAAACGAGAAATTAATTTTCTTACAATAGAAAAAGGAATCGAATGGCACATCCATCGGGAAAAAGTAGGACATGTTGTATCAAAATCGTACGAAGTTTTCGCAAAATCACTCTTAATGCCAACGACGCGACGATTGGAAACCGAAAAGCGAACGCAGGTGATTTTACAACAAGAAGCACGATTTCTGTATGTTTTAGCCAGAGGACAATTCCCACGTTACGCGTTTTCCAAGTTTTCGTTATAATTGCCCATTGACTCCCCGTGTAATTTCGAAGGAAACTCGTGCATACACTGTCCACTCTTTTTATAGACCGAAATTATTTTTATTTTATAATCAAGCTGTCGGCCCTCAATTTATGAAGATTGAGGAACATTACTCTTGTGCGTGCATGCATGTTTTTCACTCTCTTTAGATATCGACGGGTTTTTCAGTTTCAATATTTTAATTTTAATTTCAACTAAATTCCTATTGATTGGACGGAATACTCTTGTAAACAACGGTATTTTTACTTTGTTTTTCGTGTATTTCACTGTACTGAACAATTTAAAAATTGCTTGATATACCGACAAGTTTCCTCCCACGTCACACTCTCACACTTTCGTGGCTTTCTTTTATCTTTTATTTCAGTCAAGATGCATGCTGGAAGGAAGTGTGTCAAATGGTGCGTTATGCGTAATATAGTACTCCTTAGCCTCTGTCCAGCTACTCCTACATCCTATCCTACCCGCGGTGACACCTGTTATAGATCAGGTAACGTGTAGTAGTGTGGGTCACTTAGCGTAGGGATGAGGGGGGCTGTCTTCGGGTAGTACCTTAACGTCACGTATAGGAAGGGCCCAAGGCAGCTAGACAGTACGCCGCATGCATTTGCATCACCCAATCTCTCATTGCTTTCAAACAGACTGATCAGGCAATCGGCATCTGCGGTTCAGGGCCGTTCTCGAAAGCCATAGCACCCGCCTTGGCCAGCTCGTCCGCCCTCTCATTTCCCTCCACTCCCGAGTGTCCGGTTACCCAGACCAGAGTGATCCGAATATTCTGACCTATCGAGTTCAAGATTGATATTGATATTGATTTATACTTGTGCATCATCGACCTAGTAAAGGCATTCGATCGGGTACCGAGGCAAAAGCTGTTCGAGGTACTTGGCGAATACGGGGTTAATGGAAGTTTATTGGGCGCTATCAAAAGCATCTACTCAGGGAGCAAGGCTGCGGTACGGATAGATGGTGAAATTAGTGAGGCTTTCGAAGTTAATGAGGGAGTTCGTCAGGGTTGTTGTCTCTCCCCTCTTCTGTTCATAATTTTTATGGACAAGATTATCAGGCAAGCGAATTTGCAAGGGAATGTGAAGGTGGGGGAAGTAATCATGAAACTCCTGGCCTATGCGGATGACTTAACTCTATTAGCAGATAATGCCAAGGATTTGCAGGAGAATTTAGACTGCCTGAATGCTGCATGTGAGGAATACGGCATGAAAATAAGTGTCAGTAAAACTAAAGTTATGCATATTGGCAAATCCCGGAAGGATGTAGTTTGCAGTGTAAATGGGGAGCAGTTGGAACAGGTCTCTGAGTTTAAATATTTAGGAGCCATTTTTTCGGAGAATGGCAAGTTAGTTAGGGAATTTGAAGAAAGGAGAAGAATGGGAAATGCAGTGGCCAGTCAGTTGAGGTCGTATGTGTTCAACAAAAAGGCGTTAAGTAGTGGCACAAAGCTAGCTATTCACAGGTCAATCTTCAGACCAACGATTTTATACGGTAGTGAAAGTTGGGTGGACTGCGGATACCTTGTGCATGACCTGGAGGTTTCTGATATGAGGGTTCTTAGGAGCATAGCAAAAGTAAATCGGAGGAAACAGTGGGACAATCATATTAGGAACGACGACATCAGGGAAAACTTAGGGGTTACATCAGTGGAAGAGGCGGCAAGGATTAGTCGTCGGCGGTGGTACGGGCACGTTCAGAGGATGGGTAATAGCAGGCTACCAAAGAGGATATTGGATGCTCAAGTCCCGGGTGTGCGTCCCAGGGGTAGGCCAAGGAGAAGGTTTATAGACTCAATTAAATCCGATTTAGAAGTTAGGGGACTTTCTCTAGGCGACCAAACCATCTCCTTGGCACAGGATAGGGGGGTATGGAGAAGGGTGGTCCATGGTCAGTAGTAAAGACCTCACACCGAAAGGTACAAACGGTCTATAAAGTGTGATGATGATGATGATGATGATGATGATCGAGTTCAAGAAATCCTTACACTCTTTCACAAGCTTGGAAATGGTAACTGGTGAAACCAGTGCTCCGATCATCTCCGTACTGTCTGAACATATGAGGATCTGCTTTCCTTGCTCGCCTTCCGGCAGTGCTTCGCGAGCTCCTGCGAGCACTGTGAAAACTTCTGCCTCAAAGACACTCGCAAAGACTCTTAGATAGAACTTATTTCCTTCCTCCGAGTTCAGGGCGTACACCGCAGCACCCGCCCCTACAGATGTCTTCGATCTATCTGTAAATTCTACCACGCAGTCGCCGGGTAGGCCAGCCGGCCAGCCATCTAGCCACTCTTGCCTACTCGGAATCATTACGCCGAATCGTCTTGTGAAGTCGATTCTTGGCGTCATCCCGTCTCTTGGCATGTCAAAAATCGCGTCGGAGATCATTCTGATAATTTTCGCGTCATCTCGCGTTGATTCGTCATCTAAGGACTATGATCGATGCTCCCCCCCCCCTACTCCCCGGTCGAAATTGGGGTAGTTACAAACGTCGTGGTAAACGCATAAGACCCCTTTTCGAAGAACTTCGTTCTTCGTTCGGGTTACTTTGTTTCATAGATATTTTATTTCTGACGAAAGCGCTAAATTAAACTCGGTATGTTACGGAAACTTTCCTACAAACAGTTATGGTAACTGACGTAACATTGATGTATTTTTGTTTCGCAGTTTTGTCTGTTTTGATTCAATTGTCAGTTCCGTTAATTTTAGATGAATGAGTTTAAAGACTCCTACATTTTGAATTATATTGGGAAAAACGAAATGTAAATTTTGTAAGAAAGTTTTTTTTTTTGGAACTTGTTACGTACTGTTTGTCAATTTTATTCGCAATATTCAACTAAATTGACTTAAATCAAAATGTGTAAGTGAATTAATGATTTTATAAATAAAGTTAAACTTATTTTCCCAGCAGAAGAATTTTTTGAAGCTTGAAAAATAAATGATTAAAAGTGATCACTTTAATAGCAATTCCCGCAAAATCCCCCGTTGATACGAATTTCTCTTATATTACTCCTATGTATTTAAACGTATTCAACGTCAATTTCATATATCTGTTGAACAATTTCTTATGTTAAGTGGCTTTAGTCTCGAGTATCGAAGTCTGATGCATTCACCACTAGAACACCCTTCCTGCTATTTTCGATCCATATACATGAACGGTAAGCTGCAAGTTGATCTTACTTTTGTGAAAAAAAAATTCACGAATTTCACGAAGAATTCTGGAAAATTCAGAAAAATTGCATAAAATAAATTCGCGAATTTCGTGAAATTCATGAAGTTTTTTCTCGAAAATAGCCTGGAAAGAAACATATTTCCGCCGAAAAATTCTGAGCATATGAGAGGTTGGAATAAAATTGGCTTCCAGCTCACTTTGCATCCTTACTGGTTCTGGCCTAGTGACACAAATTGTATGACCGAATCGACAATCGACTATTCGAGAAAGACGTGCAGTAAAATTATTTAAATTGCGCGATATTACAATAAAAAAATTTCTGAACTGCACTAAAAGTTTTTTTCTTTGCATTGTATTCTTCGCTGCTCGTTAAATGTATAAAATCGTACTGCAAACGAAAAGATAATGTAAAAAAAACGGAAAATATTTTCAATTTGAAACAATGCTAATGAGATATTTAATATAAAATAAATGTGAAGTAACTATTCGTTTTAATGAAGTCGCTATTTCAGTTGTTGTAGCTTTAATGAAAATGAATATAAGAAATTATTTGAAAAAATGCTATCTTCGTGCTATTGTTTTCCCATTTTCGTTTTATAGCTCGACCCCAAACTGTATCATTTGTTTGGGTAATTTTTTTGCTTTCAAAAGTTTTTTTGTTCCTTTGTTGAGACTTTGAACATAGTGGGTTTTCGCAGTTTAACCTTCACTTATTTCAAATAGATCTTCTTGAAAGGATTTTTTATATTCTTTGAAGTGTAATAAAAGCGAAAGCAACAACAAATTCGAATTTCTAGACTTCTTTTTTTCAATCTCTGTTGTGTAGTACGGTACCATTTTCAATTTTCTTAAGTAGAATAGATATGTTTGAGGAAGAGAAGTTATTCAATTCACTACACAGTACTGTAAATTAGGAGATGATTTTCATTATCTTAACACATGTCTGTTAAAATTCCTTTCTTCTTTTGGACGTTTTAAAATGTTTAGGCATTAGAAAGGGTTCTTGAATGTTGTTGTGATTTAATGTAGCTGCGGCTTTTGTAAAATAATTTTCAGTAATAAAATTTGAACTTCAAAATGAGACGATTATAAAATAGTTTTGTAGATTTTTTTCGTAGGATACCAAAATTCGTTATCCGTCAAAAAATAAAATAAAATCGACCATAAGTTTTTAATGACAAGATCCTCTGGATTGATTGATATGCTGTGTAATTAAGCAACTTATGTTATGTAAGCAGCAATCAGTTAAGTTCAATAAATTTTTCTCTTTTGTATTCATTATGGAGAGCAGCTTGTATCTTTGTATCGAATCGCATTCCTTTAGGATTGCAATGGAAAAAAACCGACAAAACTGGTCGTTTTTATGTATTTATTTACTAAGGATCGAAATAGGTCGTTTTCGGCCGAATTTTTCAGTTCAGGTTTGGGTCGAAAAAAAAAAAAACAACCTGAAACTGATCAATTTAGGTCAACCTGATTTCTTCATATAAAATATGTAAGATATAGCCTGAATTTTCTTCGACACGTCACACCTATATGGTCAATCTGAAGCTCAGCCCAAATTGTTTCTTTTTCGACTGAACGAGCGATTTCATTGACTGAAGTTGAAATTCTCCCTTTTACACAAAGGACAGTGCCCACGATATCATCGAACCAAGTGGAAATTTTTCCTTTGAGGCCGTTCATAAATTACGTAACACAAAAAATGGATTTTCTGAGCCCCCTTCCCCCTTGTCACGCAATGTTACGTTACCCTCTATTTGGGACGCAAAGTGAACAATTACTGAACGACGCTTAAATTGGAAAAATAAGAGAATTATTCTCGTACTCCACATGTCCGAATTAGGCTTATTTCGGCTCTCAAACTTGCACGATTCAATAGCTCCTTGGCCGAAGACGGACGGGTGGGTGGGAGGCAGGGGACCCTATCACCTTTATCTAGGCTCATACAAAGTTCTGGAAGATGCACGAAATTTATCGAAAGTCGTCGAAAGTTATAGAAAGTTTTGGAAAGCCTTTCTCGAAGCCTAATGATAGTTCTGAATATTTCTGTAAATTCATCAAAAGCTCTGCAAATTTGTGGAAAGTTCTCGAAATTCTTGATTATTAACACACGCTACTTTTAATGTTACAATATATGTAAGGAAACGTTCGAAAAATATCATAAGACAATAGTCTTTTGAATTTACAGTGATTGAAAAGCTGACAAACCTCCTCTCGTCATAACTAACACGTTACTATGTAGGTTATACTGCGAAGAACAAATCAGTGATGCAAACGAGGACCCTTTCAAAGCTTCAGACTGTACCAAATGCAATTTTTCTTGAAAATTCAATTTTTCCAGGAAATACTTTTTTTCTTGAAAACGCTAGTTTTCTTGAAAATTTTGTTTTTACTGAAAGTGCTATTTCTACTGAAAATATTATTTTTTCTAAAAATGCTATTTTTCCTGAAAATGTTACTTTTCCTGAAAATTAAATTTTTCTTGAAAATATTATTTTTCTTCAAATTATTATTTTTTCTGAAAATTTTATTTTTCTTGAAAATGCTACAGGTAACCAAATTATTGATTCCCTTTTTATGTGTTTTAAGTCTTCTTCAATCCACAGTACCCACAATTCACACATAGGCTCAGTACTTTAGACGTTTTTTTTAAATTCAAATTTGGTAGAGAAATAGTAGTTTGTCGACCATGTTGCGATACGTTGATTTTTTCAGCATCAGTCCTAATATTGTCCATGCGAGCCAAAGGCGAGTTGGACAATATTTAGGACGTATGCTGAAAAAATCAAGTATCGCAACGAGGTGGACACACTGCTTTTTGCAACAAACAAATCGATTGAGAAGAAAATAACAACCAAACTTAAAAAATTCACTCAACAGAAACCATTATATTTTACAGTGTACAAACAAATTTTGATCAGATTGCAATGCACACATACGACATTGTAACGTCGCGACGCGTCGTATCATAGCAACGGAGGGGTACATTTCAGCACATGTATCAAATTTCAAAAGTCATATCGTTACAAGGTGTAAATTTGTTTCACTTCCCCTCACACGCTTAAAAAAATTGGAAACTGTTTCGATTTTGATCGCGTTACCGCATTGTGAACAACATCGAAAACAGTCGAAAATCGATTGTGCGTTGCAAAAAGAATATTTTCGTTCAGATTGTGAATAACATACAGGTTCTTTCAAAATCACCAATTTGCAGTTGTGATTTTACAATGAAATAATTCATAAATATTTCATTTAATTTCTTTTTTCTTTTTGCATCACATGGCAGAAATTAATCATAGAGCAAAAAAAAAAAATACGTTACTATGCCGCTATTTGAGTGGAGATTGTGAAGACCCGTACGATGATTTTTAAACGATCAAAATTGTTATTTCCATAACAGCAGCTATCGAAAAACACGTCCTACCTCTACCACTTCTACTCTCTCTCCTGGAAAAATATCATTTTCAAGAAAAATAGTATTTTCAAGAAAAGTTGCATTTTCAGGAAAAATATTGACTCTTAAGTTGAGCGCACATTAATTTTAGTTTCTCTTAAGAGTGATTTTGCGAAAACTTCGAACGATTTCGTACACTTTTGGGACAATATGTCCTACTTTTTCCCGATGAATGTGTCTTTCGATTCCTTGTCCTATAGTAAGAAAAGTAATTTCTCATTTTTGGAAAATTTGATATCTTGGGGGAGTTATGGTGCTCTAAGTAAGTGCATGTCAGGGGATGATAAAAATGATTTTGTGGCTATATTTTCATCATTGGATTCCTTGGAGGCTTCCCCCACTCCTGAGTTATTAGTCGTTTGAGGTGAAAACTTCGGGAACGCTTAGCTGCTTGAAGCAGCGATGAACCGAAAAACTGAGTATGGGGGTTCTAGTATACTACACCTACTATAAGACCATGCAAAGACTTCCCCGGTTTAAGGCTGTTGCACCGGTCTGGAACAACTTTTGCAAGAAAGGTCAATTTTTGACACTTTTTCTTGACTTTTTTGAGCTGAAGAAGTCTGTATAACTGCCCTGAAACAAGACCTGCAGCTGGATATGCGAAAATGAACATTCTGACCTATCGAATTCAAGAAATCCTTACACTCTTTCACAAGCTTGGAAATGGTAACTGGTGAAACCAGTGCTCCAATCATCTCCGTACTGAACATATGAGGATCTGCTTTCCTTGCTCGCCTTCCGGCAGTGCTTCGCGAGCTCCTGCGAGCACTGCGAAAACTTCTGCCTGAAAGACACTCGCAAAGACTCTTAGATAGAACTTATTTCCTTCCTCCGAGTTCAGGGCGTACACCGCAGCACCCGCTCCTACAGATGTCTTCGATCTATCTGTAAATTCTACCACGTAGTCGCCGGGTAGGCCAGCCGGCCAGCCATCTAGCCACTCTTGCCTACTCGGAATCATTACGCCGAATCGTCTTGTGAAGTCGATTCTTGGCGTCATCCCGTCTCTTGGCATGTCAAAAATCGCGTCGAAGATCATTCTGATAATTTTCGCGTCATCTCGCGTTGATTCGTCATCTAAGGGCCATGATCGATGCTTCCCTCCCCCTACTCCCCGGTCGAAATTGGGGTAGTTACAAACGTCGTGGTAAACGCATAAGACCCCTTTTCGAAGAACTTCGTTCTTCGTTCGGGTTACTTTGTTTCAGAGATATTTTATTTTCTGACGAAAGCGCTAAATTAAAGCAGCTTGAAAGCTTATATGTGGCTATTGTCAACAAGACGTGTACACGATGGTGTACGAAATTCAGACGACAAATGAAAAGACCTTCAATTTCGATTTCAGTTTGGTTTATCACCTCCTGTAGATGGGATCTTCGGTCCCGAAAACGTTCGAGGTAATTAATATTTTAAATCGTCATAGTATATGTTTGTCCAGTGAAAACGCGTATAAATATATTTCTGTGTTGATTTATGTGGAACAATAAGACGGAAATCTACGCCAAAAATGATGTAGGATATCAGAGCCTGGTTTGATGCGGAGTGTGTTAATGACACAGAACGTAAAAACGCTATACGATTAAGAAAGGAAACTGCAAGAACGAGAGAACACAAAGTGGCGGAAGATGCGAGATACAAAGAACTAAGAAAGAAGGAAAAACGTTTGCACCGGCGCAAGAAGAGAGAGCTCGAAGATAGGATGCCACTTCAGTTAGGGCGGTTTCACATATAGCAACTACTGTCATAGTAAAATACACAAAATAGAAAATACAACGAAAGTGAGAATAGAGTCTATTCTCTCTTCATACAAATTTTGAAAATTGAAGAATTCAAATTTTTTCGAATTCTTCAATTCTTCTGTCAAAGTTTGTTATGGTTTTTTTATGTGTGCAAAATTAATATTTTCGTTACATAAACGGGAATGCTGCGTTATTTTAGCGATTAATTAGTAACTATTATTTACTATCAAATGTTTTGGATTGTTTTCTGTGCAAAATTTTTTTTTTTTTGTAAGAAAAATTTTCATATGCTTACACGACGCTTTTTTTCCACCATGAAATGAGTTGTTGTGTAGTACACACATGGAAATTTCGTCGTTATATTTTTCTGTCAAAGAAATTGTGAAAATCAGAGAATAGAACGAAAGTAATTGCTAATGTGTAACCTGCTGAACACGGCTTACAAAGTTTTTGCTCGAGTGCTATTCGAAAGACTAAATCCACGGGCAGAGAGTGTCATTGGGGACTATCAAAGCGGATTCAGACGAGATCGCTCAACAACTGACCAAATATTCACCGTTCGTCTGATTCTGCAAAAGGGCAGAGAATTTCAAGTCCGGACGTAGCATCTTTTCATCGACTTCAAACAAGCTTACGACAGGACCAAGCGTATGAAATTATATGAGGCACCAGATGTCGTGTCAAGGTGCAAAACGACATGTCAGATGTGTTTGCAGTTGAAGAAGGGAGACGCGCTATCCTGCTTACTCTTTAAATTGACTTTGGAAATCGCAATGAGACGTGCTGGTATCCAAACCAACAAAACGCTGGTGAATAGAACAATTCAAGATCTGGGATTTGCAGACGACTTGGACCTCGCCAGTCGTACACATGCAGCAGCAGGTGACACTTTCACAAATCTGAAAATCCAAGCTGAGAGGATGGGTTTGATGATAAACGAATCTAATCCCAAGTACATGAAGACCGAGCCGAATCCGGTAGCCAATCAACAAGGAGACACAATATTCATTGGAGAGTTCAACATCGAGGTAGTGAATGAGTTCATTTATTTTGGAGCGCTGATACGGTCAGATGGTGATAATACACCTGAAATTCACAGACGTATCATGGCGGCAAGCAGATGCTATCATGGTCTAATTAAACATCTACGCTGAAAGTTAATATCGAAGAAAACGAAGTGCCATATTTACAAAACACTTATGCGTTCAGTATTGGTCTACGGATGCGAATCTTGGGCGATGAAAAAAGTGATGAACAGTTGACCCTAACGTTTGAGTGCAAGGTACTCCGCACCATATTTGGTGTCCAAAGGCTGAGGTGGGCGGGGCATTTAGCACGTATGGATAAAAACAGAGTCCCCTCAAAATTATTCCGTAACGATCCAGAAGGGCGAAGAGAAGTTGGTCGCCCAAAATTTCGATGGATTGATGGCATCGAACAAGATCTTCGCACGCTCGGAATAAGAAACTGGCAATACGTGGCACACGACAGGCAGCGTTGTTCGGAATTTTCCAGCTGGCCAAGGCCTACAAGTGGCGACTTAAGGTTCTCAGTCTGAACGAATCAGAACTACCTTTGTAGTCTCACAGGTTAACCAGCACCACTGCAAGAAAGCCGCGCTCAGTATTTGTCGTGACATAAAAAAGGGATCACCTTACCATTCATAATACTCAAAATTTAATTCATTTTTGAAAGTTTCGAAATAATATGAACAACAGGATACATGTTGTTAAAGAATTATAATAAACGTTGGGATACATAATTCAAAAAGGCAGATAAAGAAATAAAAATTGCAGATATTCATTTAAAAAACGCAGCTATTCCTTTTACGAAATTTGATGTGCCTTTTTGAATTTTGTATTTACCCCTTTTGTTGTTTTATATCTGCCGTTTATTACGACCCTTTTGTTAAATAGCGTTTGAAGCTTCGACAATTAATGTCCAAAAAAAGGTTTGCACAAATTATAAAGCATTTTGAGATTAAATTTTATTATTTTTTTTTTTTTTTGAATAAACAAAAATTCTTTAAAGTTTTCAAAAGTGTGTTTTTTCACTTTTCAACACATTAGTATGGTTTGTTGTGTGCGTTGCTATCAAAATCAAGTCTATTTGAGGTTTTGACGAATTTGAAAAAATTATATTTTATTCCATTTATTCCACAAGCCGCAGAAGTGCGTCACCCCTCGGCCTGGAATCTTTCATCTTTTAAAACAATGTTTGCAGTATCGTAGGATCGCCAAGTAGAGCAACCACCACCGCTAGCTAAAAGGGTACAACAGAACTTTCGAGAAACAATGTTCTAAGCTAATTTTCAAAGAGGAATCATTGTCTAACGTTTCCGCACTTCCGGCGATTGTAAATACTGTACATAAAATGTTACTAATTTCGCCTTCAATTCTCAAGATTAAGAAATTTCTCCTACATCAATTGTATGATATTGACATATCATAACGCCCTCATAACGTCCTCTTGCTCAATGTGATCTTGGTAGTGTGATATGCAAAATCGGAAACGATTGATAGCCACTTAGTATCACTACGAATATTTCCACTTTCAGAATTAGAAGAATTAGTTTACGATCTTACAATAGCAACACACTTCTTTTTATTAGTCCTAGCGTTAGCGTTAGAGTCACTAAAACATTGGTTAGCGAATAGAACCTTGTCAATGATACATTGATTGAACCATATGAACAGTTAAATCCAGAAAGGGGTCATCTTCATTCATTTCGAATGAAGATGACCTCTGCGAGTTACAATCTTGAATGTACTCCGAGATACGTAATATCTTTTTCGCTCATGAATTGCACAGCAAGTATGTAATTAATAGCATATATGGTCGAAACACGAAAATACCGCCAAATTACAAGTCGCTGATTTGGCGTTTCTGTGTTTTATGTTTGTATAGTAGTGTGAAGAAGCGCCAGATAAAAATCGCCATAGTTCTTTAGCAATTTCGAAGTTTCATAAAGAAATGAAATATTCTAATTTTTAAGAACTTTTGCAGTTTCTTCACATCCAATAAACAATAAACATTCTACAAAAGTGTGCGACAATAGTAGATTGTGCAACTGCGGGGAAATTTTTTTATCTTCGAGGGGGAGGTTTGCATCCCAAGCCGAAGGTGGGGGATGTAATCCCCGAGTGGATAAACAAATTATCCCGCAGTTGCATAAGCTATTTTATTCACCAAAGCAACGAAACAAAGTTTGACACCAACAATTAATGTATAATTTAACTCCCTAGGGAAGCACTGCGGTGAATAAAATTCTTTATTTAAAGGTATAACAAAAAATTATATATTTTCACGGGAACTAACAATAAATGAAAAATCACGTTTTTAACGCAACGTCTATTTAACAGAAAAACTCACTACGACGTCGTTAAAAGTTAATCTGTGCTTAAAAGTTAATTTCTTAACTTTCGGACAGTCAAAACAACTCTGTCAAAACCATTGAAAACCCTATTTTCTCGATAATTATTAGTTGAAAATTAGCATTGGACCCACTTATAAGTAATGAAATCCGTAGATCGGATGTTGGCCAAGCGATTGGCAGATAGTTGGAAAAAATTGTTTATGATTCTGAACCACATTTGATCAATAAACACGTGCTTTGATGGATTTAACCTAAAAGTCTATGAGTTCATGTTTGTCTTTGAATTGTGCCTAAGAAACAAATTTAATTTTTTCCAGCTATTTAATCTGTCAATCGTTTTCCAAGCATCGGATCCACGGATTTCATTAATATTAATTGGATCTAATGCTAATTTTCAGCTAATAATTATGAATAAAATAGGCTTTTCAATGGTTCTGACAGAGTTATTTTGAATGTCTGAAAGTTAAGAAATTAACTTTTAAGCGTCGATTAAATTTTAACATCATCATCGTGAGTTTCTCTAATATGTTTAGTAAAATATACGCTTTAGAAAAATTATATTTTTTTTTGACAACAACAACACGACTAAAAATGAATTTTGAACGAACCAGAGGTTCCAATAAATTTCTTAGTTGAAACTTCAGCAATTAATCAAAAACTATAACTTGGCACACTACATTAAGCACACTCTTTAATGTTCATTTATTACACATTTCTATTATTACATAGTGTTTGTGTTCAGTTCTGCATCAACGAACATTTAGTAAAGCTTTCCGTATATTATATTGTACAAGGATTTTAATAATTTACCAAAAAGCACCAAAAAAATTATTACATTGCCAGATTAACAACCGAAAACTTTGCACACATTCGAAAGGATATTTTTACTTAGCCAATTTTTTGTAGCCACAATAAAATAAGAAATTTTCTTTTCAACAAAAGAATTTTCCTCGCCCCCTTTTCTTCGTTTTGACTACTTTCTCTATTCTTTTATATTTTTTAACATTCACAATGACCGGTCATTTATTATGTCGAAATATTCAAAGTACACTACACCATGCACAATAAATCATAATTTCAGGACCTGTGTGAAAACAAAATCGTCACAGTGTGAAATAATAATGTTTTACGCGTGCTGTTTCCGTTCTCTAGACGGATGCGTTATGTTCCACATCGATGAAATATCTGTACACAACTGGAGAAAGTTTATCCTTCGAAAATGAAGAGTAAAATTTGAGTTTCCATGACAAAACGGAACGGATATATGTGCTCGGTGGAAACGGATATGCTTTTTAGTTCAGGAGAGATTTCAGACTTTTGAGTTGCGCCGCTTAACATCGAAATAAGAGAAGCTTGTGTTTTGCAAGAAAGAATTAAAAACAAAGAGGAGAAACTTCAATTTAACACACGGATGTTTTTCTCTTTTTACTTTCTGAATGAAATTGCATGAGGTAATGATGGAATTGCAAGTTTTTCGTCGTTTGAAGACTTGAAATTGGGATTTATTTATCATTACATTAAATGTTATATAATATAAACTATTCTCATTTAATTTACAGTTTGTATCGAAAAATTAAACCACATTAGCTGTCTAAAAATGTTGATTTTGCAATTCGTTGTATGTTGCATTAGCCGTGTTCTTTTGAGTCACAACACAACAAAGTCCACTTTAAACTTTGTATGAAATTTCTCAAATTTTCATTATTACACAAAAAACCTTTCGAAAACTTTAGATAAGGAACATGTGACGCAAGTACCTGTTTTCCTTCTAAATCAATCAATTTGAATTTAAATTCAAAATTGACATCATATAGAAGGGTACTTCGAATGTGACGGCCTCCAAGACACCACAAGATGCGGTACTCCCTCTTGGCCGGTGGTACAGGTTCTCGACCCTTTTTTTTACTGGCACATTAATTTTAGGCCTGTTGTGCTGATTTTTCAACATTTATTTTGAAAAGCAAATTACTTTGATAGAGATAAAAAATTACTTTCCAACAGATAAAAAATAACACAAAGGTGATTAACCGAGCCTTACCGGGTTTGTTTCAACTTTTATTTGAAATATTAAATATTATATCGTGGCCACACGGTAGTAAGGGGCCGTGACGCAAGTCTTACACGCCAAAAAATTCACAAGAAATTTTTTCATAGACTAAGGAATATATACAGGAACTTTTTGACTTCCCCCCCGAGCGACGTACCCCCCGGAAAATATTTTTCCCGGGTTCTACGGAAAATTTTAAGCCGAAGTGCCCAGATCTCCAGAACTGTGAGAGTTAGAAAGTTGGTTCCAAAGGCGAAGTTGTCGAGAATTAAATTTAAGCGAAAACTTGCTTCAGGGTTTTGGAGAAATATGGCCCAATCCTGGTATATGGCCACTTCCATAATTGGGCAGGATGACCCGAATCTCCAGAACTATGAGATTTAGAAAGTTGGTTCCAAAGACGAACTTGTAGAGAATTAAATTTAAGCGAACACGTGTTTCAGGGTTTTGGAGAAATATGGCTCAATCCTGGTATATGGTCACTTCCATAATTAGGCAGGATGATCCAAATCTCTAGAACTATGAGAGTTAGATAGTTGGTTCCAAAGCCGAAGTTATACAGAATTAAATTTGAGCGAACACGTGTTTCAGGGTTTTGGGGAAATATCCATAACTAGGCAGGATAACCCAAATCTCCAGAACTATGAGAGTTAGAAAGTTTGTTCCAAAGGCGAAGTTGTAGAGAATTAAATTTTAGCGTACATGTGTTTCATGGTTTTGCGAAAATATGGCCTGATCCCGGGATAACGCCACTTCCAGATTCCAGAGGGATGATTCTTACCTCTAGAACTATGGCATCTAGAAAGTTGCTTACAAACTTACAAAAGTACTGATATCCGCAAAAAAACCTCTTACAGAGGAGGTGTGACGCATGTCTTTATGTCCGCTTACAAAAGCTGTGAAATCAGAAAAGTGTGACGCATTAATCATCTAAGGTAAAACTTTTTTCTTCCAGTTACAAAATTTCTGAAATCAGAGGGGGGTGACGC
>CM055403.1:83231824-83242015 GCA_029228625.1 Pseudolycoriella hygida | reverse complement strand
TTAATAAGATCATGTGGCGTAGTGGTTAGCATCGTTGATTGGAACGCGGGGCGTTCTGTGTTCGATTCTCAAACGGACGGTTTTTTTTTTTAATTTAATATTTCTAGTCTAGCTGGTTATTTATCGCCCTAGACAGTGGAATTTATCCCTCTAGACGGATAAATACTGAGAATGATGCAATAAATTCTCATTTTCCGTCTCAAAAATTGGCATTTAATGTAAGGCGTATCGTCGATATAAAGTAAAATTGAATAATTAATAAAAAGTGATATTAATTTAAAGATCAGGAAATTGAAACAATTAAAACTTAATTAAACCAACATAAAATTTAAGGGAAAAATAAAATTATAAAAATGTGAAGTTATACAAAATTATGAAATTCAAATGTAAAGAAAATTATAGCACAGCTAGTCAAATAAATATACATGCATACAAAATGGCGCCAATTTGAAAGTTGGCAGCCATATTCTTACATTACATTACAATACAATACATTTTTGTGATTATTGGCTCATTGCTTCTTTGGACCAATACGAGAAATTCATTGAATAACATTTTTTTGTTTTGAGACCATATCTAAGTTGTACAGGTCTAAGAAAAATTGTTCACCAAGGGATGGCGCAAAACAATTTCTAATTGTAAAAGTAAAAAGTTTGTCTATAAATTGCCGGTCACAAATTTTCAGCGTGAACCAACATACGTCCGACCTGCTTGAAGAGTTTCGAGGAACTAAAGCAAAGTGTCGTTTTGCATTGCCTTTTATAAGCCGAAAGCCAAAGAAATGGCAATGCAATAAGTAGATTCCCATGCGAATCTATCTACGTCCGACCTGCTTGAAGAGTTCCGAGGAACTAAAGCAAAGTGCCGCTTTGCATTGCCTTCTAAGAGTCAAAAAAGGCAATGCAAAAGAAGATTCCCATGTGAATCTATCTACGTCCGACCCGCTTGAAGCGTTCCGAGGAACTGAAGCAAAGTGTCGTTTTGCATTGCCTTCTATGAGTCAAAAAAAGGCAATGCAATAGTAGATTCCCATGTGAATCTATCTACGTCCCACCTGGTTGAAGAGTTCCGATGAACTAAAGCAAAGTGTCGTTTTGCATTGCCTTCCCATGTGAATCTATCTACGTCCGACCTACTTGAAAAGTTCCGAGGAACTAAACTGTTTTGCATTGCCTTTTGTAAGCCAAAAAAGCAATGCAAGCCTAACTTCGAATGGCAAGAGAAATCAACAAGGGGAACCTAGAGATAGAGAACGAAAGACCTTCCTTTTGTTAGAGGGTCGGGACCGCAATGAAGCAGTCCCCTTCAAGAACAGTATCGCCATCCGCACCCAGCATCATTTTTCAACGACGCTTAGCGCTGGACATCACCAACCGGCGATACTTTCAAGCAAATTGAACAGAGGTATTTATACATTTGAAACAGAGTATATTCTGTGAAGCGTAACATTTATACAACGCAAATAATTAGTAATTTTCATATAATTCAATTTGTTCAAATAATTTCAGGGAGAATATATATGTTTATGTGTGAGTGTGTTTATATGTGGAATGGAATAAACGAAAAAACTATTTTATGCACTAATCACTATCACTAATATTATCAATGTATTTAGGAGGGGCATGTTTACTACACGCATTCTGTTGTGTGTACAATAAAAATTCTATAAGGGAATTCACGTCAAGAAATATACGGAAATATACAGGAATATACGCTTGTATATCTTGTATATTTTGTATATCTTGTAATTCTGTATAAATCTGTATATCTAAGCACCATTGATAACGCAAAGCATGCTTGGTTTCAAATATACAGATTTATACAGAATAAACGGGATATACAAGATATACAGCGTATATTCCTGCATATTTCCGTATATTTTTTGACGTGAATTCCCTTTATGTTCGTTTGTTAAGTGGCGTATTCAAATATTTTTGTTTATTTGCATGAAACGAAGTTATGTGGCGTATTCAAATATTTTCTTTGTAAGGAATTATTTGTATGGAACGAAATGATGTATTGATTTTCTTTGTACATTTTTTTGGTTGATGTTAAATCTTTGGTTTCTTCGGCAAAGTCTTAGAGTTTTGTTAGTAAAAGTCACCAGTATTGGTGAAAACGTCGGGCAGTTGGACATTGGGTCAATTTTTATGCTTTTAAAATTATTTTCGAATGTATGGGAGTTGGACGATAGGTTTCTTTGGCAAAGTCTCAGAGTTTTGTGAGTAGAAGTCACCAGTATTGTTGAAAATGTCGGGCAGTTGGACATGGGGACAATTTTTATGCTTTTAAAAATATCTTGGAATGTATGGGTGGTAGACAATAGGTTTCTTTAGCAAAGGCTTAGATTTTTGTTAGTAAAAGTCACCAGTATTGATGGGGCAGCTCGGGGGAAGAAGCAGTACGGGGTAACCGGTTGTATGGAGAAATGGTAGTACGGGGAAAACAGTAGTGAGGAGAAAATGGTATTACGGGAGAAACGGTTGTACGCGGAAATAGTAGCACGGTGATAACGTTTGCACGGGGGAAATGGTAGTACGGGGGAAATTTTAGTACGGGGAAATGGTAGAACGGTGAAATGGTAGTACGGAGAAAACAATAGTGAGGAGGAAATTGTAGGACGGGAGAAACAGTTGTTCGGGGAAATAGTAGCACGGTGATAACGTTTATACGGGGAAACGGTACTACGGAGAAAATTGTAGTATGGGGAAAAGTGTTGTTCGGTGGAAACGGTAGTACGGGTGAAATGGTAGTACGGGGAAAACAGTAGTGAGAAGGAAATTGTAGGACGGGAGAAACGGTTTTACGGGGAAATTGTAGTACGGGGGAAATGTTAGTACGGGGAAATGGTAGTACAGGGAAAACAGTCGAGAAAACAGTAGTGAGGAGGAAATTGTAGGACGGGCAAAACGGTTGTACGGAGAAAAAGTAGCACGGTGATAACGTTTGTACGGGGAAACGGTAGTACGGAGAAAATTGCACACCCTTGCATACATTTTAGTATTACTAGTATTTACTAGTTTTGTTTAATCGCAGAGATGAACTGTTTTGATCTCAAATTTATATATTATGTACACGTCATTGATACAAAGGGTTTGGATGCTATTTGCTTGGATGTTGTTGGTGTCTGAGGTCCTGGAACTGTTTATAGTCAAAAAAATGGAACATTTCAAATGTGATTAATTATTAATAATATAATAAACTCCAGCGCCGTTTCTAAAGCTAATAAGTATGGTTGTTTAGGCTATGGTAAGTAAGCCAGAATAAGCGAAGAGGTAAAATGATACACTACCGGGAAGCATTTGGAGGTCGATGGTCTACGCGTAATACCTAAAAAATCGCAAACTTTTTTTTTCGAATAGTTATAATAATAATAATTCGCCGTTACAACCCATCCGGGTCAGATGCTAGATCATTTTATTTACTAGTTCCGCAATTTTTTGTTTTTTGCTCACATGGATTCTCTTAGAGATCCTTTCGTTATCGACGTTTTTGCTGTGTCAGTGGTAAATTGCATACAAACTTAATGTTATCTATGATGTACTAGGACGGAAAATAGTAGGGCTTAGAATGCCGGTTTTGCTCCATCAATGTGTTTTACCGGCAGGCATTTCGAATAGTTGACCTCTCTTAAATTAAAATGATATCCCACAAGATAGTTTTGGGTAAAAATTTTTTAGGTATTGCGCGTAGACTACCGTTTTATTAGTTTTTTTTTTTTAAATTTTGTAGTGAAAATTAAAGGAAACATATATGCAAGAAGTTGATGTTACGAAAAGACTCGAATGTATTTAAGCAAATATTGCCTTAACTCTTAAGTGCATGAATATAATTGTATTGGAAATTTCCAAAAGTGCAATATTGAATAGGGTGTAGCGTTTTTGAAAAATTATTTTATTTTGAAAGGCCTGCCCCCTGACACAATCCGGCAGGTCGAATAAGAGATTTTTAACACTATTACACATTTTTAAAACTCGACCTTGTGTTGCCGCAAAAGCAATTTTTGGAAATTTTTGAGTAGCCTTGGTTTTCGACCCATTTCATCCAAACGGTTGTACTTAAAAAGTCGGGTGAACATGTCAAAATATTCTAGAGACATCAGGCATTATTTTAAAAATTCATTTGGTATCGAAATGATGTCTGCAGTGGTCAAGGCAATACGCCAAAGTTCGCCGAAGGGGGTTTTCTGAATTTCTTTCTCATTTCAAAATTTAATGAGTGGATAAAAAATGTTGTTTATTGTTTTAAAAAGCTTAGTTCATCTTAGAAATTAAAAAAAAACCAGAGGAGTTCCGAATTCCAATTTTATTGGGCTGAATATAGCAATAAACCTTCAAACTATACAATAGATTAACGAGGACACCTCGAATCATAATAAATGATGTTGACAATGTTGATAAAACATTTTATGCTGAAATCGTATTGTGCAGAGACTGTTTTGAGTCTTTGTCATGCAGTGCAACATATTTTATATAAGATCATTTAGGGCGAAAATACATAAAATATGAATAGAAGTATTCGAACAAATTTTTGTCACCAAGAACAAGAAGTCATCTGTTGACGAAGTTATACAATTTCGCAATCATGTTGAAAAAGCATCGTTATGCAATACATTATTTCTTTTTGTGTTAAAAAGAGGCATTTTTGACCGTCGCGATTTTCAGGTCCCACAGTCTTCATTGAGGCTTCTGTAACCAGCTAATATCATAATGTTTTTTTAATGAATTTACAAAAAATTTTGAAGTACCTTTACCTTTACACATCTTTCAACCGATTGAGTATGACAGGGTAAATTGAATGATGAGATATCTTTCTTTCTTTCATAAACAGACTCCAGTTCTGTTTTTGAAAGTCGAGTTGTCATTGGTGGCTCGGTAATTTCCACTTCTTTTCACAATGACAACTTGCTAGAGAAAATTGAGGTGAACATTTTTGTCTATTTGGGGGTCAATTTTGTGCTTTCGAAAGGGTTTTTTTGCATCGTTGCTTCGGACGAGGTTTACAATATTGCCCTTTCAGCAATTTCCAATACAATTTAATCTGGGCGTAGTTTGATATACTTAAGAGTTAAGGCAATACGTACTTAAATGCGTTCGCGTCTTTTCGTAACATCAACTCTATTTGCCACATCTATTCAAATACGTACGGGTCCCTTGGATATGTTTTTAGGCGAATTTGGTCTCAAATTAATTTTTTTTGCGGCCGCCAAGTTTGTGGATGAACTATAAATGAACGAGACCGGATGAGTAGTCTCTTCTATGAGACCAACGTGTACTCATTTTGGAAAAATATTTCTATGAGACCAATGAGTGCACTCATTTTGGAAAAATGTGAAGAAATTACGTCCACATTAAATTGTATTGAAAATTGAGGTGAGGGCAATATGGAAAAACCCTTCCGAAGCAACGGTGTAAAAAACCTTACGAAAGCACAAAATTGACGCCCAAATAAACAAAAATGTTCCCCTCAATTTTCTCTACAACATAGCAAAAAACCATATCCTTTGTCTAGGGCCGACCTTAGATTAGATTAATTAGGTTGGGACGACCCAATGCTGGTCAGGAAACACAGATCTGCTGATCCTTTGTTCCTTTCCCGTTCACCACGTAAATCCTTCGAATCTACCAGTACCAGCGAGGAACTTGTCGAGGACAATTGGTCCCAGCATTAGTACATCCAGAGGCCTGATCACATGACCACCTAGAGTCCCAAGTCTCACACTCGCAAATTACGTGATATCTGATTTCGTTATCGAGACCGCAGGTAAATTCGGGATCGCTAACGATTCCCATCTGTGACAAATGACTGTTTAGCCCACAGTGCCCGGTGATCGCTACCACCACTCTTCTTATGCGACTCCAGTCCATGTTCAGCAGTGCGTTAATAGGAAGTGCTTTTTGTGCCTTGCCCCACCATATTTACTCCAACGCTTCATTCTGTCTGAATGCACACATTCCTTTAAAACTTTGTCACATTCTGACTGTGGTATAGGAATAAACGGTTCAGGTCCACATTTACCAGATGTAGCACCCTGCTTTGCCAGTTCATCCGACCCGGCACCCAAGCAAGCGTCACCCGATTTCTCAGGTCCAGCTGGTTCAGTGTGCTTTTGAACTCCTTCATTAATTTGGATATGGTGGCAGGCGACATTATCGCTCTGATCATTTCTTCGCTGTTGGAAAGGATTGTGGCACTTTCGTCGACCGTTTCCGTTCTCAATGCACTTCGCAGTCCTACCATCGCTGCGAACGTTTCTGCCTGAAGTATACTGGCGAAATTTCCTAAGTGGAAGCTCTCCTCTGTCATCGGTTCCGGGGTTAATACCCCAACCCCCATTCCAACCTCTCAGCCATTCTAGTCTGTCCGGTATGACAGCCTCATAGTGCTTCACAAAGGTAATTTCCGGTTTTATCCGGTCCCTGGGCATAGTAAAAACTGGATTGGCTATTGCCCCTCTGATTTTTCCATGACCCATTTTAAAGTTCCAAAGACCATTAAGCAAGAGTCTGTCCGCAGTTGTGAATGATCTAGCCTTGATCATCGTTTGGATAGTTGCAATATACAGCAGCGCTTCCATAGCTGTCGTTGCTGTTGTTTTCATAGATCCGGTCATGCAGATATATACCAGTCTTTTTTCGCTCAACTCCTTCCTCGCGGTTTTACTTCGAGACTAGGCGACCTGAAGGAGTAAGGAAAGGCCTCGGACAAAAACTTCCATACATAAAAAAGTTTTTCTCAATTTTCTCTGCAACGTGGCAAAAACATATTTTTTGTGTACGGCTGACCTTAGCACCGACCTGTACATTACAGCAAAATTTTTTTTTGTGAAGGGCCGACCTAGGCTCTTAAGTAGAGGCCTCGGATACATACTTCCATAGACAAAAATGTTTGGCTCAATTTGCTCTGCAACATAGCAAAAAACATTTTTTTGTTAGGACCGACCTGATGCCAACTTGAGCCCTAAGCACAAGCATCAGGCCAAATTCATTATTCGTTTACGAATCAAATAGAAAAACAATGAACAAAATCGGTTAGGATTTACTCGATTTATATATAACTCTAGTACAAACTCAGTTTTATGGTCCTGGCTGATCCCAAAAGCGTCAAAAAATTTTCTTTTATAAAATATGAGACATTCCTTTCGACTAAAAAATTTTTTGAAAATCAGAAGAGATTTACTCGAGTAATGTACGAAAAACATAGAGTCCTAGCAAACACTCGTTTTCAGTGCCTTAGCTAAGTCCAAGGGCTCAATCTCAAGAAAATTTCTTCTACAATTTCATGGGCTTTCATACACCTGTCCATTAAAAAAATAATTATGAAAATCGGAAGGGATTTACTTGAGTTATGTACAAACACGAATGGCCCTAGCAGAAACTCGATTTTAGAGCCCTAGACGTCTAAGGGCTCAGAATCATAAGTGTTTCTTCCATAAAATGTCGGCCATGACCAGACCTTTCAAACGAAAAAAAAATTATGAAAATCGGAGAAGATTTACTCGAGTTATGTATAAAAGACCACAAACCACTTAAACGGCCCTAGCTGGGCGGCCCTTGGGTCGACAGTGCCCAGATTCAATTTCATGAAAGAATTTTCGATTACCTTTCATTGAAAAAAAAGTTTTTGAAAATCGGTTGAGCTTTACTCGAGTTATCGTTTTGACATTTATCGGACGGACATTTTTAGACCCGTACGAAGAACGAAGTTCTTCGAAAAGGGGTCTATTGCGTTTACCAAGACGTTTGTAACCGCAGTCGGGAGCACTGATCATGAGCTTTTGGACTAAGCCAGGGTCCTGAAACTGAGTCTCACAACGTGTTTTTCTACATAAATCGGGTAAATCTTATACGATTTTCAAAATCTTTTTCTTTTCTTGAAAGATAACCAGTGAGTTGATAACGGAATTGAATTTGGGCAAAATCGGTTGAGAACTTTCGAAGTTTCGGTCGAAAAGGTGATGAAAAACGTGGTTTTTTGAAGGTTGATGGAACTTTTTCACTTGCTGCGAAATTAGAACAGAAATAGCTCTTCAAGGTTTTGAATGAAAGATATGGACATCAGAATATAACCAAAATGAAATTAGTGAAAATCTGTGGAGTGGTTCGGGCTATATAGTCCTTAGTGTGGGCCTAACTCCCGCTACGCAACCCAACACAATATTTGTTTTTTTTTTCGTGAAAATTCCTATGAAAACAAGGTTTTTTGTGCAGTGTTGTAGGTAAAACATATGCAGAGAACCCGTACGTATCAGAATAGATGTGCCAAACAGAATAGATGTTGTAAAAAGATTCGAACGTATCTAAGTAAATGTCGCCTTAACTCTTCAGTGTATGAAATTGCATCGACATCAAATTGGATTGGAAATATTGAAAACCCCGTCCGAAGAAACGGCACAAAAAACATTTCCAATCTTTAAAAAAACACGAAATGAAAAAAAAGGAAAAAATTAAAAAAAATAGCACCAGACCCGATCTTAGCACCGATCTAGACCGCTTAGGAGAGGCCTCTGATCCATACTTCCACGAACAAAAACGTTCGCCTCTATTTTCTCTGCAACACTGCACAAGAAGCTTCTTCATTAAAGAAATATTCACATAAAAACCACCAAATATCGTGTAGGATCGCGTAGCGAGAGTTGTTCCCACACTGAGGACTCTACAGCCCGAACCACTCAACAGATTTTGACTAATTTAAATTTCGTAATTTTCTGATGTCCATATCTTTTATTTTAAATCTTCAAGATTGATTTCCGTTCTAATTTCGCAGAGATATAAGTGAAAAAGCTTAACCGACCTTCAAAAAACCACGTTTTTTACCACTTTTTCGACCATAACTTAGAAAGTTTTGGACCGATTCCGCCTAAATTCATCCTTCATTCAAACAGAGTTGATGTTACGAAAAGACTCGAACGTATTTAAGTAAATGTTGCCTTACTTCCACATTAAATTGTATTGGAAATTGCCGATAGGGCAATATTGAAAAACCCGTCCGAACCAACGGTGAAAGCACAAAACTCATCCCCAAATAGATCAAAATGTTCACCTCAATTTTCTCTACAACATAGGAAAACACCGTTTTTTGTTTGAAAGATCTAGGCATGACCGACAGTTTACAAAAGAAACGTTTGCCTGTGCTTAGGGCTCAATTGGGCCATGTCGGTCCTAAGGTCGGCCCTAATGAAAAAAAAATGTTTTTTGTTATGTTGCAGAGGAAATTGAGGGAAACATTTTTGGCTATGGAATTGTGTGTCCGAGGCCTCTACTTAGGGTCCTAGATCGGTACTAAGGTCGACCCTAGCCAAAAAAATGGTTTTTTCTATGTTGTAGAGAAAATTGAGTAGGACATTTTTCTATATTTGGGGGTCAATTTTGTGCTTTCGGAAAGGTTTTTTACACCGTTTCTTGGGACGGGGTTTTCTTCGAATACAGCTTAATGTAGACGCAATTTCATACACTTAAGAATTAAGGCAATATTTACTTAAATACGTTCGAGTCTCTTCGCAACATCAACTCTGTTTGCCGCATCTATTCTGATATGTACGGGTCCCTTCATATGTTTTTTATTGCTTATTCGTCATCTAAGGACCATGATCGGTACTCCCCTCCCTCTACTCTTGGGTCGAAATTCGACTGGTTACAAACGTCGTGGTAAACGCATAAGACCCCTTTTCGTACGGGTCTAAAAATGTTTCCCTCAATTTATTTATTTTGTCAATGGCCTAGGCCCCCTGACTACTGACAATATTATAATATTGACAATTTAAATAAATTTATATTACGCTGTCGTTGTTCTGTTCGTCTGTGTTGTTCAGTTTGACTGACTTAATGAATGTGTGTGTCCAATGAATCCCTGAACGAAAAATGATTAGCAATAGCCAGCCGACTAGACTAGCAGATATTTGCACAAGTCGAATAGACCTGGAGTTTGTTTTTCAAAGTCATGAGACTCGATTTGGCTAATCATATTCCGATTAGAGTGAGGGTTCACTGCAATCAACTGAAAGTGGAAGTTTGAGGTTAGGTTGAATTAAATATTAAGAATCAATACGCAATGATAAATAATAAAAGTATCATGCTCGGAGCGGTAGCGGAGAGCGTGACGCAGTCCCCACACCCCAAAAAAAACGTCCACAAACCCAAAAACCTCCATACAAAAACCTTTGGGACAAGACACCATGTATAGGCGAAGTTT
>CM055403.1:83185716-83231324 GCA_029228625.1 Pseudolycoriella hygida | reverse complement strand
ACGGGGAACTTTGCATACGGTGAACGTGGAACAGGGGGAAAGTGGAATACGAGGAACTTAGAATACGGGGAAAGTTGAATACGGGGAACGTTGCATACGGGGAACGTTGCATACGGTGAACGTGGAATACGGTGGAGTGGAATACGAAGAAATAAAATTCGGGGAAAGTTGAATACGGCGAACTTGGAATGCGGTGAACGTTGAATACGGGGTAAGTGGAATACGGGGCAGGTGGAATACGTTCCACGGAGGAAGTGGAGTACGGGGGAAGTTGAAACATTACGCATCATTATTTGTAACGAAAAAAAATATGGCTCTCTGAATAGACAACACGCGAAAATGATAAAGCCTGCGTAGCCCCTAGGGGCGGGGGTTTCGACTACGTAACCTACCCTTTAATGTTAAAGCGAAAATGATAAAGCCTGCGTTGCCCCTAGGGGCGGGGGTATTTACTAGTATATATATATATATATATATGTCTATCGCGGTTGGCAAAAAAAACGAATTGCGTCTGAACACTCTCTATTGACTGGATGTGGACTGCATGGTGGGGTGCCCAGCTCGTAGTAGCAAATTCGATATGCGAGCGAACTACAGCAGAAAAAAGAATGTTTGCAGCACTGACGTTGAATCGTCCGTAGCACTGGCGCTTAACAAATGAAAGCATTGAAGTAGTTTTCTTTGAGGTAAGTTCGAAGTGGTCATTAAAAGAGAACTTGTCGTCATATGTAACTCCGATATCCTTGATGCTATAAACAGGTTTGATCGATTGACCATTCATTTGGTAGTCGGCGAGGATTGGTGAACGCTTTCGGGATAAATATATCACTTTGCATTTGTCGGCATTCAATTCAAAGTTATTGTCAGAGACTTGTCTATTGAGTTTTGCATTGATATCGTATCGTCAAATGATGAGATGCTGTTATGGACAATTTTTTTATCGTCAGCGAAATTGATGTCTTTAGTATGATGAGTGGCACAATCGGAGTCGTTAAAGAAAACCACAAAAAGTAGAGTAGCTTAAACGGAGCCTTGACCAATTCCAGAATGAACATCTATCAAATCCGATGTGATGGAGTTTATTTTCACCATCTGCTTCCTGCGATGAAAGAAAGATCGAAACCAAAGAAGCAGAGGATTGGAAATTCGGTATGAATCGTTTGCCAATTTCATTATTAACCGAATACAGTTGATTACATCGAAGGCCTTAAGAAACAAATCGGTTTGCATACCATTATTAAAAGATTCGTGAGCCAGGATCGATCACCACATCAAATTTGATTCAACTATTCTACCAGGAAAGAAACCGTGCTGACTGGGTGATGATTGCGGGTAGATGTTGTAATTGAGTTGTTCGAAAACTTTCGCAAGGTTTGGTGACACATAGACGCCACGGTAATTGGTCATATCTACTTTTTTGCCGGACTTGAAAACAGGAGTCAGGTGTCCGATCTTCCAGTGATTAGGATAATAATTAACTAGTAGTGATTTGGAGTAGATCGTTGTAAGAGGAGTAGACAAAATATCGGCACATTCACGCAGAAATAGTGGTGCCATTTTATCAGGACTAACGCCTTTACTCAGGTCCATGTTTATAAGTGTTTTCTGAACTATGTCATGGGTAATCGTCACGTTAAGATAGTCTTGGTCATTTCTGGATCTAATGAAAGAGAGAAGCTCGGAATCGTATTCGTCGTCATTCGGATAGCGTTTATATACAGATGCAAAGTATTTGGCGAATAGATTTGCTTTTTCAACGTCGTTAATGGCACTCTCGTTTCCATAGAACATCTTTCCGGGTAGGCTGTTTTTCTTGTACTTCGAGTTGATAAAATTCCAGAACTTACGAGGCTGTTTCAGGTAATTGACAGCTAGGTCACGCAAGGAATCATTGTATAGTTCACGATATTTCTCAAATTCGTCCTTAGCAGCTAGAAACGGAGAGATATCAGCATTTCTTGGATTTTCAATTGAATGATTTCGGTAGCGGATGTAAGCTCGGTTTCTCCTATTCTTGAGATTAATCAATTTACCATTGAACCAAGCCGGATGATTTGATGAACGGATTGAAGCTTTGGGAATGTGACGTTCAAAAATTTCATAGCATTTGCCATATAGAGTGTGCAGCATTTCGTCAAGATCTTTTCCGTCGAAAAGTGATAAGAAGTCACTTACCTGTTACTTACCTGTTAGATGTATTGGTTTCCTATGAATTTATTCCGATAAAGTTTGATTTTATTAATAATGATTTTAGTTCGTAATATACATGACCTGATGATACATGCGCGGCATGTGAAATATATATTGTCTTTTGAAGTAAAATTGTTAAAATCTAAAATTGTGGTGTCTTATTTACGTTCTCATCATAAAAGATTTGATATTTTTGGTCATTCTGGACATGAGTGAGGCATTCATATTGACCAAAATTTTGAGGGATTTTTGGCGAAGTTACTTTGTGTTTCTAAAAAATTGCGTCACAAATGCCAGACCTACCAGCGTAATAATTTTTCAAAACTTTCACTTTTCACACTCAAAAATTTAAATTTGAACAGTACAATTTCGCGAAAAGAAGTAAAAGTCAAATTTTGGCAGTGTAAAAACTGAAAGCATAGAAAAATTATTTCGTTGTAGGGTGTGGCATTTGTGTTGAAAACACAACGTAACTTCGTTTTAATTTTCTTGCGTATCGAAGCTGAATGCGTCACCTTCCTCCGATTTCAAAACTTTTGTAACTGGAGGAAAATCGTTTTAACTTAGATGCTCAATGCGTCACCTTTTTCTGATTTCACAACTTTTGTAAGCAGAAATTAAGACTTGCGTCACACCTCCTCTGTAAGAGGTTTTTTGGCGGATTAATTAAATAATGCAAATCGAGAGTTGTCCGCGGGGTATGGTGAGTTGTCCAATTTCATATAAATTTAAAAATTTTTAGTTGTCCAAGATATGAAACGTCATTGGACAACTCACCATTTTATAAACCTTGAGTTGTCCAATCTTTTTTTTCCATACTTTACTCGGACAACTCAATGCGTTTTTCTGGTGGTCAACTCACCATCATTTACCTTACTGTAATGTTGATACAAGGGTGGACTTTAAACCACAGTAAGTACCACCCAATTATACCTTCGTCAAAGTTGTGTGGATGACACGCTCTTTTGATTGTTTTGTAAGTAACGTTGTTGAAGGCCACAGATATATCTATGAAGCACCTTACTGTGAATTCCTGGGTTTCCACTGCCATTTCGATTTTGCTGACCATTTTATGCAATGCATTTTCCGTCGAATGCTGGCTAATTCCATCGGTAACCCATACATTGTCGCTACCATTTCACCTGGGGAACGAATGTGTTTTGTCTCATGTTAATATAAATCACATTGAAAAAGTGAAAGAGATGAAATTCGTTACCCAGGTGACGGTACCGATGGAATTACCCGCTACTAATAACATAATTCAATAAATATATTAATTTTCAATATTAAATAATTTACTCTTAATTTATTACCTTTCGGCTGATCATTGTCAACATCTTCTAATTAATTCTAACTTTTATAGTTAACTAACCTTATATTTTAAAAAACAAAACATTACAACTACCTGAAAAAATATGAAAAGATTCTTTCTAGAAAGTGAAATAATCATTAACAGAGATATTGTAAATCTCACGTTAAGTGAAGCAAATAGAAACTGAGACACTGTTTCATGCCCGGGAGGTCAGTGTAGAATTGACCTTTGTCAGTTGTTTCGCTAACTCTGTTCACAAAACAGTATATAAACGTCTATTGAAGATGGGAGTTGCGGGAAATACGCAAATTCTCATTCAATAGACAATATTTCTTCAACATTTCACAGTAGCGAAATTAAAAAAAGCAGTTTCTTTCAGAAAAAACTCTAATATGCTCTTTAAACACTCGCAAAAATTTTAAAATTATTCATTCTTTAAATTTTACTAGTTCAATTTGAGAACTCGATCAATTCGTAAATTTGATGCCTACTTCTACTCTTTTATTTACTACTTTATTGTAAAAAACATAAGCACTAAAATAGGTTTCTTTTGTGTTTCGAAATTCATCACACAATACTGCCGTAATTTGCATAAGAAATTTGGTGAATACTTTTTGAGAGAGAAAATATATGTAATTAAAACAAAACTGCTAAACAAAAGTTCTACGCTCGAATTAAAATCTTTTCATGTAAACCCTGCAATACGTCGAAATTCTATGAAACGTTACATTTGATTTTCACAATTTCTTACATTTGTTTTTCAGATTTACAAAGGGCGCTTTTGATCAATTTTCGTAGATTTTTTCAACATTTATTGATTTTCGTAAAGTAGCAAGCTGTATATTCTTATCATTTGTCGAATGATAAATTTAGCCATTGATTTAAGACTAAAAAAAACATCAACAAACAAAAAAAATATGGAATCCGCATGTGTAACACATATAAACATAAACAGGTTGTGAGCAGTTTGTGGACATTTTCTAAGAAAGGCATACGAATTTCAAAGTGAGATATCTGCGCAAATACTTAGCGTGTCATAATCTAAATGGGGAAAATCAATAGTCTTCCCATGGGAAAAAATTTTTGTTCTGTCAAGTTGAGATTTCACACGAACCTTAACCGATGCGATTCGCATCGCGCTCAATATAATGACCCCTTAAAATCCTGTTGATTCCAGAACAAGAATTGCGCGACTAGATCAATCAGTGTAGCACAACACTTTACTGGCGTTGGAATCGATTTTAAACTTTAATTTTTCAGAGAATACATGGCTTCAATGCTCTATGCCGGTAAAACACGGAGGGATAGGAATTCGTTCATGCGAGGAATTAGCAACCCCTACCTTTTTGTCGTCGATTTACAGTACAAAGTCTTTAGTCGGATCAATTCTACAATCTAACGACATCGAGACCGCGTACACGGAAGAGGCGCTTTCGGCATGGAAAACTTTGTCGCTAAAACAACAGTCACCCACAGATCCGAATCTTCAATCCAACTGGGACATACCCATCATCCAGGCTAAGTTAGAAATGATCCCGAAACCATCCGCTGTAGACAGCGCTCGAATGCTAGCTCTTTCTCGACCGGAATCGGGCGCATGGTTGCACGCACTACCCTCTCAAAACCTTGGCACACTCTTGGACAAAACATCACTACGAATAGCCATCTCTCTTCGATTGAGTGATACAATTTGCAAACAATATCGATGTGTTTGTCGGTCTAAAGTAAGTGACAACGGAGTTCACGGCTTATCTTGCAACAAAAGCACCGGGAGATATGGTCGACACTCATCAATAAACGCTATAATCAAAAGAGCTCTCTGTTCAGCAGGTTTTTCTTCCGTTCTCGAGCCACCCGGTCTGATCCGCGAGGATGGCAAGCACCCTGACGGGATGACAATCTTCCCATGGAAAAAAGGCAAGTCGCTAGTATGGGATGCGACATGCAAGGACACTTTAGCCCCATCATATTTAAGTCGCACATCAAAGGAAGCTGGATCCGCAGCCAACATAGCAGAGACCGGGAATTTCAGAAAGTATAAATCAATAATACAGAACCATGAGTTCGTGGCCTTTGCGGTGGAAACCCTTGGACCATTCGGAGATCAACATTTAAAAGCCACTCACAATTCTCCATCCCACTTCCAATTGTTTAACAAAAATCGAAAAACTAAAAGTGCTGATTTCGTCGTTTACGACTCATCAGTACACCTTGTCTTAAGACCATGTGTATATCAGCAACGATCAGACTATGCCAACTCGCCTTTTATACAATCCAGATCCTACGATTGGATGCATGTCATTTCGATGAACAATTTGGAAGTAAAAGAATTGTGAGGATGTTTCGGTTATTTTTTAGTTTGGATTATTCTGCTAAGCAGATTACCACAATTCAACGACTATCGAAGATAGTATTTACGTTGAATATTTCGGCTCCAAGGGGCGAAATGACATGCATCCAATCGTAGGATCTGGATTGTATAAAAGGCGAGTTGGCATAGTCTGGGTACCATTCTATGGCCATCGTTGCTGATATACACATGGTCTTAAGACAAGGTGTACTGATGAGTCGTAAACGACGAAATCAGCACTTTTAGTTTTTCAATTTTTGTTAAACAATTGGAAGTAGGATGGAGAATTGTGAGTGGCTTTTAAATGTTGATTCAAGCGGGTGGACTTTAATCTGCCGAAGGTACAGCAGCCATAGTAAAATATTACTTCTATGGGTGCAATTGTACCAAAACGAGAATTTTCTCAATTTTTACCTTGATTGCAAGTTTGTGTACTTCTTTACACAGAGGGTATGGTTAGCCCCTTGGAGCCGAAATATTCAACGTAAATACTATCTTTGATAGTCGTTGAATTGTGGTAATCTGCTTAGCAGAATAATCCAAATTAAAAAATAACCGAAACAAACTCACAATTCTTTTACTTCCAAATTGTTCATCGAAATGACATGCATCCAATCGTAGGACCTGGATTGTATAAAAGGCGAGTTGGCACAGTCTGGGTATCATTCTATGGCCATCGTTGCTGATATACACATGGTCTTAAGACAAGGTGTACTGATGAGTCGTAAACGACGAAGCAGCACTTTTAGTTTTTCGATTTTTGTTAAACAATTGGAAGTAGGATGGAGAATTGTGAGTGGCTTTTAAATGTTGATTCAAGCGGGTGGACTTTAATCTGCCGAAGGTACAGCAGCCATAGTAAAATATTACTTCTATGGGTGCAATTGTACCAAAACGAGGATTTTCTCAATTTTTACCTTCATTCGGAGATGGAACGAAAGCGTTTGTGAATGATTTGGGAAAAATACTTGTAGAAGCTTCTGGAGACTCTCTATCGAAAGCATTTTTCATTCAAAGAATAGGCGTCGAGTTGCAACGCGGCAATGCCACCAGTATTTTGGGAACGATTCCAAGTGGGGAATCGTTAACCGAAATCTTTTATTTGTAGTTACAAAAATCCCAATTTGA
Organism: Pseudolycoriella hygida; assembly: GCA_029228625.1. NCBI lineage: Eukaryota > Metazoa > Arthropoda > Insecta > Diptera > Sciaridae > Pseudolycoriella > Pseudolycoriella hygida. The sequence continues at coordinate 83,224,344 of CM055403.1, read as the reverse complement.
TATAATAAAATGTATATATGTACGGTTAGCTCGGTGGTAGCGTCGACGACTTGAGCGTGGGAGGCTGGTGGTTCGTTTCTTCATTGAGACTATTTTGTTTAATGATGCGCAATCACAATATAATTCCTAGAATTTTTTTTTATTATTTTTACTTTGTAAGATGTAAAAACCAATGAATTTAAAGATCAATTTGAATTATTTGTCTAAAGGACATCGTTTAGAATAATGATAATATTTTAATAGGTGGCAGGACATTTCTCCGCCGCAAATAACGCCCGGGGCGTTAATAACACCCGGGCGTTATTAACGCCCGCACTCCGGGCGCTTATAACGCCCGGGGTGTTAATAACGCCCGGGGTGTTATTAACGCCCGCACTCCGGGCGCTAATAACGCCCGGGGTGTTATTAACGCCCGCACGCCGGGCGTTAATCACGCCCAGCTGAGTAATTGGATAAACGCTACAAAATGGCACTTTAATAAATAACTTTACTTATAGAGCATGTAACTAGAAGAAGTTGACCAAGGGGAAATTTTTCTCACTTTTTGTGTAATAAGTTTTTTTAAAAATGTTGATAGTTACAGCCTTATCCTTTCAGAGGTGTACAACGTGAAGTATATAGATGAAATTTGTACAATGATTTCTAACAGCTTTAAAAAAAACACGATGCAGTTTCAAAGGCCGAAAATTTCAACTAGAAAATGGTGACTGTTGGTGTCTTTCCAAAAAGTGGAAAATAAACCTTGGCCACACTTTACTTATACATCATGTCACTAGAAAGAGTTGACTAAGGGGTAAATTTTCCTTATACAGAATGTAACTAGAAGGAGTTGACTACAGGAAAATCTTCCTTATACAGAATGTCACTAGAAGGAGTTGAGTAAGGGGAACATTTTCCTTATACAGAATGTCACTAGAAAGAGTTGACTGGAGGAAAGTCTTCCTTGTACAGAATGTCACTAGAAGGAGTTTAGTAAGAGGAACATTTTCCTTATACAGAATGTCACCAGAAAGAGTTGACTAAGGGGAAAGTACAGAACGTCACTGGAAGGGATTGATTAGGAGAATCATACAGAATGCCACTAGATGGAAGAATTTTTTTCTGTGCTCTTTTATTTTTAAAAAAGTTGTCAATAAGAAAACAAAAAATTACATGAAAACTTTATGAAAGTCATTGAGCACTACGATTTTGAAATTTAAAAATTTGAGTAAAAGGGATGAATAAAAACAATACAAATCGAGATGTGTACAGTACATTGAAATGTCTTAAACTTCTGAATTTAAATAACTTCCAATTTAGTCTTCAAGCTCAATAGTGAGTGTGTACCGAATTATATAGCTGGGCGTTATTAACACCCGGCGTGCGGGGTTTATTAACACCCCGGGCGTTATTAGCGCCCGGAGTGCGGGCGTTAATAACACCCCGGGCGTTATTAGCGCCCGGAGTGCGGGCGTTAATAACACCCCGGGCGTTATTAGCGCCCGGAGTGCGGGCGTTAATAACACCGCGGGCGTTGTTAGCGCCCGGAGTGCGGGCGTTAATAACACCGCGGGCGTTGTTAGCGCCCGGAGTGCGGGCGTTAATAACACCCCGGGCGTTGTTAGCGCCCGGAGTGCGGGCGTTAATAACACCCCGGGCGTTATTAGCGCCCGGAGTGCGGGCGTTAATAACACCCCGGGCGTTATTAGCGCCCGGAGTGCGGGCGTTATTAGCGCCCCGGGCGTTATTTGCGGCGGAGAAATGTCACGTCACCATTTTAATAGCCGCTCACCAACATTTAATTAAATTACTGTTCCTACTGAATACGTTCAAATGGTGTATTTTTTATGAGGTTCCTAAGTTTACATTGCGTTACAATCGTCTCGGTCTTGTAACCAGGAGGTCGGTGGGTCGAATCTCGGTTGTGCCAATCGAATTTTTTATGTTAAGAGATTTCGCTTTGATGCGTATATTCCCGGACAGTGTCTTGCAAAGTACACTTTCCCGGACAGCTACTGCAATGTGCATCAGAAATGACAAACTTTCGAAACCAAAAACGACGAGCGCGTACATGCCAAAGGTATTTCTTCCTACGCTACGGTTCGTTGTGCTAAGTTGATTTATGAATATATTCGATTCGACGTATAAAGAGATAAAAATTATTAAATAATTTTGGTGCAATATCATCCAACATCAATTGCACTCGTTATTACAATATACGATACATTGTTTTAGCGTTATGTTGTATCGCATGTTCAAACTTGTAACCATTACGAATTCGATACAATTTCTGATTTTGTCGTCCTGAAAATTATTTGTTAATCAAATGCATATTACATGTAGGTCGGTAGCAAAATTTTAGACTCGGTCGTGTTATTTTCCGTAAACAATTGTAACAATATCGAACATCAATTATTTCGTATAATTTCGTTTGTCAAAAACAGAAGTATTATACATAAAGAGATGATAAAGCACCGACGAAATGATTTGTAATACACTGAAGGTTTACGACTGCAAGCGCAATAATATGAAATATCCCTTTCCTTCGATTTCCTTGGAATCCGAACGCCGACCGCACACAATAATAATAAAAAAATTTAAAGCCCGTTTTCTCTTTTTCAAGCTAACATTACATTACATTACATTTTACGACGTATACCAGTATTCACAGCAGTAAAATTCTTATCGAATTATATGTCGCTTTGGTTAGCGGTACGAGATATATTTGACAGCAGGTTTCTCAATGCTTTCAATTTGGCATTATGAGGGTTGGGTTGGGTAGACTGCGGATATCTTGTGCATGACTTTTATTTTTCTGAAAAAACTTCGCCGAACTTCTTTGAAGCAACCCAACTGTGAACTAGTTAGTGGCCGCAGGGCTGATTGCAGGAGCACTCAAGAATCAACATCAGCACTGGTTAAGGTGCCTATTGCACTGAAAACCTGAGACCGTGATTGTGGTATGTTTGAATTTAGAAAACCAAAGATCTTTAATTCATTTTGTAGGTTTGTGAAGAAGATGGTTGTATGTGAAATGAGAAACTGCACTAGAGAATAGTATCTCGGTCCTTCCTTAGGATTCAAGACACTTCCCACACACTGATTGCATTAGGTAGAACGGGTAAAAAGCAAAGCCACTGTTACCTAGCAAGCTATAGCTATTTGTACGCATCCCAGTTCCACTTAGGAGACAATGCGGTTTAAGCTGTGTGAGAAGCGAATGTTAAGGGATATTCACAAGGTACGTACACTTCTAAGGGGAGAGGGGGGTTCAAAAAAAGCGTGCTGCCGTACATCCTACTAGTTGGAGTGGAATTGAGTTAATTAATGGTTGGAACTCAACATCTTTATCTGGCATTATGAATGTCGCTTAAGTAAAAAAAATGTAATATGTAAAGAATTCTTCTCCAGTTAGTTGAACAGAATGGAATCGTGAAAAGGATTGCCACGGAGAGGCTAGGTTTTATTATTTTATAAACTTAAAATCTTTTAAGTTGAACTATTGTGTGTGCACTGTAGCTTAAAACTCAGAATAAATGCAATTCTATTTCGGCAGGAATGCGGTGAGGAAATAAAATTTGGCTCGAAATTAAATTTTTGGACTTTTGTTTCTTATTGCCTAAAATGGTGAATATTTTTTTTGGCATTTTTGGAAACTTAATTGCAAGTCACCGTACAACAATAATGCTTAATCTAAGAGTAATTTGATGGCAGACTATGTTTCACAAACGCCTCTGGAATTGTGACACAAGTCTTTTTTTGTCAACTTGCGAAGCTTCCATCAAAAAGAGTTGTACTTCGACTGTAAGTTGAGGGTCTTCCTCCAGGTAATACCGAAAAATGTCTGTTACCACACTACATAAAAAGAAGTAAGACAATGTAATTATAGTTGAAGAAAGGTGAAAACCAGCATATCATTTTTCTAAAAAAGTAATGAAATAAAATAATTTGATTTTTGACTGGTTACGCTGGTTGGTTACTTAGTGCGTGACGTCTTCGTAAGCACTGTCGACAGACGACCTTTAACTATCGCGATGTTACTATAGCTGTCGTGATGATAGGGGGATTATCGCGAACTATGATGGCGATAATTGAATTATCATTAACTATCGTGACGATAGTTGAACTCTCGCAAACTATAGTCTATTATTATTATTATTATAGTTGTATTATCGCGAACTATCGTGTGGCTTTAGTTTCATATGCCAGGCGTAAATGCCGACAGCATAATTACGGAGATGTGTGGCGATGAGGAGGTGTCGAGTCTTTTCGGAACATCAACTCTGTTTGCCGCATCTATTCTAATACGTACGGATCCCTTCATATGTTTTTTATTGCTCATCCGTCATCTAAGGATCATGATCGGTGCTCCCTCCCTACACTCGGGTCGAAAATGGGTTGGTTACAAACGTCGTGGTAAACGCATGAGACCCCTTTTCGAAGAACTTTGTTCTTCGTACGGGTCTAAAAGGGCACTTGCGCGAACAATCGTCGCCGTAAAGAATTGAAGGGTGAGTTGCTTTCCGAAGTGACTACCGCCCCTATGAGCGAGAATACATATTCCAAACTGCTAGAGAAGCACCCACCAACATCTAGATTGATGACGAGCTAAACGAATCGATACCATCACTGAATGTTGAACCAGACGAAGTGAAAAACGCGGCGTACTCCTTCCCGGCGGGCTCTTTTTCGGGAAGCGACGGATACCAACATCACCATGTGAAGGATATGTTGTCGAGTGCAAATGGCGACGCCAGCAATAATTTCAATTACCAAACTGACCAATCTCATTTTCTGCCAATTTTATATGGAGCTAATCTTTGCGCCCTGATTAAAAAGCTTGAAGGAATTCGCCCAATAGCATGCAGTCTATTTACATGCTATTTGAACACGTGTGCAAATAGTCTATTATCATGCTATTTGCAAACAAACTGTCTGGTGACTGATATTTGCTCCTGGGTGGAACATTATCACTAATTACAGCGAAAATTAATTGTAGATGCTATTTGCACTTGGGTACAAATAGTGTATTAACAACTACTTGCAGCCGGCTCCACATTTTTTGGAGCAAATATGGGTTATATCAATTTGAAGAACGTTGTATTCATTAAAAACAAACATTTGGAAATAAAGAATATATTGAAAAAAAATCGTCTAAAAAAATCATTAAAAGCCAGATTTGTATTTTTCTGGAGTTTTGTTATCCATCTAGTTTTTTGTGACATTTCGTAAAAGGAAAATCTATTTATTTATTTCCAAGCCAACAGCGTGAGCTTACTGACTGATTGAGCAAAAACCATTATAAATTCATTCAACAAAATTTTGTCACGACTTTTTGAATTAAGCAAAGCCGGAGGTAGAATGTCAGCCCAGTCGGCCCGTCGACTCCACTGATTCGGACCGGCGATTTAGTGTGCCCAGCAGAAATACGACATGAAAACGGAAAAAGGAACAAACACTAATTACGCAAATGGTACAGTTTGGAGTAGAGTACTCGTAATATGAAAAACTTGTTGATTAATGCACCGAAATAAAAAAACCCGTGTCTCTCTTCAACACTGAGGTGGTCAGATCGACCGATTTCACGGCAGCTCTGAAAGAACAACGGCTGATCGATCTGTCGTAAAGATGTGCAAATACATTGAAAACCCTCGACACGTAGTTCACCGGTTCAAACCATCCATAGTTTGATCGATGAACGTCCAATATTAAATACCTCGGGCTCCTCAACGATCTGACTACTCCATTGACTACGAATTTCGAGAACAATCCTGGAGAATCTACTCGACCTCTCAGTACATCAAACGCAAATACTGCCGATAGATTAAGGGCGTCAACGCTCCTGAAATCACGGCAGATCCTCTTCACAAAACCAAGCATCGAATACGCTTTGGCTACCACGATCTCTTAATGTAACGCCTAGGTCTCTCGTCTCGTGGACCCTCTGAAGGACGTCATCGTCAATAATGTAATCATACTGGACCGGATGACGTACACGCAAATAAAAGTTGTGATTGCGGCATTTATAACTTATGATAGATTACATTATTGATCTTCACTACTGTAAACTGCAAACATATGAAGGGACCCGTACGTATCAGAATAGATGTCGCAAACAGAGTTGATGTTACGAAAAAACTCGAACGTATTTAAGTAAATATTGCCTTATGTTGACATTAAATTGTATTGGAAACTGCAGATAGGGCAATATTGAAACACCCGTCCGAAGAAACGGGGTAAAACTTTTTTTGAAAGCGCAAAATAGAGCACAAATAGAGAAATATGTTCTCCCTAATTTTCTCTACAACATAGCAAAACACCATTTTTTGGGCTTTGGCCGACCTTAGTACTGACCTAGGGCCATAAGTGGAGGCCTCGAACACATACTTCCATAGTCAAAAATGTTTCCCTCAATTTGCTCTGCTCTAAGTCTTTGGACTTAGCTGAGGCACTACAAACGAGTCTTTCTTAGGGCCCTACGTGTTTTTTGGACATAACTCGAGTAAATCACTTCCGATTTTCAAAAACGTTTTTTTGTTTGAAAGACCTCGGCACGGCCGACAATTTATGGGATAACTTTTGCCTGTGCTTAGGGCTCAAGTGGACCTCATATCGGTCCTAAGGTCGGCCCTAACCAAAAAAAGTTTTTTTGCTATGTTGCAGAGCAAATTGAGGGAAACATTTTTGACTATGGAAGTATGTGTTCGAGGCCTCTACTTAGGGCCCTAGGTCAGTACTAAGATCGGCCCTAGCCCAAAAAATAGTTTTCTTTGCTATGTTGTAGACAAAATTGGGGAGAACATTTTTCTCTATTTGGAGGTGGAGAATTTTTTACACCGTTTATTCGGGCGGGTTTTTCCATATTGCCCTATCGGCAATTTCCAATACAATTTAATGTGAACGCAATATTTACTTAAATACGTTTCAGTCTTTTCGTAACATCAACTCTGTTTGCCGCATCTATTCTGATACGTACGGGTCCCTGCATATGTTTTTTATTGTTGATCATTTTATATCTTATGATGAGCAATATTTGCAGCAATCGTAGTTATATTCACAGTAAGCATATTTAAAATAATTATACTCACTGTGAATATAACTACGCAAATATTGTTTTTAGACTCGTACGAAGAGCGTCCGTCCGTACGTCTGTCAACATGATAAGTCGAGTAAAACTCAACCGATTTTCAAAAACTTTTTTTCCCTAAAAGTTAATCGAAAAATCTTTTTTGCAACGCACAATCGATTTTCGACTGTTTTCGATGTTGTTCACGATGCGGTAACGCGATCAAAATCGAAACAGTTTCCAATATTTTTAAGAGTGTGAGGGGAAGTGAAACAAATTTACACCTTGTAACGATATGACTTTTGAAATTTGATACATGTGCTGAAATGTACCCCTCCGTTGCTATGATACGACGTTACAATGTCGTATGTGTGCATTGCAATCTGATCAAAAATTGTTTGTACACTGTAAAATATAATGGTTTCTGTGGAGTGAATTTTTTAAGTTTGGTTGTTATTTTCTTCTCAATCGATTTCTTTGTTGCAAAAAGCAGTGTGTCCACCTCGTTGCGATACTTGATTTTTTCAGCATACGCCCTAAATATTGTCCAACTCGCCTTTGGCTCGTATGGACAATATTAGGACTGATGCTGAAAAAATCAACGTATCGCAACATGGTCGACAAACTACTATTTTGGGATTGAATCTGAACACTGTCAGCCCAAAGGCTAATGAACTAGGGCCATTTAAGTGGTTTTTGGTCTTTTGTACATAACTCGAGTAAATCTTTTCCGATTTTCAAAATTTTTTTTTGTTTGAAAGGCCTGGGTATGGCCGACAAATTATTAAAGAAATGTTTTTGATCTTGAGCCCTAGGACTTAGCTAGAGCACTAAAAATGAGTCTCTGCTAGGGTCAAACGTGTTTTTTGTACATAACTCGAGTAAATCTTTTCCAGTTTTCAAAAAAAACTTTTAATCAAAAGATAAAACAATTGTCTACAATTTATGGAAGAAACTTTTTTGAATCTGAGCGCCTAGACTCAGCCAGAGCTCTAAAAATGAGTCTCGTCAAGGGCCCTACGTGTTTTTGTGCATAACTTGAGTAAATATTTTCCGATTTTCAAAAAAATGTTTTCAATCGAAAGGTCTGAGAATGTCCAAGAATTTATGGATTTTTTTTTTTTTTACTTTGGGTCGCTGGACCAAGCTAGAGCCCTAAAGAAGCGGGCCCACTAGGGCCCTACTTGTTTTTTATACATAGATCGAGTAAATTCCATCCGATTTTCGTGATTCTTCTTCTATTCGATAGGCAGTAAAAGCCTTAAAAGCTTCCAAGAAAAAATGTGGGTCCGGGCCGAGCCTAAAATGGCCGCTAATGTTAGGGTGTACCGATCTAAACAATATGTTTTCGAAAAATGCAAACATCTTGTCGCATGTCGTAATGCCTGCCAATATGGCCGCTTATGTTAGAGTGGATCGATCTAGGCAATTTATTTTGGAAAAATTCAAATATTTTGAAAACTATCAGAGATAGAAGATCGTTGTCAAGGGAAAAATTGTTTGGTTTCGGTGATACGCATGTCATGATGCCTCCCAATATGGCCTAAGTTTCGGTCGAATTCCTTTAGCTACATAAAATCTATGTTTAATATTTTTGTTCGAAGTATTGTTAAGCTTATCGTTGAATATATATCTAAAAGATCACATTGAATCAAAATAACTTATTTGGATAAGATTAGGTCTCAATAAATAAATAAAAATTCAAAAGTCGACGTCACAGGTTCATAGGTAAATAATGAAGACTCAAAAGAAAACATAGAAGGGACCTGTACGTATCAGAATAGATGCGGCAAACAGAGTTGATGTTACGAAAAGACTGGAACGTATTTAAGTAAATGTTTTTTTTTTTTTTAATGTCTGAGCGTCATGACAATGACAAAATAATTTATTCATATAAAATAGTTTACAAAAATTTGTTGAGTCAATCTACATTAGGTGCCCTACTCTTTTTTTTTAAATTAAATTGAAATAAAAATAAAATAAAGGAAAGGTTTTCTTTTTTTTTTTTGACAGCAGAAATACAAACTATATCACAAAAACTACAAACAATATTAAAACTTAGATCATCACAAAAACATATCACAGCATTCTTCCTCAATAAAGGTGTCTCGAATTAAAACAGAATTTGCTCTCTGGATGGCTATAGAAATACGTTGCAATAGAAAATCTAAAGATCGAGGCTCTCCCGACATTCTACTCAATACTTTTCCGAATTTCTTCAAAAAGACCGTTGTTTCGGGGCCGGCCGCACCAAAGGATTCGAACGCCAGCGGCGTGAAAATGTATTGTGCCTTCAAATCGACGTACAAATTGTGTTTGTCGCGTTCGGCATTGTCAGCAGCTGATCCACTGCAAACAGCACTCCATTTCACATAGGTCGGCGCCATCGTGTCCACTACCGTTACGTCCCATATCAGTGATTTACCATGGCTCCATGGGTAGCTTGTTAAGCCGTCGGGGCGTTTACCATCCCGTCGAGACAGTCCGGGTGGTTCTAATTTATTTGGGAAGCCCGCTGCTCTGAATGCCGCTGAGAAAATTTTGTTAATCACTGAATGTCTGGAATACTTTCCTTTCGACAATTGGCATGATAAGGCATGGTGACCGTTCGATTTCACTAGCTCTCCGCACTTACAGGGGTGGACCTCGCACACTTTGTTTCCGAGCCGTAATGCCACAGCAATTCTGGCAGTGTCATCGTCCAAAAGTAGACCCAATTGAGGAGACGGAACCGCTTGCAGCCACTTAGAGGATGTTTTGGCAGATGACGCAAGGAGTCTGGCTCGATCACTCAGGCCACTGGAAGACAGAAGCTCACCAAAAATTTGATTGACTTTCAATAAATCCCATGCTGATTGGTTTCTTTTTTGTTCTGGCGTGGAGGGTATCCATTCGGGCGGTTACGACTCGATCAAGGCTGAGAAATGGTCATCCAGCACGCACAGGTTGAATCTAGCTAGAATTTGATTTGATAGGTCCTGTGACTGATAAACAGATGCAAAATAAGCTGGATGCGCTAGATCCGTCAACTTCCTAATGCCCAATCCGGACGACGTCAACGGGAGCGATGCCTGAGTCCACGACCTATTGCTCAGCTCGTTGTTGGTGATAGCTACTAGTGTTTCACGGTAGAAATCGTCAATTTCGGACAGCTGATGAATATGCATGAATGTTGGGCTCGAACGCAGCAAGTATATAAATCTTGGCGATGATAGCGAGCAGCGGAGTAAACGTAGTGCTGGATGCACACTCAGCGATGTGAGACGCTTACATAACGTTTTCACCATTTCCTTACCGGCTGCTAGAGCAGATGGGATGGCTTCTTCTGTGACCGGCGCTCCAAGTAGATGGAACGATGCCTTGTCTAGCACTCTAATGCCCGGTAACATTTGGTTCAATTTGTTGAGTGAGTCGGTCTTTACGTCAGGTGGGGTGTTAATGAAAAACACTTCGCACTTCGTTGGATTCAATGACAAACCGGATTCGTTGGCAAACGACAGCACCTTGGCCACGTCAGAGAGAACCGTATCCAATTTGTCGCCAATTGTCCCGTCGTCCAAGAACCATGTGTTCAAATTAGACTGTAGCGAATGGGTTAACTTTTTGATTGCCAAACAAAAGCCGACCGGAGCGCATGGGTCCCCCTGCTGAGTGCCCCTCTTGGAATCGATAATGACGTCACCGAAGAAAAGACTTGAAGGGCATGCATAAGCTTGACGTAGCATGGGGTAAAGCGATGGTGCATTTTCTTTGACTTCACTCAGGAGTAGTCTTCTGAACAATTCGTTGAAGGCGTTTTTAAAATCGAACTTAATGATCGCCGATGGTGAAGCGTGTTGAGCTCTGCAGAACGCACGGACAGCATGGACAATGGCTTCTGCCCCGCCTTTAACGCCGGCTCCGTTTTGTATGGGTGCTAAAATTTCTGCTACGGATTCAATGACCGAAAACACCGCTATTTTACCAGCCAATCTTCTCCACACCAACCCGATTGCTATTGGCCTGATGTCGCCATTTTTTTTCGCCAAAGCAATTAATGCAGCTCCGAAAAAGACCGGACAGATCTTTGAATAAACTTTACCAGATCGAATCAAATTTGTGAGCTTGGCCATGGCACGAATCAATCTCTTAGAGGCATCACCACACGTAAAGGAGGTGAGGTCTTTAAGATGTCGCGGTCTCAAACCGTCAATGCCACCTGACGAGCTGATCGGGAAATGCCTTATCGAATTGGTAATCTCCTCAGCCGTTGTGTCGAATGAAGAGTTCGAAGAGCTGACCTCATCGTCCACTGGTGCGCTATCATCTGGATGTTTTGCTCTCAATTTTTCAATATTTTCCGGTGTGCATTCAGCCACCCCATACTGAGAAGCTAGCACACGAACAGTAAATGTTGCGTTCACATTAGACTGTATTGGAAAAACCCGTCCGAAGTAACGGTGTAAAAAAATTCTCCGAACGCACAAAATTGACCTCCAAGTAGAGAAAAATGTTCTCCTCAATTTTGTCAACAACATAGCAAAAAACTATTTTTTGGGCTAGGGCCGACCTTAGTACTGACCTAGGGCCTTAAATAGAGGCCTCGGATACATACTTCCACAGACAAAAATGTTTCCCTCAATTTGCTTCTGCAACATAGCAAAAAACATTTTTTTATGTTAGGGCCGACCTTAGGACCGACATGAGGCCCACTTCAGCCCTTAGCACAGGCAAAAATTCTTCTATAAATTGTCGGCCGTGCCGAGATCTTTCAAACAAAAAAAAGTTTCTGAAAATCGGAAGAGATTTGCTCGAGTTATGTACAAAAAACACATAGGGCCCTAACAAAGACTCTTTTTTAGTGCCTTAGCTAAGGCCAAAGACTCAAATCGAAAAATGTTTCTTCCACAAATTGTCGGTCATGCCCAGATCTTTCAAACAAAAAAATTTTTTTTGAAAATCGGTAAAGATTTACTCGAGTTAGGTACAAAAAACACATAGAGCCCTAGCAGAGACTCGTTTTTAGTGCCCTAGCTAAGTCCAAGGACTCAAATTAAAAAAGTTTCTTCCATAAATTGTCGGCCATGCCCAGATCTTTCAAACAAAAAAAATGTATGAAAATCAGAAAAGATTTACTCGAGTTATGTGCAAAAGACCAAAAACCACTTAAACGGCCCTAACTCGGCGGCCCTTGGGCCGACAGTGCCCAGATTCAATATCATAGAATATTTTTCGACTACCTTTCAGGAAAAAAAAAAGTTTTTGAAAATCGGTCAAGATTTACTCAAGTTATCGTGTTGTCGGACAGACAGACCGACAGACAGACAGACGGACATTGTTTTTTTCGCTGATTTGTCATCTGGAGGCAACAAAAAAAGGTTCCTCCTTACTCCCTGTTACGACCAGGCGTTTTAGCTAAACGTCCAAGAGCACCGTTGACCAAGTGAAAACGATCCGTTTGATTCATAAATTCGTTTATTGGTTCTCAAGTCAACTAAGAGCTTTAAAATTCTAAAACATTGAATAACAGAAGGAATTACAATAAATTCCTGATTGACGACGTCAACAATTAACTTACGAATAGTATCTCTGCCTAAGCCTGTCGTAATCTAAATATCGTCGTGCAGTTCTTTATATAAAATTAATCACCAAATCTCTTCGTTGCATCGGGTTTTACAATACGAATTCACCGCGCACAATTTAGACTATTGACACTACACGATAGAATTGAGAATTAATTGAAAATTTGTTAGGATGAAACAGATTCAAACAAATTTTCTTACAAATATTAAATTTAACGTCTGCTCCGTATAATGAACAATATGGCTCTGTCTTTCCGATAATGTCGTTGACACAAAAGAAATTATTTTCGCTATAAATTTACATATGGCAACGATCATAGATCAAAGAGGCCGTTCATAGAATCTTTCGTCAAATAACTTCTTTGGATTGGTTCGCGTCCGTAACACTCCCGGGTTCGAATTCGCAATGTAACAAACGTGGTAGTAAAGGCATCAGACCTACGTACTTCGTACGGGTCTAAATATCACAGAGGCTACAGTCAATTTATAAAATAATACGGCGAAATAGGCTTAAAGTGCACGCTTTCACACATAATTTTAAGTTTAACTTTGACCTCTTGAAAGATCTCAGCGAAGTTGCATGACGTATTTCTCTCTCAAGCCGTTATAGTCGTTAATCGAGCAAATTTATTGCTCAAGAAAATCCAAGATGGCGCCGTTTCGTCAGCTGGAAGACATTTTCTTAAGACCCCAAAAAAATCCTCCTTATCAAACTCTATAACTCTGCCGAAGAAACCAACTCTATTGTCACTCCGGAGCTAAAATTTGAAAACTCCGAGCATTACCTAGAAAACCCTCAAAATTGACCACTTTTCCAGATGCCACGACTTTTCACGAATTTTCCCGGAAAATCGGATGATAAAATTTTCTGATTCTGACGTTCCCTTCGTTGGAGCGGCTCTCGACATCGAAAATTATCAATGGATAGATAGATAGATGAAAACCGACGGATCAGAAAAAAAGTTTTCATAATAATGAGAACAATAAAAAAATGAAAAATGAATCGAAAAATGTGATCTTTAAACCTCGATATCTCAGCTGTTTTCCAACCGATTTTGACGTGTGTTAGCTTGTTGGAATTGGGATTTCAAAGTTCGCCTATATATGTTGTTGTTGTTGTTTTTAGAGCAACTTTGTACTGGAACACAATAGTGTATCTGCTATAGGCTACAAATTATGATCGTTTTTCAAGATAAGCCTGTTTGTCATGAGACCGACGCAGTCTTCAAAAAAAAAATTATTTTTTGTTCGTATGTGGACTTGCGACACGCTCGTATTTCTACCACGCGCTCATGATAAGTATGTCCAGAGTTTTTATACGAAGCTTTTTTAAGGAACTAGTCCATTTAATGAACATTTGAATGAAACATTGCTAGGCATTTCTATATCACATTGTTCATTGTATAAGAAGTGCATTTGATGTTAAAAGTAGCACTCAATTTTCACGTGATTGTCAGATACCATATGCACGCTGGGATATGCACCCTATCGGAATTGGTGTCGTATTTTACTCTTGTAAACGTACGACTTATATGAGATCATTGAAACAGGCATTACCTCGAACTCCAAATGGTACATACAATCAAACATGTGCTGTTCATGTAGAATGAATGTCCGTAATCTCCATTTAATTGGATGGCTTCTGAAAATGTCGTTAATTAATTGGGGATTGAGGGAAATTGATGGAGGAAAGGACAACAAATAACATCAAATTGTTTTTGGGTAAATTAAATTACCATCAAAAAAAGATGTCTTTTTACATCCTTTAGTGGATAAACGTTATCTATTCGTTACAAATGACATCTAAAATACATAGCATTTTGTTTTTTTTTTGAAAAACAGTTGACGTATTTCCAAAGCTCCAAAAGGGTGTATGTAACCAATAAATGGTAATCCTAACTGACGCGTTATTTACTGAGCACAAAAACGCTCCTTCCGATCAGATTTTTGTAAAAGTATTATCAAAAATGTGAAATGTCGAATTTGGTGTGAAATGTTCAAATAACACTAATAATATAGAAGAAAAACTAGCCAACCATAAAATAAATGAAAAATATTTTCACATCGACGAGTCTACCACGTTGTCAGAAAGTATTTAATATAAAGCTATAATCTATAGACAATCAAATGTCTCTGTCGTACATCATCGACCAAAGAGAGGGTCGTAGTAAGCTGTACACTTTTATAGGAATTATGAACGTCCGCCATATACGCTATTGTATCGCGAAGAGTGAAACATTTCCGCATAATCTACGCGAGAGCATTGTTCATTCGGAACTTCTACTTTCATTAAACTAAAATTTCGCACAAGCCAGAATTGAAAAAACATAATGGATAAGAAGCGAAGCAATGACTATAGCCGTTCGGTACAAATCAAGGTTATTTCTATAACAAGATAAATTCCAGTTTGCATGTGAAGTTTATTGATCTGTCATTTTTGATACAATTTTTTTTTTGCGGACCAAAGATGGGTGCGTCATCCCACTTCCCAATTGTTACGAGAATGTTTTTGGAGATTTTGAAAAATTTTGCCTACAAGTAAAGATTTGCGTCACTTACAAGACACGATGACTGTATCCTGGGATTCAGTCATTTTTCAAAAAAGTGAGAAAATTCAATGAGTTTAAATTAAATGTCAACTTATACATATGCAAGAGACCCGTACGTATCAGAACAGATGCGGCAAACAGAGTTGACGTTACGAAAAATCGTGAACGTAGTTAAGTAAATGTGGGAAACTAGGCCGGGCCTAGTCCCCGTTGAGTATAATAAAACGCCAAGAAGTTTCATTGTTATCGACGCTTTATTAGGAAATAAATTCGGTATACAAAAATAGTCTTTTATATAATCATTCTTTTGCATGAAATTGGAACGTCTTACGTTACACTTTCTTATTTGTAAATATTAACTCAACATATTTCATAAAAATGGTGTCATCGTAAAATATGTTTATCAAAATAATCATTCGTCTGTATTTAATATTTACTAACACATTCCGTTTACAATGCCATGATCAGAATACCACATAAATATTGCCTTAAATTGTATTGGAAATTGCCGATAGGGCAATATTGAAAAAAAAACTTCCGAAAACACAAAATTGACCCCTGACCTAGGGCCCTCAGGAGAGGCCTCGGACAAATACTTCCATAGACAAAATGTTTTCCTCATTTTTCTCAACAACATAGCAAAAAACGATTTTTAGACCCGTACAAAGAACCAAGTTCTTCGAAAAGGGGTCTTATGCATTTACCACAACGTTTGTAGCCACCCCAATTTCGACCTGGGAGTAGGTGGGGAGCATCGTTCCTGGTGCTTAGATGACGAATCAACAATAAAAACGTTATCCGTCCGTCCGTCTGTCACCGCGATAAGTTGAGTAAAACTCAACCGATTTTCAAAAACTTTTTTTTTCTTGAAAGGTAATCTAAATATCTTTTATGGGATTGAATCTAGGCACTGTCGGCCCAAGAGTCGCCGAGCTAGGTCCGTTTAAATGATTTTTGGTCTTTTGTCCATAACTCGAGTAAATCTTTTCCGATTTTCATAATTGTTTTTTGAATTGACAGGTCTATGAAAGCCCTACAATTTGTAGAAGAAACTTATTTGAGATTGGGCCCTAGGATATAGCTAGGACACTAAAAACGAGTCTCAGCTAGCGCGATACATGTTTTTTGTACATAACTAGAGTAAACCTCTTTCGATTTTCAAATTTTGTTTGATCGAAAGGTCTAGGATTGTCTCCCGTTTTATGGAAGAAAATTTTTTCATTAGAAACCCTTGGACTCAGTCAGGATCCTAAAACTGAGTTTCTACTAGGGCCCAACGTGTTTGTTTACATAAATCGTGTGAATCCTAACCTATTTTGTTGATTCTTTTTCTATTTAAGAGGTAATCGAGTACCGAATTATATTCAAAAACAAATTTGGGTCCGTTGTCTGTGCTGGTGTTGATGTACTTTTATTCTTTGACATGGTTGATGTGATTGCGATTTTTTTAGTCTGAACTGGAGCTGAGACGTGTTGTTGGTTTGAGCGCAAGAACTATTGTGAAAAAAATTGTAGCTGTTTGGAAAAAAATGTTTCTTGGATTTACGAACTAAATTCGCAAGAGAAGCTTTCGCACTCGTTGGTAATTTTGAATCGTTGCCGGTAAACATTGGTTTAAGGCGGTCGATCGAAACTTGTTTTATTTTTCCTTGAACTTTGATTGTGAAGAATTTCTTATGTTTCGAAATTACTTCAAAGGGACCTGTGTAAGTTGCTTGAAAGGCTTTCACCACGCCTCCGGAACGCATAAATACGTGGGTGCAAGTTTCTATATCTTTGTGAATAAAGGTATTTTACTTGCTATGGTCCGCCTGCCGGTACAGGCCTTAGGAGGTTCATTGAATCCTTAAGCCGTTCGACAAACGTCGAGGCGTCTCCGACAAGGTTGGGCTGTACCGCGTCGAAAAAGAAGTGCGGTAAGCGGAGAACCACCGAGCGGAGCCCTAATAAGGTGGTCGGTAAAGTCTCCATCAAACGTGGATTTTCGTGGCTTTTGATCGCGTGTTTTAGCGTGCGATGCCACCTTTCCAAAATTCCATTAGCTTGCGGATGGTAAGCTGTCGTACGGAATTTTTGTATGCCGAGGAGTTTGTTTAACTCGGTGAAGAGTTCGGATTCGAACTGTCGGCCTTGATCGCTCGTTAATTTGAGAGGGACACCGAAGCGAGAGATCCACTGCAAGAAGAAGGCTTTTGCTATAGTTTCACTTTTTTGTATCTTCCATTGGAATTGCTTCGAGCCATTTTCGTCTAATTTGTTTTAAGGTTGCTTGGTGAGGTTATGTACCGTGAGTGAGGTTATGTACCGTCTCAAACACCTTCTTCCGTAATTCCAACGGAACGTATGGCCGAGGTTCCTTGGAGGAAACATCACATGTGAGGACGATGTTGCGAAATTTAACGGGGAGAAGTTTCAGTCCGGTTTTACTTTTCTTAAGCTTGCTTAGCTCTTCGTCGTTCAATTGTTATGCTGTCATATTGTTGTAGTCGATTGAGCTAGAGAATGTGATCGTGGAGATCGAGCTGATGTTGAATGTCCGTTGAGAATTGACTAATGAAGTCGAGATGGCGAAGTTGGCGTGGAGTGGCTTTCTCGTTCTTTTGGTTGAAAGCGAAAACAAGTGGTTTATGATCGGTAAAGGGCTTTTTATACAATCTGCGATTGCGATTTTTTGGTTACATAAAACCGAAAAATTAAACAACATCCTATCCTTTCACTGATGTCCCATCGTATTTTAACACTGACGAATAACACGATCTTTCAATTTCAATAAAAACATTATTCACTTGGAACATATTTACAGAAATATAACAGAATTTATTCGCGCGAATAAAAAATTCGCGCGATTATTTGCGCTACAATGTCAAACGTTATATGAAAACCCATACAGTTGTAGCGCTAAAATATCTGCGAATATTCGCAATCGCAGAATGTATAAAAAGCCCTTAAAAATCGTAAACGTTCGTGCTTCGAGCATGACTTGAAAATGCTTGATTGAAGCGTAAATAGCTAATAATTCGCGATCATAAGTTGAAAATTTTTGTTCTTTCGTAGTAAGACGTTTGGAGAAAAATGCTAGCGGCCTCCAGCCGCCGTCTTCTAGCTGGCTCACTACGCCTCCAATGGCCGTGTCTGAGGCGTCAACTGTGAGACTAATATTAGAATTCGTCGATGGGTGTGCTAGGAAAGCTGCGTTCTTCTGTCCATACAATTGGGGATTTGTCGTTCTTCTTGTTACCTTTGGTGCAGTCAAGCAAAGGTATTTGCTTATGAGCCGCCAGAGGTAAGAAACGACGATAATAATTTAACATGCCGAGGAAACGTTTGAGTTTGTCCACGGTCTCGGGTTGTTTGAAATTTAAGATGAGACATTCAACGAGACGCTTCAAGTTACGTCCGTTTTGTGACAGGTAATATTTAGAGTTAGACTCGTTGATCGTGATATTTGCTCTGGCTTGCCTTGCAGTATTAGGCGTGCGCCAGTGCTTTGAGAATTGGACCTTTTTCCACTCTTTTATGGCTTGGTTTTGGAGGGATTGTGATATGGGTAAACATGGTTCTGAACCCGTAAATGGAGAATTGGATGCTTTACGAGCTAATTCGTCGGCCAATTCGTTGCCGATTATTCCCGTATGCCCAGGAACCCATATTATTGTAATAACACGGTTTATTGCTAGCTCTTGTAAGGCATTATAACAGTTTAGAAGAAGACCAGACGTAAACTTGAATCCTCTGAGAGCCTTCAGTGCAGATTGGTTGTCAGAGGTTGTCATACTGGTGTATGGTTGATTACTTCTACAAAGATTTTGTACGACCCGCAGTTCAATATACCTACGAGTACAACTTCTGATTGGAAGACTGTAGCATATTTTCCTAACGGGATCGATAAACCTTGATTTATGTGAGGAGAATGGACTCCTGCACCTAATGAATTGTTACAACGGTAGCCGTCGGTGAAGAAAGTTATGGCGTCGGTGGGAATTTCAACAGAGCCGCTGTTCCATTCATCTCTTGATGGGATAATTATCCTAAATCTACGATCGAACTTGTATACTGGAAATATGACGTCCACGGGCATATAGAAGATTGGATTTTCTCTTCTCATTTTTGCCATAGTGAAGCATGGCCAAAATTAGACTGTGACCATCGAGCTAGCGATGATCGCGCTGCTGATTCAATGGAAATATGTAACGGTTCTATGTTAAGCATGGCTTCTATTCCAGCTGTAGGGGTAGATTTCATTGCACTTGTTGTACTGATAAGGGCTAATCTTTGAACTTTCGCGAGTTTCCTTTGAATTGTAATCAGTTTACATTTGTGCCCCCAGACTGGTGCAGCATATGCGATTTTAGGTCTGACTATAGCTTTGTATATCCAGTTCACTACTTTGGGGCTCAATCCTCAACTCATCCCTATAGTGCGCCTACATTGCCACAGAGTTGCCGTTGACTTCTTAATTACGTACTCAATGTGAGGATTCCAAGATAGACTGTAGTCAATTAGGACCCCCAGATACATGACTATATTGGACAAGTAAATTATTTTGCCGAAAAACGTTGGCGGAATGAAGTTTTTAGCGCCATTATCCTTATTGAATAAGATAATTTTAGTTTTGTCCAGGTTCGCTCTTTGTTCGTGTTTAGAACACCATCGTTCTATGAGCTTGAGAGCTGATTGCATCAGTGAGCTCACCACTGAGACGTCTTTTCCGATTATTTGCACAGCTAGGTCATCAGCGAATCCTTGCGCATGATAACCATTATCGTTTAATTCAGTTAGAAGGCTGTCTTTTACCAGGCAGTAAATTAAAGGAGGGAGAATTCGCCCCTGGGAACAGCCTTTAGTGACGTATATTTTCACTTTTGAGCCACCTAGGTAAGAACTCACAACCCTGTTTTTAAGCATAGCTAGAATCCATGCGGTGGTTGTGGGATCAACGCGATGTTCCGCACATGCGGTCTCGACTGAGTAAAATGAAACATTTTTAAAGGCGCCTTCGATGTCAATGAAGCTGCATAGTGCTGAATTCTTGAACTCGAATGCTTTTTCTATGCGAGTTAATAAGTTGTGAAGAGCTATTTCAGCTGATTTTCTAGGTTGATAGGCAAACTGCTTTTGGTGTATTGTATATTTTAAGAGAATACCGTCATTTAAGTGTCGATCGACCAATTTCTAGTGTTTTCAGCATGAAGGATGTAAAACTAATTGGTCTAAAGGCCTCGGGTACTGAGTAATCAATTTTTCCGACCACGATAACTCCTCTTTATCTAATTGGTATGTGAATAAGGGAAATACTAGCTTTAAAAATAGCTAATAAAATGTCTATTACAAGATCTATGCAATTTTATAGCAGGGCTGGGAAGACTTGGTCTTCACCAGCGGCTTTAAAGGGAGCAAAAGATTCGGGATATTACGTAGTAGGTCACTTGGCTTACGGTCACCGAGGGTCAATTGCTCTAGTAAGGATTTGATTTTTTGGTAGTCCGTAGGAGCGAATTATTTGATTAGCCTTTTCTTGATTGACTGGTACGGAGTCGTAGCAGGTGGAGTGAGGACTATGTCGCTTACGAAATCGAGGACGTCTGTTTCGATAACGCCCACGACATGATTGAATTTTGTTAGTTCAGTTCAGTTAGTTCCAGAGGTCGCGAACTGGGCTTCCAACTGATGGAACCAATGTTCCGGGTATTTTTTCTAGAGGGGTGGGACCTTCAACTGAATGCGATGAACGGATTGATTACTACTACTTCCTCGTTACCAAGCATGTTGGGAATTAAATGTTAATTGTAAGGAAAGTTTTATGAGGAATCTCAAGGGATTTTCCTTAGCTGACACGGAACGAATGTTTCGCTGAAGTGTCTACAACCGAATAGGTTTAATAGTCAATAGTCACTAATAGGGTGAGTAACTGTTGATCGTCGGAGTCACCAGTTGTGGGAAACGTAGAAATAAATAGTTGTTTCGTGTTTGAGTCCACAAGAAAGAATGGCTCGTTTATTCAAATTCAACTTATTAAATACACTTTGAGTTGACACATATAAAGAATATCTGCGTTTGAATCTTCACTTCGTAAATGATAAAATTCGAAAAATTCGAAAATCGAATCAAATAAATATTTCGATAAATGTCACAGGGTGCCACAAGTCTTTTCGTAACATCAACTCTGTTTGCCACATCTATTCTGATACGTACGGGTCCCTTCATATGTTTTTGTCTAGGATTGACCTTAGGACCGACCTAAGGCCATAAGGAAATGCCTTGGACACATACCTCCATAGACAAAAATGTTTCCCTCAATTTGCTCTGCAACATAGCAAAAAAAAATTGTTTTTGGTTAGGGCCGATCTGAGGCCCACTTGAGCCCTAAGCAAAGGCAACGGGCTCAAATTTATTTACGAATATAATTCAGTACTCGATTACCTCTCAAATAGAAAAAGAATCAACAAAATCGGTTAGGATTTATTCGATTTATGTAAACAAACACGTTGGGCCCTAGTAAAAACTCAGTTTTGGGGACCTGGCTGAGTCCAAGGGCCTCTAATAAAAAATTTTGTTCCATAAAATGTGAGACATTCCTAGACCTTTCGATTAAAGAAGAATGTAAAATCGGAAGAGATTTACTCGAGCTATGTACAAAAAACACGTGAAGCACTCGCAGAGACTCGTTTTTAGTGCCCTAACTAAGTCCAAGGACTCAAATCCAAAAACGGTTCTTCCATAAACTGTCGGCCGTGTATTCCTAGACCTTTCGATTTAAAAAAAATTATGAAAATCGGAAAAGATTAAATTGAGTTATGTACAAAAAACACGTAGGTCCCGAGCAGAGACTCGTTTTTAGTGCCCTGGCTAAGACTCACTTTCGAAAACGTTTCTTCTATAAATTGTCGGCAATGGCCAGATCTTTCAAAAAAAATTATGAAAATCAGAAAAGGTTTACTCGAGTTATGTACAAAAAACACATAGGGCCCTAGCAGAGATTCGTTTTCAGTGCCCTACTTAAGTCCAAGGACTTAAATTCATCAGCGTTTCTTCCATAAGTTGTCGGCCATGGCCAGATCTTTCAAACAAAGTATTTACTCGAGTTATGTACAAAAGACCAAAAGACTTAGCTAGGGCACTAAAAACGAGTCTCTGCTAGGGCTCTATTTTGTATATAACTCAAGACGGACCTGTGACCTGAAACCTATTGACCTGAAATTTTCAGGTCAGGTTCAGGTCGATATTTTCTCAACCTGAACCTGACCTGATGATATCAGATCGAACCTGAACTGACCTGAACCTGACCTGATTGACCTGAAATCATTTGAATGCTTTGAATATTCTACAAAGGAACCAAAAATATGTAGAGCTGACGAGATGAGAAAATTTTGGTGCAATAGATAATTTTATTTCAAATGTAGACGAAATTGCATTGTATATACACGGTATTTTGTGATCTATTAATTAAATGCAATTGTGCTTTTTTATTGCAAAAGTGTTACACAAAGGCATCAGCGTGTGAGTCACATAGGGGTCATCCATATAAAGGACGCCCGCTTTTAGGGAGAACAGTCTTTTTTCAAAAGTCCAGTTTTTTCTTCTTTGAGGCCTTTCATAAAGCATGTTACACATAAATGAAGGTTTTTCAGAACCCCTCCCCCTGTCACACTACCTCTAACACCTGCCCCCTTCGATGTGTGAAAAAAATTTCATTCCTCTTCCAACGATAGAATTCACTTGGAGCACTACTTGAACTCCATAAGTTTTTTATTAGTGGTTCTTGTCAAAACCTTTCCCCTTAACCACCTCCACAGCATATTTTAGGTTTTTGTAGGTTTAATGCACTATAGGTTAGCACGGATCCACCTGTGTTGGTCGCCGCGACCCTCCGATTCGCGATTTTTACATGAGAATTTTCGAAAACATGAGTCAGGGCGAAAGGCACTTTGCAAAGATTTTCACTATCCACATTGTTCAATGATATTTTCTGAATATAACCTGTGGGTTTCAGGTCAGGTTACAGGTCAACCTGATTAAATTTTTCAGGTTTGAGGTCAGCCTCAGGTCGGACCTGAAAATCAAAATCAGGTTCAGGTCAGAAATCAGGTCATGACCTGACCTGAACCTGACCAGGTTGACCTGACCTGTTCCGATTCTTATCCGATATTCATAAATTTTAAATAAGATTAAGACATGACTGACAATTTATAAAAGAAACTTTTACCTTTGCCTAGGACTCAAGAGGGTCTCATTTCGGTCCTAAGGTTGGCCCTAACCAAAAAAAATTTTTTTTGCTATGTTGCAGAGCAAATTGAGGGAAACATTTTTGCCTGTGGAGGTCTCTTCTTAGGGCCATAGGTCAGCCCTAAAATGTAATTCTCACCAACGTTGCCTCAAGACGCAAACTTCAAACTGCCGTTATTTTATAGATATGTGTCATACCTCACAATTCTAGAAGTTGCTTTATCCTGGGATTTGATAATTTTTCCCTAAAACCTTGAAACATGTGTTAAATAAAATTTTACTCCCTACAGCTTCGCCTTTCTGATTGTCACAGTTTTAGAGATATGGGTCATCCCGCTTAGCTCTAGAAGTGGTCATATACCAGAATTGGGCCATTTTCCATTCAGAGTGAATTTGCCAGAACTTCGCACGGTCATGATCCAACGTGTCGCGGAATTTCGATCTCTATGGCTTATTCGATTCTTCATTCCAATAGAAGACTTTCGTAGAAGAACAGTTTTTTTTTTTTCAAAAAACTATTTTGTAGTTTTGAACTCTCCGAAAAATGGTCTGCACAGAGATCAAAAAAAAATAGTTTCTGTATAATATCTAGGACAAGACCAAATCGATTCCAGGCAAATTATGTACGATTAAGTAGTCCAATGATACAAAGCTTTTGGCTGTGGCAACACTCCTGACCGAGGGGTGACGCACTTCTGCGGTTTATGGAATAAATGGAATAAATGGGAATAATGGAATAAATGGGAATAAATGGGAATAAATGGAATAAATATTGGAATAAATGATAATTTTTTCAAATTCGTCAAAACCTCAAATAGACTTTATTTTGATGGCAACGCACACAACAAACCATACTGATGTGTCAAAAAGTGAAAAAACCTTCTTTTGAAAACTTAAAAGAATTTTTGTTGAAAAATGGAATAAATAAATTTATTCCATTTATTCCAAAAAAAAAATAAATTTAATCTCAAGATGGTTTAAATGCTTTATAATTTATGCAAACCTTTTTTTGAACTTATTTGTCTAACTTGTGATGTGTTTGGTTAAATATCTGAATATCTGAAGATACAAAAAGATACGGATTTTCAATTGTTTCAAAATTTTTATTAAATCAACTCTATTTTTTTTCTACGCGTCACAAAGTTCTACTTAGACATTCATTTGAAAGCTAAGGGCAATGACTACAGCCTCCCGCTTTGAGTTCGGCAAAAAATTGTATACCGTCCCTTCCACGACTCTTTGAAAATGACCATTTTTTCGACGTTTTTGACTTCTGTAGCCCGCTACTTGCACTTGTCAGGACTGTTGCCACAGCCAAAAGCTTTGTATCATTGGACTACTTAATCGTACATAATTTGCCTGGAATCGATTTGTATTTGTATTTTAGAGACTCCACTAACAGCTTTTTACAGCCAATAACAAGTGTTGTCTGGACCACCGGCTTAACGTGACTTCCGAACCTAGTCTCAGAGTAATGCGAATGTAGCGTCTTTGTTATCATGCAATTACTCCAAGAATTGTTAGGCGCTTGATTATTATCTCGCCTAAATGTAGGCTTAGATATTTCGTGCACAAATTCGTCGTATATGGGTTACGTCATACGATTCATTCAGTGTGTACGTCGTTGTGGGCACCAAACACACCACAACTACCCAACTTTTGAAGCTTGAGTGAACTTTAGGACGTTATTAATGCGCTACACTGTGCCAACCCGTCCTAGATATTCATCAAAAACTATTTTTTTGACGTCTGAGCACAGCAGACCATTTTTCGGAGAGTTCAAAACCACAAAATAATTTTTTGAAAAAAAAACTGTTCTTCTACGAAAGTCTTCTATTGGAATGAAGAATCAAATAAGCCATAGAGATCGAAATTCCGCGACACGTTGGATTCGTGTTTCATACAAGCCGTGCAAAGTTCTGGCAAATTCACTCTTAAAACTCCGAAATGCGTGCCCTCTAAAATTTTATCCTCCACAACTTTGCCTTTGGAAGCAACTTTCTAACTTCCATAGTTCTATCTAGATGTAGTATATTCCATGTTTGCCTTTGACAGTAAATCTCCATATTGCATAGTTGAGCAAAAAAAGACGTAAAACCATCTGCTTTCGTATATGGCCAAGAAACTCAATTACGTCCATTATATTGGCTCCAGTGCCCAGTACCCAGACCACTGACCCAATTTCCACAAAAATTTTTTTCCAGTTTTGCTTTCATCACCACCAAAATAAACAATTTCCGAGTTATACTTGCTGACGCAACTCAACAAAATCTTAACTACAGACCAAGTGCAAAGACTATCACTGGATACTTTGTGAAACTTTAAACAAAAAAAAAAAAAACGAGCCTAGATGTTAATTAATGGTTGGTCATTTCATGACCAGTTTTAATAAAAACTTTTTAAAAAAAATTCTTGCTGACACATTTGCGAAAACGTTTCACCGACTCTCGAAAAAATAAGTTTTTGGTAATTTTTCGACCATATCTCCGGAACCACTTGACTAATTTTGCTCATCTTTGAACTTGAATCATGGGATTTATGTACCTTTAAGGGTGATCGGTTGAGCCATATTTAGACAACCCAACTCCCACCTCGATCTATCCCATGTTACAATAAAATATTTTGTAGTAAACGTATAGGATCTTTGTACTTCGTACGGGTACAAACATTTATATTCCGGATCGACTGAACCGATTTTCATGAGTGATATATCGATTTATCTAGAATTTTCCGTAGAATCACAAAAAATATTTTCTGATATCACGTCAAAAAATATAATCAAAACGTTTCTGTATTACACCCTTTAGGTCTACGAAAAAATGTTCTTGCAAATTTTTGGAGTGCAAGACTTGCGTCACGGCCCCTTACTACCGTGAGGCCATGATACAGAGACTCATGTCTCGATTAAGAGGAAATCGCATCAATCAGACTCTTCCAAAACTTATCCCAAAAATCTTGGTTGTTAATCAATCTTCTTAAAGTCATGGCAATGACTTTTTCTCTTCTTTTTTTAAATTCATTCTGTTCCCGGTTTTGTTTTGTTTTGTTTGCCGTTTCTAGTTTTTTAAAAGACTTCACAGTTGAAAACCCTTCAATTAATTACCAGCTTTCACTTAATCCATTCAATTATAAGTAGATTAAGTACAAAATGACAAAGGTCAAAAGAATATCATTCCCCTACAGAAAGAGACTTTGTTAAATGTTTATATTTTATGGAACCGAAAATATAATACTTTTGAATACGAGAACGTATTTGGAAAATTAGAAAATTTGATTTCTTTGGAAAATTATGGGTAATGGGAGAAACAAGATGCAAAAATTTAATTGAAGAAAAGGTAATTTATGGCAGATAAAGAGAAGGAAACTCAAAAATTATATCAGAGAATTTCATGTTCCGAAAAAGGATTAATGAAAATTAACTTAAGAACTTGTATTATTATGTGTGTGTTTAGTTTTTCTGAGTATTCACTCCCATAGCGTAGCACATTTTTCTTTCAATATTGCATATTATGATTTCGGTTAGTCTATTTCCAAAACCCTTTTTTTGTGTAAGCTCCGCATACTTCTTACGGGTAGAATCAAAGCCTAAACTTTAAAGAAACTTTTACGTAACCTAACATGAAAAACAGTCGCTAATTCTCCGCAAAACAGCTTCTTACTCTTGGTGCATGACAAGTTTCATAAATAAGTTTCGTATTGAGGAAACAAAACATGGGTGTAAGCAATGTAAGTAGCATTATGACTCAAACTCTTCGTAAATCTTTGACATCGCTTTGTTTTCATGCCATATCAAGACAAAGCACAAAATATGTAAGTAATATTCTTCATGTGTTGTTTTGTTAAGCTATTCTATACAAACCAAAGTTGTAAGTAAGCATATGTTATGGAATTGTTCATCAGGAAGTTTACATTTTATTTAACAATTCTACTTTTTTCATCCTTTTATTGTCAAAACAAGACCACTTTAAATCCCATATTTTGAATTTTTCTTGTTGAATGCCTTTTTCTTTTTGTTATTCTGCTTCTTTTAAATATAATACAGTCTCGTCAAGTAACTCGTATTTCTCGTTTTCTTTTTTTATGTCTTAAAATGTCTTACGAAATGCTACATGTATGTTTAACGTGTTATCCACGTAGTAGAAACTCCTAACGTTGCATATTATAAACGGGAATATGTCACCAACAAATAGCATAATGAAAAATTCTTCAAATGCTTATCAAGACAAGGGTTTTCCAATGTGTCTAAACAAAATTTCTGGATATTCTTTTATTTGTTGAATTAGTTGCTATCGTTCGTCGACCCACCTCAAAGTTATAGGACATCTTATGACAATATTCAGTGCATTTCTCATTTACAATACTATTTTTAGACGCTTAGGAAGTGCACCCGGGTGCAAATAGCGGCAGTATTATTGAAGATGCTCTTTACACTCGGGTAAAGGACTGCAACCAGGTTAAAGCCGAATCATTTTTTTTTATAATTATACAAATTTTTTTTTATGATGTAAAAAATTTATTCTCTTACATTTATCTTTCAACTTACAAACTAACAAACGGTATCACAAGAAAACATTACTGGCACTATGATCACCGAAGGTGTTACGGATGCCTGCTGCATTGCCCCTCTGAATCGAGATTCGTTGGAGCAAAAAGTCTAGGCTTTGTGGCTCGCCCGTTTTGCGTTTCATGAGTCTACCCAGTTTCAATAAAAATAATTCGGTTTCTGGTCCGACCGATCCCAACGATTCCAATGTCACTGGCGTGAAATGGTATCGACGCTTTAACTCAATGTAGTGGTTGTGTTTGTCACGTTCCGCCAGGTCAGCCGCAGCACCACTCTTATTGGACGTTAGATTGACGTACGATGATGCCATTGTGTCAACCACTGTAACGTTCCAAAGTAACGATCTTCCATGGCTTCAGGAATAGCACGTCAGGCCGTCGGGTCGTTTACCGTCTTCGCGCGACAAACCTGGTGGTTCGAGTGTGTTAGGGAAACCAGCAGATGAGAAGGCCATCCACATAATTTTGTTGATTTCGAAATGCCTGGCATATTTTCCGATCATTTTGTTACACCATAAACCATTAGATTTGACTAGGGTGCCACAATCACAGATGTGGGATTTACAAACCGTATTTCCCAAACGAAGCGCTACAGCAATTCTCGCCGATCCGTTATCCAGGAGGAGACCCAACTGATGCGACGGTACCGCTTGCAACCACTTTGAGGATTGTTTTGTTGATGATGCAAGAACTCTGGCGCGATCAATTTGATCACTGTTTGACAAGAGCTCGTTTAAAATTTGGTTACTTCGCATATGGTCCCATGTCGATTAATTCTTTTTTTGAGCCTTGAAAGTTCAGTGCAAAGCATACTCATCAACCGATGTGTTAAATCCCAAAACGAAGAGTGTTTTCACTCTATGAAATGAAAGCAATGAAAGGGTGCAATTGAATTGAAACACATCGAGATACCTTAGAAATAAGACGCAATCGTACGAAATAAAATCAGAATAAATACAAACGTTAAACGTTGCCCAAAATAAAGTATTTCATTTTCGTAGAATTACTGGCACATGCGTGTTGGGAAGAATATCCTTCCAGTAAATTAGACAGTAGTGACTAGGAAAAGGCACTTATAGAATTTAGACATTTAGCTGGTAGCTTTTTGTCCCTGGATTCAAAATATGGTGACCCCAACGTGATTTTTGTTGGTCATTGCAAAAAAAAAGATCGGTTGTGTGAGCGACGTGGTCATACGTAAATCTGAAAGGTAAGGTCGTAAGTCCAACATTAGTTGACAGTAAAGCCAATCGATTGTAGAGAGTTCGATAGAGCTTGGTCGTTCTACAATAAATACTTGTTGTGTGGTTGGAGAAACATAACTAGTTCAGACAAACGGCCAGGGTGGCGTTAACGTTTGGTTGGTGTAAGTCTGCGGAGTTACCCGGAATCGGTCTTAACGAAGATGTCGGGTTGGGTAGTGGCAGCAACAATATTATTTTCGTAGAATTACTGGCACATGCGTGTTGGGGAGAATATCCCTACAGTTTAGACATTTAGCTTGTTGAATCCAGGGACAAAAAGCTACCAGCTAAGCACAGGCAAAAGTTCTCCTATAAATTGTTGGCCGTGCCGAGATTTTTCAAACAAAAAAAAGTTTTTGAAAATCGGGAGAGATTTACTCGAGTTATGTACAAAAAACACGTAGGGCCCTA
Organism: Pseudolycoriella hygida; assembly: GCA_029228625.1. Classification (NCBI taxonomy): domain Eukaryota; kingdom Metazoa; phylum Arthropoda; class Insecta; order Diptera; family Sciaridae; genus Pseudolycoriella; species Pseudolycoriella hygida. Next base: position 83,194,748 of record CM055403.1, on the reverse strand, counting down.
ACAAAGACTCGTTTGTAGTGCCCTAGCTAAGTCCAAAGACTCAAATAGAAAAATGCTTCTTCTACAAATTGTCGGTCATGCCCAGATCTTTCAAACAAAAAAAAATTTTGAAAATCGGAAAAGATTTACTCGATTTATGTACAAAAAACACATAGAGCCCTTGCAGAGACTCGTTTTTAGTGCCCTAGCTAAGTCCAAGGACTCAAACTAAAAAAAGTTTCTTCCATAAATTGTCATCCATGCCCAGGTCTTTCAAACAAAAAAAAGTTTTCGAAAAGATTTACTCGAGTTGTGTACAAAAGACCAAAAACCACTAAAACGGCCCTAACTCGGCGGCTCTTGGGCCGACAGTGCCCAGATTCAATTCCATAAAAGATTTTGCGATTACCTTTCAGGGAATTTTTTTTTTTTTTTGAAAACCGATTGAGTTTTACTCGAGTTATCGTGTTGACACACGGACGGACGGACATTTTTTTTATTGTTGATTCGTCATCGATGCTCCCCCCCCTACTCCCGGGTCGGAATTCGACTGGTTACAAACGTAGACCCTTTTTCGAAGAACTATGTTCTTCGTACGGGTCTAAAAAGCGCTGCAATTTTTACAGGAAATTAAAACTTTGAACACAAGGTTCCATTCAAACAAACTTCTGCGTATTATCAGCGGTAGCGTCACCTCAAACGATAGCATTAATTCTACCTTTTAAGAGGTTTTTGTTGTGATTACAATTAATGGTCACACATTTAGTTGAGAATGATTTCAAAATGTTGTCTGACAACAATGCATGGATAAAATTAATTTTTTTACAATTTCTTCCCATTTTAAATGTTTGTATTTGCCCATTAAAACTCCAGTTTTGCAAAACAATTTTTTCGAACCTTGAAATTTCAGTGCAAAGGATACTCATCAACCGATGCGTATTTGAATCAAAATTAATAATTCACATGAAGAGTATACTTTACTTAAATTGTTTTGTTTTTCCATTATTAGTCGAGAACGATAAAAAATTAAAATCCATCTTGTACCACATGTCTATTATAGTGTTTGGTTAGTGCCATATGTGGTACATGTTGCATTAATAACTATAAAAAAGTTGCACTAGTTTTTGTACAACAGAAATACGTTCCGTTCAAAAAATCGCGTCACAAATGCCAGACCCAAAAACGAAATAATTTTTCTGTACTTTTAGTTTTCACGTTGCAAAATCCGTTTAAGAAATGTTTGATTGAAATCTTAGTTGCGATTTTTGATCCATTAGCTATTAAAACACCCTATATCCGATCCATTTAGTAGTTTTCGAACGTATTGCAACATAAGGATGTGTGTTTGTGAAGTCGAGGGAACCGAATCACTAACACATCTCGAATTATTTAATGACCCACTATCATCTATTGTTATGTAAATAACCATTTAACGTTCGAACAATAAATTTTATTTTCTTTAATTTCATGGTAAAAATTGAGAAAATTCTCGTTTTGGTACAATTGCACTCATAGAAGTAATATTTTACTATGGCTGCTGTACCTTCGGCAGATTAAAGTCCACCCGCTTGAATCAACATTTAAAAGCCACTCACAATTCTTCATCCTACTTCCAATTGCTTAACAAACATCGAAAAACTAAAAGTGCTGATTTCGTCGTTTACGACTCATCAGTACACCTTGTCTTAAGACCATGTGTATATCAGCAACGATGGCCATAGAATGATACTCAGACTATGTCAACTCGTGTTTTATACAATCCAGATCCTACGATTGGATGCATGTCATTTCGTTTGAACAATTTGGAAGTAAAAGAATTATGAGTTTGTTTCGGTTATTTTTTAATTTGGATTATTCTGCTAAGCAGATTACCACAATTCAACGACTATCGAAGATAGTATTTACGTTGAATATTTCGGATCCAAGGGGCTAACCATACCCTCTGTGCAAAGAAGTACACAAACTTGCAATCAAGGTAAACATTGAGAAAATTCTCGTTTTGGTACAATTGCATTCATAGAAGTAATATTTTACTATGGCTGCTGTACCTTCGGCAGATTAAAGTCCACCCCCTTGAATCAACATTTAAAAGCCACTCACAATTCTCCATCCTACTTCCAATTGTTTAACAAAAATCGAAAAACTAAAAGTGCTGATTTCGTCGTTTACGACTCATCAGTACACCTTGTCTTAAGACCATGTGTATATCAGCAACGATGGCCTTAGAAATTTAAATTCATTCTATATTCAACTAGCTTTTACAGTTTTCGTTCGAAAGTGCTGACGTTTTAAATATCCTTCTAGAGCAATAACTTTGAGCGGAAATCCCCATTTTATTTAAATTGAGCCTATAATTGCGGGGGTAGAAAAATATAAGTTTACTTATACATTGTGGTAAGCGAGTAATAACCGTTCAAGTGTATATTACACACACGCGCGAGCGATAGCGAGCAAGTGTGTGTAATATACACGCGAACGGTTATTCGAGTGTCCACAAAGTATAAGTATATTATTTTACTTTAATAGCGACGATTCGCCGAACATTAAACACAAGTACTGATGGCCGAGCGAGCTAGGGCACTGTAGCGCTAATTTTTTTTAGATGAGGTGTCGGGGGTTCAATTCTGATTTTTTTTACTTTTTTTATGTTTGTTTCATGCACAAAATATTCAAATTATCAAATTGTTGCATCTAGATAGAAGAAAATTTCGAATTAAGCACACACACATGTGGGTTCAATGTCTAATGATCCAAATTTTTTTTTCTAAATTAAAAACTTTTTCACTTTTTATTTAAATATTCCATCAAACATTTTTCATATAAAAACTCGTCCGATTGAGGAAACAATTACTTTACAGAAGTCCTGACATTAAGTGCTGCACACTGGCATTTTGTTTGATCAAAATCCGTTTGGTCAAAAATTAATTATTTTTTATGTTCTAAATGTTCAATGCATTTACATACACACATTCACGCATATAGAAAACACATTTTATGAGAGTTTTCAATTGAATCACATTAACTGCGATAATATAATTCGCAATTCATGCATTTAACAAGATCATGTGGCGCAGTGGTTAGCATCGTTGATTGGAACGCGGGGCGTTGTGTGTTCGATTCTCAAACGGACGGTTTTTTTTTAATTTAATAATTTAATCTAGTCTAGCTGGTTATTTATCGCCCTAGACAGTGGAATTTATCCCTCTAGACGGATAAATACTGAGAATAATGCAATAAATTCTCATTTTCCGTCTCAAAAATTTACATTTAATGTAAGGCGTATCGTCGCATATAAAGTAAAAATGGTTTAATGCATAGCGAGCGATATTGTTGTGTTACATTGACGGTTCATCGCCAATGTATACATAAAATAAATGCCACGAAATTGCACGAAACTGTGTAAACTGCACGAAACCACTTATAAGCTGCACGAAACCATGTAAATCTAGTTACTGTGTAACGTATGAAACGCTCTTATCGTACTTAACGAAAAACATGGCCGCTTTGTTGTTGTCAAAGCGAACGTGTGGAAAATATGTGAAATTTTTGGGTGTGTTTTCAACAAACCGCTCGCTTATGCATTAAAATTTTGAACTGAATTGGCTATGATATGCAGTTGTAACACATCTGCGATTACGACACCTCGCCTTTGGCTCGGATATCGCAAACTTTCGCAGATGTGTTACAACTGAATTACATGGCCAATGCAGTTAATAACTATTAAACATTTCATCAAATTTACATTATGACAACGTTCTTTATTACAAAAACTCTATCACAACGAAAGAGACCTTTGAAATTATATACGAACTTGGAAGTTGTGTGTTTTTCTTGTTTCCAAATGTTTCTTAATTAGTAAGAGAAGAACGGTCTCGGGCACTACCCACCGTGTCGACTCTATCAATTGTTTAGCAATTCGATCGGCAGCGGATACATTCGTAGGTTTTCAAATTTAATGATCAAGTGTCCCTATAGTTCAAGTTAGTATGGCTTGAAGACCTTTAATTTTAGTAGGCAGACTTGTTTATTGAAAGTACCAAAAAAGATGAAGTAATTAAATATTTGGGAGTGACCTATAAAGACGAAATTGTTGTAGATGAAGGAAAAATTATTAACAAATTCAAGGACAATATGAACATTCTAATATCAACACCAATGTTACACCCGGATCATTGGGGTTTTTGAGCGACGTCGACTTAATTGTGAGAAATTCTCTAAAAAGTATTCTCGGTGTCCCGGATGATACTCCAACATCAATGCTATACAGTTCCAACAAAAACAAAGGATTGAACTTATTTCATACGAAATGGGAAACCTTTATACAAACATTCAGCATATGCGACAAACTTAAAATAATCTACAATGAACATTTCACCATTTTCGTGACTTCTCGAGCTGCTGAACAGAGTTGATGTTACGAACAGACTCGAACGTATTTAAGTAAATATTGCCTAAACTCTTAAGTGTATGAAATTACGTCCACATTAAATTGTATTGGAAATTGCCGAGAGGTCAATATTGAAAATCCCGTCCGAAGAAACGATGTAAAAAAGCCTTCCGAAAGTACAAAATTGACCCCCAAATAGACAAAAAAGTGCATCTTAATTTTTTCTACAACACAGGAAAAAACCATTTTTTTGTCTAGGGCCTACCTTAGGACCAACCTAGAGTCTTCAGGAGAGGCCTCAGACAAATCCTCACATAGACAAAAAAAATTTCCACTTTCTCTACAACAGTGAAAAACCATTTTTTTGTCTAAGGACCGACCTAGAACCATGAAGAAGTGCCATCAAATATTCTGTGACTGGCCAACGATTAAAAGCGACGACAATCGCAGAGCACGTTACATTTTGCTTTTTTGGATGAAACGATAAAACAAAACAACAAATGCAACTTTTTCAAGTCACTGTTAAGCGACTTAATTTTATAACTTGCCAATTATAAAAAATACGAAAATACTGAAAATGCAAACGGAAAACTAGTTTCATTTTCAGTAGAAATCATTTCCCGCACCTCCTTGGATCAACTGCAGACAAAATCTATTATCTGAAAGGGTCTTACATAAACCTATTTACCCCACACACGACACGCTGTTTAATTAGATTAAATAACCACATAAAAACCAATGTTTTTAGCATTTTGATGACATTTTCATATTTAGCATCGGAAGCTGAATGAAATGATGACTTCGCAAATGTTTCACTTTGTGTAGCAATGTTATGCTCAATACCGTTCCATATTGTATGCCAACGATAACGAAATTTTAAGCGACTTAGCATAATTATGTGAAAGGACTTTCCTACCTCTAGGTTTTTATTAAGAATGTCACGCAAGAGGCAAGTCACTCGACTAAAATTCCAAATAACCAGCAGAGTGCAATTTTATCTGTGTGATTTAATCGCGACCAAAATTTCAGATAACCGGTAGAGTGTAATATTATCTTATTGTACTTACAAAACATAGTGAGACCAGACCAGACCAGCGAGTGAGCCAAACAAGTACGAACACCTAAATGAACAGTGGAGATTATAGAACGAACGTATTAAAGGAGTAGTTATATTAGAGAGCGATGCGAATGAATTTATTTTTTGTTGATTTTATTTTTTTGTTAATTAAAAATTTGTATTGGATACAATTTATTGAATCTAATTTATGGTTTTGAGTTGATTTACATAGACTTTTTACCGCATTTTTATATTCGAAAAGACCATTCTATTCTATCACCATAATCAGACCTATTTCACCAAAAGCCGTCGTCTGCAGAAAATAAAAAATCATTTCCCCTTCATTTTTCAACAAATATAAGAGTTTTTGTTCTCAGTTTTCTTATTTTCTATTTTTTACGATTTTCCTCCGTTCTAAAGCGGTAATTATATTGGGCGAGCGATGCAATTTTATTCGCCTTCCACAAGCGAATTATCGCGAATATGATTATATTGACAGGCGAAAAATCGCTTATATTCACGTCTACATTTTCTGGTGTGTGTCGAAACAAAATGAATGCTGAAACAGTTCGTCGAAAGGAAATACAAAAAATAAAAATTTGAATTTTGGGTTTCTTGAATCTTCTTCATGGAAAGCGTCTCAGTCACCGTTGGGGAGTTCATCCTATTAACCAGACAAGAAGCAGCAAGGGTGAATTTGTGTTGCTGTATAAAGAACTTCAAAATTATCCGGAACGTTACTATCAATATTTTTTTTTAATATTTTCACATGACGAAGGATCGAAGGATCTGTGAGGCTGGTGTTGTGAACTCTTTGGTTGCCTCCATAGATCCGATAGAATTGCCTGCAATGTCGGTATTCTCGTCAAACCGTTCGTCATTCGGTTGTAAAAACTGTGAAGAGCTTGATGGTGAATAATTAGACATGGTTCCCGAAATTTCAATATGTGGCACCAAGAACAGCAACTTTCGGTAAAAAAATCCATTCTTTCTTTTTTCCTCCCTTAGCCCCACTGACCTGCATCATCTGTTCTCGATGATTCACACTTCACACGAAACATGTCCCGTAGATTTTTCCATTTTTTCTTTAGGAAATCTTCTGGAAAGAACAAATAAACATTTGCAATACGTCTACACAGCACATATAATTTTGGTAACGATAAAAGATACCATTTTCTTGACAAACAAAGGCTATTTCTCTCCAGGCTTCCTCAATTTTCCCTTTTAATTTGTGATTCGGATCCGATTTGTCGTAAATTTCTCGATGTCCCTCCATTTCCATAATTAGCTGCTCTTCCGTTTTTCGTTGACATTTTGATAGTATTTTAGATTGAATTTATCAAATTCTACAAATACTTTTTCGTCAGAAATGTCCGGAAAAAAATTGCTTGACAAGTGCACGCGATCTGAGGTTATGTATTAAGCGATTTTAAAAATCGCTTGCGAGAGATTTTGCATCGCGCGCGATGTGTTCCACATTTCACGCGATTTTTTTTATTCGCGCAATTTGTTTCGTTTTTTTAAAATAATTTATTTATTTTGCTTTAATTTAGAGACGTTTTAATAAAACTCGTAAATATAAGTCAATTATCAACGATTGACATGTACCGGACATACTACTTATTTATATGTGTATGCGTATGCGGTGAGTGATTTTGTTCGGGCGATTTTAAACGCATCGCTCTCAATATAATAACCGCTTAAATGTCCAAAATCGGCCTTATCTCCAACCCAATGGGGTAATATGGTTATTGTTGGAAAGCTTAGGAATCAGACTATCATATAAAAATCTTTTTGAAAAACTGGTCGACGTACATACAACGGTTGCCGACCCGAGAACATTTACAGGTGGCCGAAAACGTATAAAAAATGCATAAAAATGGCGATATTCAAAAAAAAAAAAAACCGTACATACAATCGATTTTTATTTTTATCAATAAATCATCCCTAAAACTTCTGTGCTTAACATTTACTGGGCACCGACTTGACATCCAAGCTCACCGTGAACTACGGAGTTTCTAACTTTTGTTTTATCAATTATATCAATTATATCAATTATATCATTTGAGGTGACGCTTTCGCTGATAAGAGGGAAAAAATTGTTTGAATAAAATGTTGCCTTGTGTTCATAGTTTTGTTCTTCTAAAAAAAGTTCACCACACCCATATACATAACGCTGACGGAAGACAGTGAATGTCGTAGAAGGGAGAGAAGGGAGGGTCAAAACAATTAGGACGCAATTAAGAACCGAGTCATTGAAACAGTCGCAGCAAGAGTGGGACTCCACGGACAAGGGAAGATGGACCCGTAGACTCATACCAGACATAGCGACATGGGTACAGAGAAAACATGGAGAGGTTAGCTTCCAATTGATCAGTTTCTGTCGGGCCATAGATGCTTCAGGAAGTACCTGCAAAGGCTCGGATTCACAGAATCACCTTTCTACACAGCATGCGAGAGGGAGGAGGAGACTGCGGAGCAAATGTTATTTGTCTGATCCCGCTTCGAACAAGAGCGAGGTGAGCTGATGACGGCGAGTATATCAGAGGTAAATGCCGAAAACATAGTATCGGAGATGTGCCACGATGAGGAGGTGTGGAAAGTAGCGGATAATGTAGTTGCAAAAATAATGAGAAAGCTGCAGAACGCATGTAGAGACGATGAAAGAAGACTGCCAGTCGATCTGAGAGAGTAAGTGCGAAAGCACAGCCCCTCCCCGAAGTAATGCTGTGAGGCGATTCCGGGGAGAGCATGGACGGTAAGGAAGGGGGCTTTAGTTGGTAGGTCATTGAAGAATGGAATCCAGCACTACCTTATTCCAGGAGGACCGGGTGTCTTTGTTCGACCCCCATCCCCCCCTGTCCCGCTTTGCCCGTGTAGCCAAATGTTTCTACAAATTTTTGGGCTTTCATAGCTAGGGGTAAACAACGCTAAATATCCTTGTCCCACCTATTTCCATTTCCTTTTCCTTCTATTTGACCTTAAGTTCATAAGTTCCTGATAATCCAATGAAGAATTATTTACTTTTCTATTCGCCTATTTTCCTAAGTATTTCCTCTATTTGCCCCTCTATCGGACCTATTTCCTATACCTTTCTATCTATTTCCTCCATTTTCTTACCTATTTTCTCTATTTCAATATCTATTTCCCTACCTATTCCTTCTATTTACCTTTTTCATTAAAGCCTCGATTTCGGAAATTCGAGTTTGTTTAGCAATTTTATGAATTTGACATACTTCAGCTAAGTACAGACGCATCAAAGTTAGACCGAACACTAAATGAATTATCATACTTTTAAATTGTCAACAACATGAAATATGTTCACGTTATCATTTTCTTTTGTTGAATTCTGCATCGAACGCACGCGTGTTCTATGTGAATTCAAATTGGCGCCCGTTTGGTGAACACATCCCATTCCCTTTGACCTTTAAAAGTCATAAATTTCATAATAGTGTTCAACGTAACTTTGAAGTGGCTGTAATTACGTCATTACTAATGTGTGATATTTCATATATATCATATTTATACCGCCTCGGCGTGTAAAATATGTTGCTCGACATAGCTCATGCAGTGACTTCCTACGTGTGAAAACATAGTTATTTACGTATC
>CM055403.1:83165573-83180589 GCA_029228625.1 Pseudolycoriella hygida | reverse complement strand
ATTCTTAAGGATTTTTGTGGATTTCTCTAGCACTTTTCAACTTCCATCAGGTTTTTTGATATTTTTCGGTTAATCTCGACATGAGTGAGGTCATGCAATGGAGCTTCCTAGGTTTAAGGGATTCTTAAGGATTTTTGTGGATTTCTCTAGGACTTTTCAACTTCCATCAGGTTTTTTGATATTTTTCGGTTATTCTCGACATGAGTGAGGTCATGCAATGGAGCTTCCTAGGTTTAAGGGATTCTCAAGGATTTTTGTGGATTTCTCTAGCACTTTTCAACTTCCATCAGGTTTTTTGATATTTTGCGGTTATTCTCGACATGAGTGAGGTCATGCAATGGAGCTTCCTAGGTTTAAGGGATTCTTAAGGATTTTTGTGGATTTCTCTAGCACTTTTCAACTTCCATCAGGTTTTTTTATATTTTTCGGTTATTCTCGAAATGAGTGAGGTCATGCAATGGAGCTTCCTAGGTTTAAGGGATTCTTAAGGATTTTTGTGGATTTCTCTAGCACTTTTAAACTTCCATCAGGCTTTTTTGATATTTTTGATCGGTTTCAATTTCTTCCAAAAGTACTGATATCACAACAAAAACCCTTTTAAAAGGGAAATGTGACGCAAGTCGTTTTCCCTTCTTCCAAAACAACTGATATCACAACAAAAACACTTTTAAAAGGGAAATGTGACGCAAGTCGCAAGGGACCTTCTTCCAAAACAACTGATATCAATTTGGGTGACGCTGAACGCTTCGAAACGCAAAAAAACTTTCAAAATATTTTCACATTTGATTAAAAAAATGCGTCACAAATGCCGGACCCCCCAGCGTTATAATTTTTCTACGCTTTCAGCTTTCATACGTAAAAAATTGATTTCCTGTACAAAAATACGCCATACATCCCATAAAGTCAAATTTTTGCAGTGTGAAAGCTGATAGAACAGAAAAACTATAACGCTGGGGGTCTGGCATTTGTGACGCATTTTTTTAATCAAATGTGAAAATATTTTGAAAGTGTTTTTGCGTTTCGAAGCGTTCAGCGTCACCCAAATTGATATCAGTTGTTTTGGAAGAAGGGACAACGACTTGCGTCACATTTCCCTTTTAAAAGGGTTTTTGTTGTGATGTTGGTTCACGCTAGAAATTTGTGACCGACAATTTACAGACAAACAGACAGACAAACAAACAAACAGACAAACTAACAGACAAACAAACAGACAAACTTTTGACTTTTATAATTAGTAACTATGAGAGTTAGGAAGTTGCTTCCAAAGCCAAAGTTGTAGAGAATTAAATTTAAGCGAACACTTGTCTCATGGTTTTGGAAAAATATGGCCCCATCGTGGTATATGGTCACTTCCACATTTGGGCAAGATGACCCAAATCTCCAGAACTATGAAAGCTAGAAAGTTGTTTCCAAAGGCGAAGTTGTAGAGAATTAAATTTAATTGAACACGTGTTTCAGGGTTTTGGGGAAATATGGCCCAATCCTGGTATATGGCCACTTCAAGAATTGGGCAGGATGACCCATTATCTCTAGAACTATGAGAGTTAGAAAGTTGCTTCCAAAGGCGAAGTTGTAGAGCATTGAATTTAAGCGAAAACCTGTTTCAGGGTTTTAGTAAAACATGGCCTAATACTGGTATATGGCCACTTCCACGTTGGGGCAGGATGACCCAAATCTCCAGAACTATGAGAGTTAAAAAGTTGGTTCCAAAGGCGAAGTTGTAGAGAATTAAATTTTAGCGAACACGTGTGTCAGGGTTTTGGGAAAATATGGCCCAATCGTGGTATATGGCCACTTCCGGAATTGAGCAGGATGACTATTATCTCTAGAACTATGAGAGTTAGGAAGTTGCTTCCAAAGGCGAAGTTGTAGAAAATTAAATTTAGTGAACAAGTGTTTCAGGGTTATGGAGAAATATGGCTCAATCCTGGTATATGGCCACTTCCAGAATTGGGCAGGATGACCCAAATTTCCAGAACTATGTGTTTCAGGGTTTTAGGAGAAAATAGCCCAATCCTTGGATATAATCTTTTCTAGATCTGAGTGGTCTGAGACGTACTTCGGTAGGGCCTTTGACATTACCTTTTTATGGATCTTTGAAACTCTTACAGTTATAAAAGAACATAAAACGTTGGATTGTTTGCTTATTTGAATATTTAGATACGTTTGAGTCTTTTTGGATCCGTACGAAGTACAAAGGTCCTATACGTTTACTACAAGCAATTTTATTGTAACATGGGGTAGGTCGAGGTGGGAGTTGGGGGATGCATCTAATATCGTCTAAATATGACGAATCAGCATTAAAAAAAATGTCCGTCCGTCTGTCCGTCTGTCTGTCTGTCCGTCTGTCCGTCTGTCCGTCTCCACTTTTTTCCCAAACGGCTCAACCGATCAGCCTAAACTTTTTCCCCCTGAAAGGTACATGCCTCTCATGATTCAAGTTCGAAGATGAGCAAAATCGATCAAGTAGTTCCGGAGGTAAGGTCGAGGAAGTGACCAAAAACATGGTTTTTCGAGGGTCGGTGTAGCTTTTTCGCAAATATCTCAGCAAGTATAGCACGGAAATTCCTCATCTTGGTGTCAAATGAAAGCATTTGATGTCACAAAACTGGGAAAAATTTTTTGTGGGAATCGGGTCAGGGGTCTGGGCACTGGGACCAATAAAATGGACGAAATTGAGATTCTTGGCTATATACGAAAACAGTTTTTCGTCTATATTTCCTTAACTATGCAATATGGAGATTTACTGTCAAAAACAAAGTTGTAGAGAATTAAATTTTAACGAATGCGTGTTTCAAGGTTTTGGTGAAATATGGCCCAATACTGGTATATGGCCTCTTCCATAATTGGGCAGAATGACCCAGATCTCCAGAACTATGAGAGTTAGAAAGTTGGTTCCAATGGCAATGTTGTAGAGAATTAAATTTAAGCGAACACGTGTTTCAGGGTTTTGGGAAAATATGGCCCAATACTGGTATATGGCCTCTTCCATAATTGGGCAGGATGACCCGAATCTCTAGAACTATGAGAGTTGGAAAGTTATTTCCAAAGGCGAAGTTGTAGAGAATTAAATTTGAGCGAAAACGTGTTTCAGGGTTTTTGTGAAACATGGCTCAATCCTGGTATATGGCCACTTCCATAATTGGGCAGGATGACCCAGATCTCCAGAACTATGAGAGTTAGAAAGTTCGTTCCAAAAGCGAAGTTGTAGAGAACTAAATTCAAGCGAACACGTGTTTCAGGGTTTTGAGTAAATATAGCCCAATACTGGTATATGGCCACTTCCTTAATTGGGCAGGATAACCCAAATCTCCAGAACTATGAGAGATGGGAAGTAGGTTCCAAAGGTGAAGTTTTAGAGAATTACATTTAAGCGAGCACGTGTTTCAGGGCTTTCGGAAAATATGGCCCGTTGCTGGTATATGGCCATAATTTTGCATGATGACCCAGATCTCGAGAACTATGAGAGCTAGAAAGTTGGTTTCAAAGGCAATGTTGTAGAGAATTAAATTTAAGCGAACACGTGTTTCAGGGTTTTGGGGAATATGGTTCAATCGTGGTGTATGGCCACTTCCATAATTAGGCAGGATGACCCAGATCTCCAGAACTATGAGAGGTAGAAAGTTGCCTTCCAAGGACAAAGTTGTAGACAATAAAGTTTTAGATAACACGTGTTTCTGGGTTTTAGGGAAAAACGACTTAGTCCTTGGATATAAGCTTTTCTAGATTTGAATGGTCTGAGACGTACTTCGGTAGGGCCTTTGACATTACCTTGGGTAATTTCTATGGTTCTTTGAAATTCTTACAGTTATAAAAGAACAGAAAACGTTGGATTGTTATCTTATTTGTATATTTAGGTACGTTCGAGTCACTTCCCCACATGTATTCTGTTTGTCACATCTATTCTGATACGTACGGGTCTTTGGTTATGTTTGTAACATCTATTCTGTTTGCCATATCTATTCTGTTTGCCACATCTATTCTGAATTCTGATACGTACGGGTCTTTGGTTATGTTTTGATCGTATGGAAACTTGCGTCACGGGCGCATTGCTACCGCGCGCCCATGATAATGCTCTGGCATTCCAATCAAAGATCGAAGAAACTCTTAACGAAGACATACTCGCATGCTATTTCAAAAACTGGAGACTCCGTCCCAATACCAGTAAAACTGTTTCGTGCTCGTTCCATTTAAATAACCGCCAAGCAAACCCTCAAGTCTAGATCAAGTTTGACGACGCCACGGTAAGACACGAAAAATTCCCAAAGTACTAAGGCGTCACGTACAAGCTAAATATGAAAAGTGTCCGATCCAAACTGAAATCCCGTGTCAACGTCCTCCAAAAGCTAAATGAAACGACTGAATCGGCCAAAACACTTCGCATAACAACAATGGCAATGATCCTCTCCATCGCCGACTTCTGCTCTCCGGTGTGGATGTCAAGCGCTCATGTAAAGCTGATCGATACGCAAATTAACGCCGCAATGCGAATCATCACTGGCACCGTTCACTCTACACCAATACCATGGATTTACGCACTGAGTAACGTTGTTCCAAATTGCATTATTTGTTCAAATGCAGTTACGTGGTATTCGCAATTAACCATCGCAATGTTTATTTTACGCGAACAGTCAGCAATTCGAGAATGCGAGAAAATCCGCGATAACCACAGTCTCCCAATCCACAGCGACATACAATCAGCTCCAATGACTCCTACACTCAAATCCTGTAAGCCATTTTGGAATTTTTACCGATATGCTAGAATTGATGGGTAACCTAAGAACGAGATGGAAGCAGTGGTGGGATGAATCAAGCGTAAGAAATAAAGAACTGGTGGCTGATCCGTTTATCGAAGTAAGTGGCACAGAACTGCCTCGACAAGTCTGGTCTCGTTTAAATAGAATCCGAACTGGACACGGTTGCTGTGCTTACATGATGCACAAATGGGGCATCGCTAAGTCACCACTATGCGAATGCGGAGACCCACAAACAATAGATCATATCGTCCGCCACTGTCGAGTCCATCGGTTCCCTGGACCAATTGAATAGCGTCAGCGAGCGCGCGATAGACTGGCTGAAGAAGCTGACAGTTGCTATTTGAGTGTTTTGGCTATGACTTTGATTTCAGTCTGTTTTAATTCTTGTTATCAATATTTCGTAATGACGTTTTGCTGAACTTAAATCGATCCATTCTCTAAGTTATACAAAACTTCCGATTTGTGGGTTCTGCGAGTTCTTTGAGATCGAAAACCCACAAACTGAATGCATCCAGTTTTGGTGTTGCCGCTTTCGGTTTTTGCCAAAAATATATGTCGATATGCAGTTTCATTTAGTTCGTTAATTGGCGCATTTTTTTGTAAAATTCAAACGTTTTTGACTTACGTTTTTTGAATTTACAAATTGCTTCAATAATTTTTGAATTTTCTTGTTTAATTTTGTAATTTTCCTAAAAGCTTAATTTTCCATTTCGATGATTCGCATATCTTGTAAAACTTAAATTTCCTCAGAAAGTCAATTTTTTTTTTAAATTTTAATTTTTTTGAAAATTTAAATTGTTTCGATAATTTGAAATTTTTCTGGAAATTTTTATTTTCTTGTAATTTTGGAATTTCCTAGAAATATTCATTTTATCAAAAATTTAGATTTGGAGAAAGAATTGGAATTCTTCAAAAATTTAGATTTTCTTGATGGTTTTGAATTTTCACGAAAACTTTTGAAAACTCAATTTTTTCGAAAATTCATAATTTTTTAGACACTTTCAATTTGTTTTTGAAATAACCGTGCGGGTCAAGCGTATCTTAATTTGCATCATCTTTAGCGACATCATCCATTGGTTTGATTGGCTTTGACAGTACTTCAGTTAATTTTTTAGCATTTTCGATTCTCTGGTGAGGTACCTCACAAACTATACTTTTACGTCAATTTAATTAATTTCAATTGTAATTACATTTTGATCATTTGTTGTGTTGTGTTTAATTGTTCAGTTTGGAATATTTTTTAACAAATCATTCGCTGTATGCATCAAAAAGTCGATAATTTCTACCGTGTGAAAAGTGTTTTGATACTTCTAGCTTATTTCGCTTTCTTTTAGTGGATTTTCGAGGAGTTTGTTTTTATTAGAAACGTATATCTGTTTAGAAAATGTACATTTTTGTGAAGTTTCCAATTAATTTTTGTAATAAAAAATGTAATTTAATTTGTGATTATCACGGAAATCTTCCGATTGGTGTTTTTGTTGACAAATGACATGGCCAATTTTTTTCACTTGTTTACATAATTCTCCCAAGAGCGGCAACACCGAATTGGAATTTATTCATTGTGTTTTAAACCCACAAAAATAACTCTCAAAAGACATAATTGTATACTTTCGAGATTAGAAAGATTGTATTGAATTCATTAGAATAAATAAAATAAAAATGTTCCAATCGTCCGATTGATAAACTTTGAGTACAAATTAACCAAAGGTGGTCAAAGGAATTGTTCAATTCACGATGATGGCAGGTCGCATCGGTGTTTCAAGTTATTATCGATTGAGTAGGAGTGTTGGAATTGTCACTCGACAATAACTTGTACTCATGGAAATGTGAACAACATAGTGTGCATAAATCTAATAATCTAGTTGTTCATGATGTTCTGTTCACAGAACACTTCACTTCTCAATAAACGCTCAAAGTGAAACCATCTCTTTTATGGAGGGTTCGGATCGGAATACATCCGAGATTCCAAGAATCTTCTACACTTTTTTTCATGATATTCTTCGCGATATGTACAGCCTTTTCAGCTTGGCCATTTGATCTTGAATAATTCGGACTCCTAGTCGATATTTTAAAATTAAATGATCTTGCAAATTCACGCATTTCTAGTGATGAAAATGGTATTTTTTTTTTTTTATTTGTTTATAGACCAATTAACAGGTCAGGGCCCAATAACAAATCAGTCTTTTATACAAGATAACAATATGTAAACATATAATGTATAAAGAATGTTTCAATATCAGTAATTCCTAAGATAGTCAATATGTCGTTGAAGAGATGCTCATTGTATATTATATTCGATTCACCAACTGAATAAGCTTCCATTCTTACTGACTTTATAAATGATTTCATATCTGTCTTCCTTAAATCTAGCTCTCGAAAATAGATGTCATGGTTAAGTTGAATCCTATGAATTGGTGCATTTATCTGGTAGTTCGTAGCCATTCTCGGTAGGTAAAAATTCGAAACTTGCCTTGTGGTTCTCATAGGTTTTGTGGCGAAGAGACGAATCAATCTTGTTATGAATCAGTTTGTAAAGCACTATTTCATCATTTTCCAAACGCCGAGTTTCCAATGATCTCATTTTTAAATGCCTTAACCGCTCATCATACGGAGGTCGCGGATGAGCGATACGGAATTTAAAATATAACATTCTGGTAAATTTCTTTTGGACTCTTTCAATTCGATCGATGGCATTTGCATAGTGAGGATTCCATACAGTGGAGAAATATTCAAGCCTACTCCTGATCAGCGACAGGTAAAGCATGAGCATACTAGACTGCCTTCCAAAATGCCTTCCACAACGAAAAGTGAACCCAAGCATTCTATAAGCTTTACGAGTCATGTAGTCGAAATGTTCATTGAACGACAGTTTATCATCTACTATTACACCAAGATCAGATTTGACTTCAACCCTTTTTAGTAACTCCTCTCCGACAGTATATGGGAATAATACTTTGTGGGTGGATGACATCACTGCACACTTATTCACATTCAGTGACATGTTGTTTCCTATGCATTTCCATGCGTTTCCATTAAATGTCAGGCATGCCCAGGTCTTTCAAACAAAAAGGGAATTCACGTCAAAAAATATATGGAAATATACAGGAATATACGCTGTATATCTTGTATATCCCGTTTATTCTGTATACATCTGTATATTTGAAACCAAGCATGCTTTGCGTTTTCTATGGTGGTTTCTTAAAAAATAAAAATGAAAATCGCCTGAAAATCTGTTCAATAAAGAAGTCTGATTTCTTACTTCGAACAATTTGCCGTCGTTTTGACGATATATATAAAACAGCATGGACATGACCTCTTCGTCCGTCCAAATTTTATTTGGTGCGCTGCGTAAACGAGTTTTCCTACCTTTTGACATTTCAAAAGAATTCACTCAACACGATAAAAATGAACGAGTTGACTAACCACCATAGATAACGCACAGCATGCTTGGTTTCAAATATACAGATTTATACAGAATAAACGGGATATACAAGATATACAGCGTATATTCCCGTATATTTCCGTATATTTTTTGACGTGAATTCCCTTAAAAAAAATGAAAATCGGAAAAGATTTACTCGAGTTATGTATAAAAGACCAAAAAGCACTTAAACGGCCCTAGCTCGGCGGCTCTTGGGTCGATAGTGCTGATAAAAATTTTTTTGATTACTGTTCAGGGAAAAAAAAAGTTTTTGAAAATCGGTTGGGTTTTGCTCGAGCTATGTGTGATCATCTATTCACGGATCACGATCTCGAGAACTAGTCAGCCGATCTTCCTGTAATTTTCACTGAACGTCAGTCTCGGCCCCAATGAAAAACTGCATAGGCCACTTTACCCGGAAAATTCTGGAAAAGCCGTGGCATGTGGGAAAGTGGTCAATTTTGAGGGTTTTTTAGGTAATTCGTTTATTTAAAGTCCAACTAGTACAGACGACTGTGACCATTCCATAGAAAAGTTGGAAAATGTGTTAAGGGGAAACCGTCTTCTAGCTAAGAATGCAAAGGTTGGACTTCTTTCGCATGAAGGAGTTCTACATTGAACCTATAGAGGAATTTTCTTCATACAACACAAATCTCGTATGTGCACGGTTTAGCAAGAACACATGGTTCCCTCGCAACCTACCAATGGAATAAAATACAATAAAATACAATAATAGTAACATATAACAATATTAGTAGCAACAAGCAATAGGAATATAAATTAGAAATATTAAAAATTATTTAAATTTAGGGTTAGGAAATAAAAGAAATTTTTTAGAAGTAAGAATATCAACATCAACAACAGCAGTGGTGTCGTCCTTCGTTTCATTTTAACATAGTTTGGTTATTCTAGAAGTGTGTCGTGCAATTATAGCCAAGAGTTCACCTGAAAGAGAGCGATTAGTTTGAACTAGTCGACTAGACTAGTAAGTGTGCACAAGTCGTAGTGACTTGGATTTTACTTTCAAAGTCGTGAGACTCGATATGACTAACCAAATTCAGGTTAGAGCAATTTTCAAGCTGCACGTAAATATTGGGCTTATTAAATTTTATTCAACATAATTTCGGATAAGTCAAAGCTTTAACCAGTCTCCGAAAACACTGTCTGGTATTTTAAACAGCTCGGCACGAAATTGCTTATGCGGCAACGTTGGGTCAATGTTCCTTGCTGCTATGTTAAACATACAGCACATACAACAAGCATTGTTAAATGGGGAATTGTTGGCCTTTAAAGAAGTGATAAAATTCGGATGTCAGAACTATCAGTTATCTTAGGTATGGCGAAAGGTATTTACCCATGATTAAAGAATGAATAAATAGAATGATAGCGTTAAGACAACGTCTCACTAACGTTTTTAATTCTAGCTGTTCACATCTATCAATATGAGGCGTTAAAACGTATGACTCCGTCAAATGTCTGTTGTCGTCACTGAGAAGGAATAAAACCATTTGTTTTTGTACACTCTCTATTCGGTTTCTATGAATGAGGTAGTTTGGCGACCAGATTATAGACGCAAATTCTAGTATAGAGCGAACTAACATTTGGTAGATGATTTTTAATGTATACTTTGAGAAGTGTTGCGATTGTCGTTTTACGAATTTTGATGTTAAAACCGCGCGATTCACGATATATTCGTAGTGCGATTGGAATGTTGCAGCTTCGTCGAAAATCACACCCAAATCCATTGTTTCCTTGACTCTATTAACAGATTCTCCGTTTATGGTGTAGTCGAAAACAATCGGGTATCGCTTACGAGTGAAAGTGATTACTTTACACTTTGCTTTGTTGATCTGCAGTCGGTTTTCGTCACTCCATTTCACAAAACGATTACGTTTACTGAGCCTTGTCCCACACCGGACTACTCGTAGTTTTCTAGATTTAGCGTGGTCTATTTTCACATATTGCCATCGATAAGACAAATATGACTTGAACCGAAACAGTGTCTGATTAGATAGCGGATATTGGGCTAGTTTTCTTACTTGTTTTGAAGTATCAACATGATCGAACGCTTTCGAGACATCTGAATAGAACATGTCCAACTGAGAGTGATCGTCGAAAGCTTCGAATGTTCGGAGTTTTTGAATTTAGCTCCGGCTAGAGAGTTGGTTTCTTCTAAAAAGTTATAGAGTTTAATCTTTAGAATTTTCTGGGATCTCAAGAAAATGGCTGCCAGCGGTCAAACCGGCGCCATCTTGAATTTTCCCAAGTAATAAATGACAATACTTAGAGAGTTGTGTCTTCTACAAAGTTCTAGAGTTTGATCGTGAGAATTTTTAGGGATTTTCTTAGGTTCGTAGGATTTTCTTAGATTTTCGTTAGGAATAAATTATGCTTCTTTGGGTTTTCGAATTTTAGCTCCGGAATGAGAATACTTAGAGAGTTGGTTTCTTCTAGGAAGTTATAGAGTTTGATCATTAGAATTTTTTAAGATCACAAGAAAATAGCTGCCAGCTGTCAAAGCGGCGCCATCTTGGATTTTCGTTTACGCTATTTCGGTTTTCGAAATTTAACTCCGGAATGACACTACTTAGAGAGACGGTTTCTTCTAAAAAGTTATACAGTTTTATCAGAAAAATTTTTTGGTATCATAAGAAAATGGCTGCCAGCTGTCATAGCGACGCCATCTTGGATTTTCGTTTATGCTTTTTCAGTTTTCGAATTTTAGCTCCGGAATGACATTACTTAAAGAGATTGTTTCTTCTAGAAAGTTATGAAGTTTCATCAGAAGAATTTTTTGTGGCCCTAAGAAAATGGCGGCCAGCTGTCAAAGTGACGCCATTTTAAATTTTTTATAGAAAAATTCATTTTCACATTTATTCATTCATTCATTTTCGCATTCGTTTTTTTCGTAGAAATTTTTTTTCTGTGAAAAATTTTTTTCTAACTACTGCAAACTTCCAAAACGGCTGATATCGCATACAAAAATCTCTAAAAAGGTAAAATGTGACGCATTCCGTAAGTCCGCTTCCAAAATTAATGATATTGCTTAAGGTGACGCTATCGCTGATATGCAGATGAAATGTTTTTTTGTAAGGTCGTCCGTCGTCGACTGAATTTCGATTTCACTGATCAAATATCCTTCGCACGTCCTAGTCGCTTCACTCGTCAGAAGAACACTTTCTACCTGCATAAATTCAACACGAACATCGAATGCAATGCTCCACTCTTTCGGATGCAAAAGCAACATAATGAGTTATTTAACTCAATTGATTTTTTCTCGAAAAGTTTAGAGACATTTAAAAGAGACATTAAGGATGTTTACGTCGTGTAGTTTAATTTACTCAAGTTATTATTATGAAGTGAATTGATTTGAATTGAATTTGATTTTTTGTTTTCTCTATTCTATTAGTTTTTTAGTTCTTAGCTTTCTATTATTGCAAACGTTTTCTGTTTGATTATTCTAGTCGTTTTCTTTTTTGTCATATTTTTATATTAATCTATTATTGGCTGTAATAAGCTGTTGATTAATTGAAATAAATAAATAATACGCAAAAGTTTGTTTGAATGAAGTTCGAAATGTTTTTTAAATGTAAAACGGAGACGAATGTGTTTCAAATCTCATGCATTTACGAATTCGTAAAGTTACAAAAGACTATACCACTCTTAGCGAGTTACGAACTGCATGAGAATCGACGCCCAGGATTCAAAACGACCGAACATTTCACATCAAGTGAACGCGCTTTCTTGAACCGATCAATGTCATCAATGTGTGTATGTGGTGCACCATTGTGGACAACATAGTGACAACAATAACAAAAAATACTCAAACTGCGCAACTGACTTAAAATTCCTTGCTCTGTGTATACATTTTTAGTTTCAAGAGAGAAGTTATGATTAATTGTTGATAAAGACTATAAGTTTATCTCCAACGGTTGCCCTAAAAGTGTTTAATTTTGCAAATTGTTCAGTTTTAGCCTAGATTTTACTTGTATGAAGCATCCAGACAAGCAATAAAGTAAATGAAATCATTTTAGTCTCGATAAAGAGCCTCGTTTGTCAACATCATCGCGGTACGTATAGTGAACATTTTCGTATTAGATAGTGACATTTGGGTACAAATAATTTCCAAATCAGTGCAGCTAAACAAGAATTGATGGGATTTACCGAAATAATTTGTGAATAATAATGAAATGAATATTAAATTAAGTTTATCGTGCTAGGAAGGGTAGGAACAAAAAGAGCTATAAGTAATTCTATGCAATCCTAAAATTATTTATCTTCAACGTTTCGGCCGACGTAGAAATGACTATTTTTTACGTAAATTATACATTGCAATTAGTAATTAGATAAAGAATCTAAACTCATTGTCAATAATCGTGCATGATTTGATCAAATAAATTACGCAATGCCTGAGGTAAGGTAGTGTAGGTATTTTATTTTTGAAACTATTGTTTTATTGTCGTTCACTCAAAAATACTTTGTGATTGAAGCAGATAAGATCGTGTAGAGCTGCGAGAATTAAGCAGAATTCGCTACAATTCTACAAATATAAATCATTTCTTTTTTTTTAATGAGATTGTTTTCCAAATTTTTTGAATACTGCGGTACGTAATATTTTTTAAGAGGTTCAACGAGCCTCCTGGCACTTCAATTCAAAATACGTTTAATTTTTTTTAAATTTTCAATCACAAGCTTAAATCATGTCTAATCAAAACTACTAAAGCAACTTAATTTTGATTTTATATGTTGCAACTGTCACCGAAACCTTGACATTTCTTCATGACGCGTACTTTTTATTTAAAATTCAGTTTTCCACAATCAACTTTTGCTAATTGTAGAGTGCTTCGAAAACCGGCACAATTAATTTAAATTCGATGAATAGTTTTAAGAAAAAGCTCCTAAACACCATTTAAATTGTACCAAAATATTTTTATTATTTTTACTACTACTTAAGTTTCGGTCCTTGCATGACCATTTTCAAGTAAATGAACTTTCCAAACTAAAAAGCAAACCTTCATATCTGACCTATATATCATTCTTAAACAAAAGGTATTCTTTAAAAAAGATTCAAAAAATTATAAATAAGAAACAAACAAACAATTAATTCTAAACAACACAGAGAAATTTCTCGGCATCACCAATGAAAAAATCCTTCATGCTGAATTTCACGAAAGTTCTTAAATGAAAATTGCTACAATACTTCATCTGTGCTAATATTTGCGTGTGCCTAGACTTATGCAACTCCTCTATTGGGTCCTTCACCGAGCCCAGATGCTGTCTCAATCTATTCCCGCTGCGGTGCACGATTTCCATATTCTGTGCTCTGAAATATGGTGCTAAAATCCTCGTAACTTCCGGGCAGAATTCGAAGCTCACTCTCACTATGTCCTTATTTTTCGCCTATTTTTGGCCGTAGAAAGTCGAAAATTTCAAAAGTTCTTTTTTCTTTTCATGTTTTCTAATGATGTCCTCCACAGTCTTGTTCTTAAACCCATTTTTAAAACCTATATCCAAGATGGTTCGCCTCTCTCTTTCGTACCCTTCTTCACTCAAAGGTAAGTTTACCATTCTATGTGCCATCGAATGGTAAGCTGCCACTTTTTGTTTCATGTGCTGGCCCGAATCTATCACAATTTTCCTCTCTGTAGCGCACGGTCCACCATCGTGTCCAAAAACGCCAACATCCCATTATTTTCGGCTTCGTACGTAAACTGGACGTTTTCATGTTGTGAATTAAAAAGCTCGAGCGCTTATTTCACCCTCCTCACATTTTGTACTGTAAAACGTAAAACAATCATCCATGTACGTGCACATGTACACCTCGGCCACAAAACCTGACAGTGCACTCCCAATGGCTGTGCCATCCTGTTGCCGGTAGAACTTTCCATCGTACAGGAGTATGTTCTGTTCCATGCATAACTTCGTAAGATCCACGTACATTTCCACTTTCCGTGCGCTCAGTTTGTTTTCCACAAGTCATTTCTTCATGAAAATCAAGGCCATATCTATAGGTATACTCGGATAAAGTGCCACTACGTCAAAGGATCCCATCTCTTCATTCCTTCCCACTCTTACGCTCTTCACTGCTTCTGTGAACTCCAGTGAGTTTTTAACTGATCTTCCTTTCGGGGGGCTTAGTTTCTTGAACTCTCTCACCAGCCATTTCGAAACCTTTTCTGTTGGATGTTGGATGCCATTGGTCTTAGCTTTAAGCCGTTCATGCTTTTCAGATCTTTCAATTTATGTGTCTTTGGAAGTCCATATAGCCTCGGAACCTTGGGATTACTTACTTTCCTACATTATTTTCTCGCTTTCTTATTTGGTTTAAAATTATTTTTCCAATTTATAACTGCTCTTAGTCCCACCTCCGTTATTTCTTCCTTCGCCTCCTCGGGGAAATTGTCGATCGCTGACATGATGTCGACTACAAGGTCATCTAACTGCGGTCTCTCCCTCGGTAGACAGAACTTCAAACCTTTATTCAGAAGTTCTAACTCCTCTTCAGACAGTTCTACTGACGAAAAGTTCTGGACTAAGCCTTCCACATTCGTGTTCATCACATCGTGTTCCACATTATTTTCTCCTCTCAATGATTTATATTTTCTATCCAGGATTTTCCTCCTTCTCGAAACCACCAAGCTCGTCCTTTCGCATACGATTCTCTCAAAGTTTGTTTAAGAATGATATATATAGGTCAGATATGAAGGTTTGCTTTTTAGTTTGGAAAGTTCATTTACTTGAAAATGGTCATGCAAGGACCGAAACTTAAGTAGTAATAAAAATAATAAAAATATTTTGGTACAATTTAAATGGTGTTTTGGAGCTTTTTGTTAAAACT
>CM055403.1:83071145-83151531 GCA_029228625.1 Pseudolycoriella hygida | reverse complement strand
GATGGCATTTGTTTTGCTTTGTTTGTAATTTATAAGTCATTTTATTTTGTTTAGTTTTAATTTTTTATTTTTTTTATTATTATTTACTTTATACCTGAAGCGCAGAACAATCATTAGTGTCATTAGACATATAGCGAGAACGAAGAAAACAGCGATGAGTAGGTCCTCCTCAAGGAGAGCACCAAACCCTCCAACCACAGTTACCCGCAAACTTTCTTCACATTTCTTTCTTTTTCCTAACTAAAACTAATACCAATAAACAGAGTGTGAGAACCATACAAATAACAGTGCACCTATAAGCTAAATCGGATATTGCCTTGCAAGCAGCCAGTCTTTTAGTTTATCGCGAAATCTATTTGGAGCAGAAGAGATCAAAAAATCTGGTAAGGTATTGTACATGACACTGCCAGCCGACGTTATTGCTCGATATGCTTTCATTGTCCTCACCCTGGTCGCTCGTAATCTATGCTTTCTCCTAAAGTTATATCTATGAATTGGCCGTTCAAAGGTTATGTCGTTGTGCGTTCCGCCGCCAATTGCTTCATGCACAAACTTACATACACTTGATTGATACAAGGAGGTCACATTAAGTACGTTATTACAGTGAACATTGAAGAGCTCAGCGGTAGGAGTCCTCATTCGCAGCTTACACACGTGCTTTAAGCACCTATTTTGCATCACCTGTAATTGCTTTAGATGACGCTTACTAGCTCCCCCCCAGACACCCGTTAGATAGTTCAGGTGTGAGTGCCCCAGGGCATAATAGATCGTCATAAGTATATTTTTAGGAATGAACCACTTGAGTTTGCAAAGAGCTCCGCTTAGGGAAGCTAGCTTCTTGCAAATATGTGCGATATGTTGACCCCAACTAAGTTTCGCATCAATAATTAATCCTAGGTACTTGAAAGTCTCAACCGAGTTTATGATTTTCCCTTTATAAATTAGGTCGCCATCTCCAACATCAGCACCTTTCTTTCGAAAATGCATGACCTTGGTTTTGTCAAAATTAAGGGACAGCCCATTAGCGCTAAGGTATGTATCAATGATAGTCAGATCATGAAGTAGGTCCTGTTTGTTATTGCGATATGTCATATTGGAGCAGAACACTCCTGTATCATCCGCAAACAGATAAACGCTCCCTTTGAGGGGTAGCTTGTGCAAGTCATTAATAAAAACCAAGAACAATAGAGGACCTAAAACACTTCCTTGAGGCACACCTATATCTATTGACCTAAGTTCATTGGTGCTATTTTGGACCTTAACGGCCTGCTTTCTCCTACTAAGGTAGTCCCTTATTAGTTCATGGGCGATTCCTCTTATGCCTGCGGCATCTAGTTTACGTAAGAGAATTGCATGATCTACACAATCGAACGCCTTCATGAGATCTAGAAATAGAGCACTCACCACTTTACCCCTATCCATTTCCCTAAGAATTTTGTCCATTAGCTCATAAGTGGCAGTATGGGTACCAGATCTTTGTCGAAACCCATATTGCCTGGAGTATAGGAATCCTGTCTTTCTCAAGAAATTTGAAATCCTTTCATAAATAACTTTTTCAAATATTTTATTCATTACGAGAGAATTGAAATGGGTCTGTAGTTGTTGGGGTCAGCTTTGTTGCCTGTTTTGTAAATAGGGATCACGGATGCAATTTTTAGATTATCCGGATACTTTCCTGTTCTGATAGAGAGATTAATAATGGAAGTCAAATACGGGGAAACAACTTTGCTACATTGTTTCAGCGAGTGGGCAGAGAATCCATCAATCCCCTCACTTTTCTCTGAATCCATTGAAGTAATAAGACTCGGCACTTCCTGTTCATTTGTGGGTCTGAGGAAAATACTGGAAACTGAAGCACTAATGGTTTTATAATGATCACAGTTGCCTGGATTCTGAGTGCCCTGTGAGATTTTTTTCCCAATCTTCACAAAGAAATCATTGAGAGCTGTTGCTTTTTCATCGTTTTTAATATAATCAATGCCATTGACCGTGATCTTTTTTATTTTCCTTGAATGTGAGTTTATTCCCCTCCCTAGTAGTCGATTAATGTTTCTCCAAGTTTTTTTGCGATCATGCACAGACTTTCTAAACATCTCCTCATGATATAAGTTCTTATAGAACCATTGCCATTTTTTGACCTCATCGTCCAGGGTGTTCAACTTCGCTCTGACGTTTGGCATGCACAGAGAACTCTTATGTTTCTTATAGAAGTTGTCCTTTCTACTGATAACAGAGCGTAGGTGCGGGTTCATCCAGGGACATAATGGGACTTCGCCGATCGGCTTGAGGGATACCGTTGTGCTCTCATGGAGAGCTTCTTTGTAATTCGTTGCAAAAATGTTCATAGCCTCATTTGGGTCAGTACAGTCATTTAGGTGTGCATCACTCAACCTTTTTGAGAGTTTAGCCTTGAACATTTCGTAGTTTGTTATCCTTTTAACTGACATAGGTGAATCTTTTGCAAACTTTTTTGGTACATGGACAATTACAGCGGAATGGTCAAATCAACTTTTACAGTATTAATCATAATAACCCTATCTTCATTGAAATTGCATGCAACATGGTCAATCAGTGTGCCGCTACAATGTCTGGTTACATTGGTGTTAATCACCTGTATGTCGAATGATGACAATAAATTTAAATAACGATTGACCCTGGCTGAACTTGAGGCATGAGTGGCCTTGTTCACATCAAGGTTCATATCTCCAACAATAATACATTCCTTGGTTTGAGAGGCCTCTAATGCCTGTTGTAAGAGATCAATAAATTCACCAAAGTTCGTGTCAACCGGTGGCCTGTAAAAGGCGGTTAAGCGTATAGTTTTCTCTCCCCGACCGCCCTCATTTCTAATTAAGTTTAAGTCAATTGATATCGAATAAAATGAACCATCAACTTTACTAATATACGAATGATTCAACCGTTGCTTGACATATACGCTCAGACCACCGCCCTTAGTTTGTCTACAGGCCGAGTAATGAACATAATTCGGGATGTTCCTTAAACCAGAAAGTTCGTAAGTAAAGCTCGTTTCACCCACAACAATAACATGCACTTCAAAACGGATGCTATCAAGGAAACACAGGAGCTTATCATATTTTTCATTACTCTCGATGCTCCTTGCATTTATTTGGAGGATAGTCACACCATTGAAGGAGGAAAAATTTTTCAAGATATTCAATATTCGTTGCATGACCCTATGTTATTAAATAATTGGTTCAATGTACTCTGATTATTAATATTAGTGTTCATTTTGAGTAAAAAGT
Source organism: Pseudolycoriella hygida (assembly GCA_029228625.1). Lineage (NCBI taxonomy): Eukaryota > Metazoa > Arthropoda > Insecta > Diptera > Sciaridae > Pseudolycoriella > Pseudolycoriella hygida. Next base: position 83,148,268 of record CM055403.1, on the reverse strand, counting down.
TAACTTAACGTAAAATAAATAAAAGAAATGAATTAAGCCTAGAAAGAATGTTAGAAAGCAAGCGAATTTTTGCAATTGAAGGCGAGTTACTCACCCTAAGGAGCCGGCCCATCGTCATTTCCTCCAGTTCCCACTATTTGATTGTCAGAATGAACCTTTGCGCTTTTTTTACTATTAATTGATTTTAGCATCGAAAGATCTGTGTCTTGATATATTCTGAAAACTTTTGAGTCATCAGTTTCTCTGAGGAAAATTTTGCCATCTTTCGTCCATAGGTACTTGAATTCATTTGTTCTCTGAAACAATTTAGCTTGTGTATATGTTTTCTTCAAATTCGGTATTAAAAATTCAAAAGCAAAAATTTTGTCTTTATCTTCACTATTACGACTAACGAAACCAACGTCGTCAATATATAAAAATTTTACTTTCCTAAAGGCCATTAAAAACATGTTTTTCTGATCTAAGGCGTTGAAGGTGGCATGAATAGGTATGATGTCGTCATGTGCTGCACGCTCTCTCATGTTAGTTCCAACTTCGCTATTGTCATGAAATTTGGCTCGGGGCTGAACATGTGGATTGCTTCGTCTGATTGACACAATCGTGTAAGCGGATGGTGGAATGCCTATCTTATCCCCTATTGTGCCAATTATGTTCAGTAAATTTTCATTCAATGAGATAGGAACTCCATTTATTTCCGGCGCTTCATTGAATTAAATTCCGACTTCATAAGCGTTGTAGAAATTTCAATTTTCTTTAGCCTCTTTCCAAACTCAGGAATGTTCGAAGTAATCTTTTGCATAGCACTTAGTTGTTCGCCGAGCTCCTGTATTGAACTATTTGTGGCGTTCTGTCCATCTTGCAGTGAGTTTAGTTGAGAAAGTATACGACCCAAAGTCGCCTCCAACTGGTTTGAAGTATCGGCTAGCTTTTTCTTGCCTGAAGATGAGCCAGTAGGAGGACTAGCAGTCTGCTCAGTAATGATTGTTGATTTTCGAACAGACCTACTTCGACATTCGGGGCACTTCCATTCAGTGTTCCCATGGTCGATTTCACTCAGTAGATGCTTGTTAACATTACCACAAGTTGCATGAAAATATTTGGTGCAGATGGAGCAAGTCACTCCTGGGCGAGTACGAGCAAAAGTTTTTTTACATAGGCAACAAGTGCTCATCTTAGGTCTGTTGACTAAGACTTAATTGACGAGTGCTAACTTGTAATTCTGTTCTGTTAGAAAGCACATTCGAACAGGAGAGCGGGTTTTAATTGCTTTGTTCAAATCACGAGCTATTTGCTATTACGTGTTTAATCTCGGAATGGTGAGTATGCAACGACCGCTACTTTGACTAGCAACTTATTGTGTCAAAAACAATAAATAAATAAGTAAGATAAGTCTGGTTCCAATGTTCTTGGTGTAGTATGTGTTGAGTGCGATTAATGTTTAACGGCTATACAGGAGGTCAAAAATTGTTTTTCGGGTAAAAGATCGGAAAGCCGTATGTAAAACTTTTCAACACATCAATCACATTTTTTCCACCTCAATACATGTTATAACGGAACCGTAAACGACACAATTAGGCTCTGCGATAGAAGTCGTTTCAATATCAAACGTTAAATTCAAGAAATTATTCCGGATAAAAGCCGTAAAATTGGATCAAAAAAAAATAATTTTCTTTAATTTGTTTCAGAATAGATAGTAACTTTGGTCACAAGAAATTAGGTATCAAAAAAAAAAACAGTAACAATTGAAGTTAATAGCAATTAACTCCACTCTAAAATCAAATATTTATGAACAAAAGTGAAGTGACTGAACTGTGAACAAAGTAAAAATCATCCATATTCTGACATAGTTTGGTGAGACGAAGTTTTCTGTCTCAATATGAACATATAAAACAAAATGCCTGTCATCGTTTGGCATTAACCCAAATAAATGTAATTTGTTAGAAATATGAGGATTTGTGCCACGAGATTTTGATCGCGTCGCTCTCAATATAATTACTACTTAAGTAGTAGAGACTGGCAGCTGTCAAATAGAGTACTAAAGAGAACGACAGCTGATGACTCTGATGGTCCCCTATTAGACCGCTTCAGTTTCTTGTCTTTACTTTCCTGTCAGGAAGAATGTTAATAACAGAGTCTAAGAACAGTTTTAGTGCATTTTGAAAATATGAGAGCACTGCTGCAACTTGACCTACTTTACTTGCTTTTCGATAAACCTCAAACAGTAGGTCGTGATGAGATCAATCAATATGTCGCAAATACAGGCTAGTCGAAACGTACATTCAAGAAAAAATTGATTTCAAATTCTGAAAATGATGCTACGTAAACCAAGCAGAGGTTATTATTCAGAATTTTAATTCTTAAAATTCTTAAAAATTCTCACAATTCTTCTTTCTCTTTTAAGAATTTTTTTTAGAATTTTGAGAATTTTTAAGAATTTTAAGAATTAAAATTCTGAATACAGGTGAAGAATCGTAAGATTGTGCAACGTTTCGTTTTAACTCGTTTCACCGAAAAACCGAGTTTTACATGCACAGAATGCAAGCGAATACGTGAAAAAAGAGATAAAAGAGAAATAAGAAAGATGCACAGGCTTGTGATTCTCTTCCTGTAATAACCCCTGAAACCAAGTCTTTTTTCTCGCTTTAGTTCAATAGATATCATTGTCGATCGACACGAGAAGTAGATGTTTCGGTGTATAGTGACATCATCTGAAACCTTAAAAAAAAACGGCATCACGCAACTACGACAAAAAGTTGGTGTGGATTTTTGCTAAATCTACCCCCTTTAGGGGTAATGACGAGCTTTCCCAAGTGCACATATGTATAAAATGGTTCGTCTCAAGAACCACATTACTAATGAAGAAAGTAGTTAAAGAAGTCAAGGTTCGATTAAAGTAAAATAGATCCTAACATCTGCCAGATATGTAAGTCACAATTCACAAGTCACCCCCCGTTTTAACCCCCACCCCCCATTTTTCGGCGGCTAACTTTTGGCGGCTGTCATGTCTGCTATAGATGAAAGTACAAGCAATATTTCGAAGCTTGATATCGGAAATGAGAAAAATGGTTCATCATACGCAAATAAGGTTTCATGCCCATTTGATGGCAGGCGCCAAACCACTTCTCGGTGCAAACTTGAAGGTTTATTTAGAACTCATGCTCTATTACTATGGCACAAAAGATCCTAGATCTATGTTCCTGTTTCGTCCATAAGCCGGCACATTCCTCAAGCCCTAATCATAATCTAATCTAATCTAACATACCACATACCACTGTGTCATACGCTCTGCGAAACATAATATTCTGCCGATACTCGTTCCGCATAACAAAAAAAATTATTAAAAAATCTACTAAATATCACATCAACAAACTGAATTTTTCCGTCAAAATAACTTTTTTTCGATTTCTAACATTTATTTTGAGTGCTGACGATTTAAATTTCACAAGTTGCCACATTCAAAAACTAATGCGCTCTTTTTGAGTATATTTTTGTCGTAAAATTCGTTAAAGTTCATCCATCTGTTAATTTTCTTAAGAAGTTACGAAAATGCATGAGAATTGCATTTTTAAAATTTTCGTAATTTTAAGAATTCGTAAAGTTACGAATTTGTGAGAATCGGAGCCTAGGGCATCAATTCTCATAATTTTCGTAACTTTAGAAATACGTAACTTCACAGTTCTTAATGTAAAAGTTACGAATGACAGAAATCACTCTTTGCAAGGTACGGTTTCGTAAAGCTACGAATGGTATGAGAATTGATGCCCAGAAAGAGGGACATTTACCACGTTTCCTACTTCAGACAACTTCTCATTAATAATATTTGTTATGAAAGAAGCTTTCGTACAAAATTAATAGCAAAAAAAACAAGAAATAACAAAAAGTCGAGGATAAACCACTGAAAAGAGTTACAGAGAGTTATAAAGAGTTATGAAAGAGTAGTGGGCCGGTGTTCCCCTCGCAAAAAATCAAATTCCATTTCAACAGCTTTTTTTCCATGCATGTAGCAACAACACGAGCAACAACACGTAAAAGTGTGAAACTATTCTTAATGAGCAACAACGTATTTGATAAAGTATTGACCCAATGTGGCCTCTACACACACTGCAGCATTATCCACTACAAATGTGTTCCCAAAACTATTACCCCTTTCAGTTTGTATGGTTCTAAAAAAATTTTGGGATGTAAGATAAAGTATGTAGCCGATGTGGGCTGGAAAAGGTGGAATTCGTTAAAAAGGTAATATTGTACGATTTAACCGTGACATCGACAGTAAGTCTAAAACTAATTTTCTGTGCAAAGAAAAAGTCGAATGTTTGAGAACATCAAATCAAGAAGTAACGTGGTTTCATACGGGAACAAAAAGCAAGTTCATCAGTGGAGAATAAATGGCATATCTAACAGTGGATGGAAGCGTCGATATATTATATTCAAGACTGTTTCGTAAAGCGAAGTCATACAATTAAATTGGTCTGCATTATGGAACGTCAAGGTGGTATCGTATGATTATTTGATACGTCGAGTGACACGATATATTTTGGTAGTTCTGACTATGTCCGGCTCTCCATAAAGCTGACTAAGCTCATGATTGAATCGTCTGCGCCATCGGTTCTTTCTTTGATGTAATACTCGTCCAAATATTGTTCGCAGTACTTTTCTTTCGAACGACTCCGAACCATGCGTATCCACCGGTCTGAATTTCGGCTCACTAAATTGGACTTTAAGATTTTCAGAAGGCCGTAACAACTCCGGTTGCCCAATTATAATAATAATAATAATCTGCCTTAACAACCCATGAGGGGTTTGGGGGTAGATCATTATTCACTAGTTTCGCTTCTTTTTGTGGTTCTACTATTTGAGGTCCTTTCATTACCGGAAAGTTTTTACTGTGCCAGTGCGACAAACCCAGTGCCATCTATGAAATGTAATAGGAACAAAACTAGTAGGAATAGAATATCGGCACCTCCCAACAATGCCTTTCACCGTAAGCCGTACGGTCGCACTACACTCAACTTCACATGATTTAAGCCGATTCAATAAGCTTACAAAATTTGATGAAGTGTACTTCAAGACTTACGAGCCATCAGAAGAAATCATCTCAAACAGCATTAAAAATTTTTCATTACAACCTCAGCCGAGCTTTAACTCGTTTCTTACCCAAATACTCAAAGTAAATGCATCAATGAATGCTAAAGTTAAAGTAAATATTTGTACGACTAGAGCCTTATACTCTTCCCTTTCCTATGGTGCATCACGTTAAGTGGAAAATCAAGACGAAAAAAGCTGTTTCAACCTCGGGGTACAGTGGTGGTCTTAGGCTAGCGTGGTCTAGCCATCGTCAGTCGGTTCCACTGTCCCCTTTCCCGATACAGCAGGAAATTTTCCTTATGAACATTGTACGGAAAATGTTTTCATTTTTTAAGAAAAATTGTCATCCGCAGATGGAGATGGACGAAAATGGAAAATTGCTGTGAAAAAACGCTTCCTAGTACAGCAAACAATCATCAAGATAAATTTAAAAATAAAATTAAGAATACATCTTCCAATTTCATCGAAAAACAATTCCAATGAGAAAACAGCTTTTCATATTTTTCACACAAAACCAAAAGAAAAATATTAATTTAGCGTTTTCCATGGTATTTTACTAGTTTTCCCTCTTAGAATCACTCAAATAGACTTTCGGGCAGGCTTTTTCTCGTTCAAGTTACCAATCTTCATTCTACAATTAAAAGCTCTTTCGGTTTCACCACTAGGGACTGCAACCCGGTTTTAAACCGAACCGGTTTTTCGGTTAACCGCAAAATTTTGAACACTAAAAAACCGACGGTTTTTTTTCTCTTAAAACCGGTTTTCTCGGTTTTTTCGGTTTTTGCAAAAAAAAAGTTACTTTTCTGTCATAATGAGTGTGATAAGGGAGAGGGTTCAACAATGAGCCAAGCTCATCTAACACAATTTGAAGGTAGACTTTTCGGACTCTTCGAAAAAATTAGTAGCTAACCCATTTCTCAATTCCAACAATGACCAATGGACTATGGCTGTAGAGCAATTTTATTCCTTCACGACGCGATGTAAAATAAAAGTGTCTTTATTTTTAAAATTTTCAATTTTTATGATCAAGTACCTGTCATGTCGCGAGAGGCAAAAATGGTCATTTTGCGTGAGATAATCAACATAAATTATACGAAAAAAGAATGGTGGTAGAGTGAAATGCCATCCGTTATAGAAAAAAATGACAAAAATAAAACTTTGTGATTATGTCATAGTATCAAACAATATTTTATTCAAATTATCATTTTCTAAAAGGAAGCATTTCGATAGCTGTGGTCAATTGAGTTTGGCGATCAAGAGAAACTAATTTTAAATCGACGTAAAACATTACTTACTTACGCTCCGATTTTTTTATAAGTTAGTCTAAACACCGAAACGGACAGCCGCCAATAAAAAATCTACGAATTGGCACTCTCAGTTGTTCGATTTTACGCAATCTTAAGATATTATACTGATCAATTATGTAGACAGAAAAATAGTTCTAGCTACCGGGCAAATCAAACAATTTTTTTCATATCGAGGCGACAAACGACCTCCGACCTCAGTCAAGTTTTGAGCGGCTGTCAAATGGGGGTAAAGTGCTCGTGTTATCATCATAACAAGTTAATTTTATAAAAAAATCTACGCATTTTCTAGCCATAGCGTAGAACAACTTTTTGCTTAGAATAGCGTTCTGCGTATAAATGTCAATAAAAAAGTTTATTAAAATGAAGTTTTCCATAGTAAAAATGCCAGGGAAAATGACTTCGGTTAACCAGTTAACCGCGGTTTTTTTGCCCTAAAAAACCGAAAACCGGTTTTTCAATTTTGCCTTCGGTTTGCATTCCCTATTCACCACACATCAAAAAAAATTTTTTATTTAGAATATTTACTCAATCCCTATTAGTCTCCCGGGGTTGTGAAAAAAAAAATAGTTTGATTTTAATCTGGCAAATTATTACCGAAAGAACTGTAGCAGGATGACGCACTGAAATCTAGATATTTCTTCAAAATGACTACTAAATCGTTCAAACAAACCGTAATCAAGCCAACTCTTGTTCAAACGCTTTCTTTTCAAATCTTTATTGGACCCGTACGAAGTACAAAGGTCCTATACGTTTACTACAAGCAATTTTATTGTAACATGGGGTAGGTCGAGGTGGGAGTTAGGGGGATGCATCTTTTATCTTCTAAATATGACGAATCAGCAATAAAAAAAATGTCCGTCCGTCTGTCTGTCTGTTCGTCTCCACTTTTTTTTCCAAGCGGCTCAACCGATCAGCCTAAACTGAAAGGTACATGCCTCCCATGATTCAAGTTCGAAGATGAGCAAAACCGATCAAGTAGTTCCGGAGATATGGTTGAGGAAGTGACCAAAAACATGGTTTTTCGAGGGTCGGTGAAGCTTTTTTGCAAATATCTCAGCAAGTATAGCACGGAAATTCTTCATTTTGGTGTCAAATGAAGCATTTGATGTCACAAAACTGAGAAAAAATTTTTGTGGGAATCGGATCAGGGGTCTGGGCACTGGGACCAATAAAATGGACAAAATTGAGATTCTTGGCCATATACGAAAACAGCTTTTTGTCTATACTTCCTTAACTATGCAATATGGAGATTTACTATCAAAGCCAAAGTTGTAGAGAATTAAATTTAAGCGAACACGTGTTTCAGAGTTTTGGGGAAATATGGCCCAATCCTGGTGTATGGTCACTTCCATAATTGGGCAGGATGACCCAGATCTCCAGAACTATGAGAGTTAGAAAGTTGGTTCCAATCGCGAAGTTGTAGAGAATTAAATTTAAGCGAACACGAGTTTCAGGGTTTTGGTGAAATATGGCCCAATACTAGTATATGGCCTCTTTCATAATTCGACAGGATGACCCGAATAACCAGAACTATGAGAGTTGGAAAGTTGGTTCCAGTGGCGTAGTTGTAGAGAATTTAATTTAAGCGAACACGTGTTTCAGGGTTTTGAGTAAATATAGACCAATACTGGTATATGGCCACTTCCATAATTGGGCAGGATGACCCAAATCTCCAGTACTATGAGAGATGGAAAGTTGGTTCCAAAGGCGAAGTTGTAGAGAATTTAATTTAAGCGAACACGTGTTTCAGGGTTTTGGGGACATATGGTTCAATTGTGGTGTATGGCCACTTCCATAATTAGGCAGGATGACCAATATCTCCAGAACTATGAGAGGTAGAAAGTTGCTTCCAAGATCAAAGTTGTAGAGAAAAAAATTTTAGAGAACATGTGTTTCAGGGTTTTAGGGAAAAATGACTTAGTCCTTGGATATAAGCTTTTCGAGATTTGAATGGTCTGAGACGTACTTCGGTAGGGGCTTTTACATTACCTTGGGTAATTTCTATGGATCTTTGGAATTCTTACAGGTAAAAAAGAAAAGAAAACGTTGGATTGTTTGCTTATTTGTATATTTAGATACGTTCGAGTCTCTTTGCCACATCTGTTCTGTTTGCCACATCTATTCTGATACGTACGGGTCTTTGGTTATGTTTTATTTTCATATATTAAATATACAAGTTCAATTTTTACAAAATTTTTCTTTTTTTCTCTTTTGTTACAATTCATAGAACGTTTATATTTACATGCGCGTTCCGAACTCATTCCTATTAAAATCTCGCCTAACATACCACCCACGACCACGTCCATAAGGTCTTCTGTGCCCGTAAGGTCTCATCCGTTCATTCTTCCCTCGTTTGGGTACAGCATGGCGAATTTTCATTTTTACTTTTACGTTCTAAATTTGAGTGATTTATTTTCTCAACTAATCCGGACCTTCCATTCTTATCATTTGAAACCAATGAAAGCTGTAATCGTCAAATGAATGTACATGTACATCAAATTGTCAAACACGACTACCCTGTATGTTGTGCGGAACAATGCCAATCTAAATTCTCAAACCATTCATGTTGTTTACTTTTTGAAAATAACGATAATTTTTTCAAATTGATTATCAATTAATTTTATCATTGATCATCGAAAAATTGTTGACATCAAATCAAAACAGAGTCAATCAAAATCAAATATTTGGATTGATTTCGAAAATCAAAACGTTTGATCATCAAATAAATGTGTTTACCATTGATTCTTTAGTTCAAATTGATCATCAAGTTTTGATTGATGATAAATTAAATATTTTTTCTCATGATCAACTTTGATGATCAAATGTTTTTTGCTGAAATCAATGCTATCAACATTTTTTGAACCCTGGGTAAAGTAAATAGGATTTTTGGCGTGATTTTTTACTAGAAAACTGTAGGCACGCAATTTCTTCGAGCTCTCTGATAACTTACGAGTGAACATTTTTTTGGACGAATTACTTTAGCGAATCTAATTGAAATTGAAATCTCTTATTTGAGTGATTTGGTCGAGTGCTTTACGAAGGGTGAAAAAAAGCAGCGAAAAAATAAATTCTTCTCTATTTTCGCTTAGAAAATTATAAAGAGGATATTTCTCACCCATAAGTTGATCCTCACATCGCGTAACTATAAAATAGGTGTTAGGTACATCAAACATGACATATTTAGCATACAATTAATGATTCTTCGACTAGAATATAATATCAAACATAAAGAAACTAGACAGACTAAAGACAGAATAATGTAAACTATTTACCATGTGAAATTGAAAATACTTTTGTTTTAGGAATTACTGGCCGATCGGTGTTATAATTCGCTTAGTTTTACCTCTAGTCAAAGGTTTAGCTCGTGGATGGAAAGGAATCAAGGGCACCAATGTAACAAATGCCTTTCGAACAATAAGAAATGTTCGCCTCAGTCGTGAACTAATAGCAAATTCGTTTGCTTTTACTGCAAACACTCTATCCCTTGGCTTATCGCATGTTCAAGGTACAAATTGTGATTAGAAAAATCTTTACATTATTATTATATTCTTTGCTTTAAGTTGTTCACAAATTTGATCCATTGTTGAAAATTATAATGTTGAGAAGAAAACACACAGTGCCAAAAAATATAAAACCAATTGTATCAATTGAAAAACCAATGGAGGTCCCCGAAAATTGTGTATCTTTAAATATTCTTGTTGAACCAGAAAATGGTCCAATCAGAGCTGATGTCATATTTATTCATGGCTTACATGGTAACAGTGCCATTTTGATAAAAAAGCATTCGCCCTTAATGCTCCATTACCATTCTTGAATAGGCTCGTTGGTAAACACTTGGAAACAAGGTCTGTGGAACAGCAAAGGTCGTCGGGTCAAGCGTGAATTTAAACGACCACCTAAACCACCTGTTCGTCCTCCGAAACGTCAACGTCATACAAGAACAAGTTTATTTGGTCCACCGCATAACTCTAAACGAAGACGTTTTCATAGTAGTAGCACTGACGGAGAATGCGCTAATTCAAGGGAGCGTCTAAAAGAGCAATTTTCTCTTAAACATTCCTACGATTGCGATGACACAACTGATAATGCGGTAGTTGGTTATTTGAACGAAATTGAATATAATTTCTCAACATTTCGAATGAGAGTGGATGATGTGGTGGTGGTCGAACCTGATAATGAAGAAGAAACGACGAGAATCAACCAATTAACAACTCAATCGTATTCGAAATGTTGGCCAAGGGATTGGTTACCTTTAGACTGTAAGTTAAAAAAAAATTTCTTTAAGTTTTCATCTATCATTTATCAAAAACCACTTATAGATGTACTGTCTGCATCACATAAAATTCCACGTTTTCGTCTAATTCGAATTTAGCACGAATTCCTAATGTTAGATGACATATTTATGGAATTTGGAATTTTATGTGATACCGACTACAGTACCTGTAACGCAAGTCTTTCCGGTTGGTGTAACATTCTGCAATGTGTTTTAAATGTTTAAGAAAATGATATTACGAAATTACCATTATGAAATTTTTGAAAATATATCCATGGATTTATGGTTGGTTAAGGCTAGGGACATACCCACACCAATTTGTTTGAACTATCTATGATTAACGAGAACGAAAGCAGAAGGTTGTGGCAACTTTATTCAACATCCAAAGCCTTTGACACTGTGTTGCGCATATCACTGGGGAAGAGAACGCAAAAATCTTCACTTGCTGAACAGAACAAAAAGTTAACAACTTACCAGAGACGCCGACTTTCATTTGTTTTACTGGGGGCAAGACTAATAGAAATTTTTACCATAGCCCCGAAGCCCACTTTGTGAGTATTGTTTATGCTCGTATTTCCTTCTGTCGCGACACGTCGTTTGTGCGCCTGAAGCATATCTCTACTTTTATACCTTCTACAGAGCTCAAACTTGTACCATTTGATAGCTCTTTGATTGTCGATTTGCAGAAATACTGAAACGTAGGGGGATAGGGAAGAGGAGTGTCCATATTACGCATATATTGAACATGTACATAGCTCAGCTTGTGTCATTTGCTCTTTGAATCGAAATTTGCAGAAAATTCTAGAGAAAAATATCATATAATTTTTAGATATTCTAGCAATCTCTTAAGCTCTGTTACCTGTGATGCTTCTCAGGTCGGCCCTCATCTCCGGCACCTCTCGTCGGAACCCTTCTTTTGTCCGGATGTCCAGATGTTTGGATGTTGTGTTTTGTTTCTTCGCCGTTTGTCGATGAACGTTTGCTTCTTGAGCTATAGCGACGTAAAGCATTGAAAAACTTTAGTTTGTTTGCTATATTTCGAGCTTTGGATTTGCTCTTAAAACCAAATCAATGATCGAGCAACAAGTGAAATTTGATAATGAAGAAGAGATTTTGCAATTTTGCTTATCATCATGGGATCAGCTGTGAATGTAACAACAAAAACCCTTTTAAAAGGGAAATGTGACGCAAGCCCTTGTTCCTTCTTCCAAAACAACTGATATCAATTTGGGTGGCGCTTAACGCTCAGAAACGCAAAAAATTTTTCAAAATATTTTCACATTTGATTAAAAAAATGCGTCGCAAATGCCGGACCCACCAATGTTATAGTTTTTCTGTTCTTTCAGCTTTCACACCGCAAAAATTTGACTTGTATGTAGGAATGTATGTAGTATGTAGCGTCCAAACGAGGCCGGTAACCCATTTTTTGAAAATCTTAAATGGCGTAGAATGCTCATCCGAAGGTCTCTGCAAAATTTAAAGAAGATCTGACCGCCAGTTTTCGAGAAATCGCCAAAAAAGTCGTTTTTCATACAAATGGCTCTGGTAGTTGAATTTGTAATTTTGATTCTATGATTTTTTTCTATAATCCAAAGCTTGAAATATAGCAAACATACTAAAGTCGCTATAGTCCAAGAAACAAATAAACGTTCACATGTCCAGATGCCATGTTATTATTGTCTCTTAAGTTGTTTTTAGTGTCTGGAATTATTTGAATTTGTCTGTATGAAGTGAGTTGTCCGCGTCGCAACCTGGTAATGTGTATCATAATCACTTGACGTAGGTCAGGATTTTACGGCAGAATTGAGGCCGAATTTTGTCCGGATGTCAGAGTGTCCGATGTCCGAATGTCTTGATATCCGGTGCCTGGGTGTCAGGATGCGTTAACGTCCGTATGTCAGATGGGTTTCTAATCTCTGCGAGTTTTTTGTATGCAACTCAAGCAAATCCGTTCCGATTTTCATTAACCTTTTTTCATCTACCCAGAACGATAATTTCGCATTTATCCCTCTAGAGCATTTTCATTTATCTCAATATCGCGTTCGGCTCAACCCACAACGCTTCCACGTCGCAATAACAATTTTGGCAAGAGGTGCATAATCTTATATTAATCGATAGGTCTATGAAAGCCCAACAATTTATAAAGGAAATTTTTTTGTCTCTGCCCTTGGACTTAGCTGGAACCCTAAAAGTTTATTACCGCAAGGGCTTTATATGTTTTTCTATGTAAATCGGATACGTTCCGTCAGATTTTCTTCATTCTTTTTCTATTTGAGAGGTAATAGAAGACCTAGCCGAAAAAATATTTTTTCATGTTGTAGCGAAAATTGTGAGGATAATTTTTTAAATTAGAGTATGAGTCCAGGGCCATCCACGGTCCTAAGATCGACCGCACCGCAAAACATTTTTTTACTTATTTTGATTGACGGGAACTTTTTGTCCATGGAAATATGGGTCACGGGTGAGAGCTCATTGCTCTAGGCCGGTTCTAAGATCGGCCCTATCACAAATATTTCTTTGGATTTTTTTGAAGATTCGGAGAAGTTTTTACAACCTTTTTTTTTCATTATTGCCTTTTCGGCAATTTCCAATGCTACATAATATTATATACTTACGAGTTAAGGTGGGGTTGCACTGTTCGATTTCAGAAGGCAGCTTGGTGCCAAAAAAGTTCCTATGGTAATGTTGGATGGCGAAACGAGTACATTAATGTGCACTAGGTCCCGACTCGGCACCAGGCTGCGTACTTGAAAAGTATGAGTAGCCTTTAAGAAGGCAGCCTGGTGCCGAAAAGCAGTTAAACTCATTGTAACGGCAGTAACGAATACTATGCGTCACATAAATTTCAACTCGGCACCAGACTGCTGCTGCCCTCTACATTCACAGTAGAATATCTTAAGTAGGCAACCTGGTGCCGTGTTGAAATTTATATCACGTATAGTATTTGTTACTGCCGTTACGATGACATTAACAGATTTTCGGCACGAGGCTGCGTTCTTTATGGCTACTTAAACGTCCCAAGTAGGCAGCCTGGTGCCGAGTTGGAACATTGTGCATAGTAATGTCCTCGTTCCCCATTCCAACATTGCCATAGAAAATTTTTTGGCACCAGGCTGCCCACCTTGATATGCAGACCTCTACTTGTTGCAATTTTTCTCCATGAAAATGCTCTACACGACGGTGTCATAAGAAGTTCATGCACTAGACAAAGGACCAGTCTACTGCGTGAACTCCTTATTTCATAGTCTCGTAAAACATTTTCATGGAGTAAATTTGCAACAAACAGAAGCCTTTTTTAACCACCACAGCCTGAAGGCAGTATTAATTTAGATGCGCTCGAGTCTCTTTGCAACTTCAATTCTGTTTACCACATCTACTCTGATGCCTACGTGTCCCTTGCAAGTTTTCTATTTACGGTCTGCATTTAAACATTTGAATATATCCATTATTTAAATAATTTCATTTTGAAACGTAAATCAAAACAGTAAAGGGAGCGTCCACGTCAATAAGATGTGACCAAATTATTTATTCAGCGTATTGTGTCGGCTATATCTTCTTCTTTTCGCAATGGCTCCACAGTATGGTAACAATATGATTTAAGTCTTATGTTACATATTAATTCTTAAACTAATACTGGTTTCTATATTGTGTATATAATATGTATCTGCACATTTGATGCAAACTGTCGGGAGGATGGCAATGGCCAACTGATTCGGCAAAACACTCTCGTCTTGTGCAGATATCGTGAAGACCACTTTATTGGCTGTCATCTGTTCACGTTCAATTTGTTCACTGTCGAGGGTTTTCTCCATGTTATCTAAGTATGTGTCGACTTCTATTGACAGGTTCTATCGCTGGTCGGTATCGAACACATGAATCCCCAAATTTTTCTATTGAGAATGTCTGGTGCCATCTTTCGTATGTTTTCCCTGTTCCATTGGTACTTTTCCTATTGCTATGTAGGCACCCTTCTTTTGATGAAAGAACACGAATGTACCTCATAAATTTTTTATCAATTCATGAAGCTTGAAAGAACTTAGGAGCTATCCTTATATATTTTTCTTGGGAAGTTACATTCAGGTACGTCTCTTTGCTCTAATTAGCGAAAAGTTTCCTTGCAGCGAACGCAGCATTTTTTTTTAAATTTAGCGCCGCAGGCAAATTTTTCTTAATCGCCACAGGCTAAATTTGTTTATTGTAAAGAATTTCAATAATGGATTGATTTCGTACAGCACCGCCGGCAAAAATTTTTAGGCTCAGGTTCGCTTTATTAGTTTCAATAGCTGGTCGGGCTTCCTTGGAAAGCTCGGGCCAAGGGGGCTTACACCCGTTTCCCCTCCAATCGGGCCTGAGTTCAGATGCATATTCTTTCTATAAGTAGTTTCTGAAACTACTATCATCTAGTCGATGAAGAGAAGATGTAAATAATATCCGCCAAAAAACCTCTTACAGAGGAGGTGCGACGCAAGTCTTCATTTCTGCTTGCAAAAGTTGTGATTTCAGAAAAGGGTGATGCATTGAGCATCTCTAAGTTGAAACGATTTTCTTCCAGTTACAAAAGTTCTGAAATCGGAGGAAGGTGACGCATTCAGCTTCGATACTCAAAAAAATTAAAACGAATTTACGTTATGTTTTTAAAAAAATGCGTCACAAATGCCATACGCAAAAATTTGATTTCCTGTACAAAAATACGGAACAAATCCCATAAATTTTTGCATTGTGAAAGCTGAAAGAACAGAAAAACTGCAACACCCGGGGGTCCGGCATATGTGACGCAATTTTTTTAATCAAAAATGAAAACATTCCAAGATAATTTTTTGCGTTTCACAGCTGTAAGCGTCACCCCAATTGATATCAGTTGTTTTGGAAGAAGGGACTTGGACTTGCGTCACATTTCCCTATTAAAAAGGGTTTTTATTGGTATATCAGTTGTTTTGGAAGAAGGGACGAGGACTTGCGTCACGTTTCTCTTTAAAAAAGGGTATTTGTTGTGATATCACTAGTTTTTGAAGGAAATAGGAAACAAATTTCGGCGAAAAATATTTTCAGCGAAAAAAAAATTTCGGTGAAAAAAAATTCTATTCGAAATTAAACCCTCATTCATAAAAAAAATTTTGGCGTCACGGCACCTCGCGCGGCTGTCATAGCTGGCGGTGGCGACCACCACTTACATCTACGAAAATGATCACAGTCACCTCATCTACAACCCTCATTCATAAAAATTTTTTGGCGCCACGGCACCTTGCGCGGCTACCTTAGCTGGCGGTGGCAGCCACTACTGACCGCCGCCGCGATTTCACCATCACCGCCTCGAAAATTTTGCTCATGTTTGAACCATACTTTGAATACACACACAAACACATACAAAATATGCTTTTATATGGGACTTATATGGGAGTTTCCATGAGCGCTGGCGCTCAAACGAGGCCGGTACCCACGTTAAAATCTCATATGGCGTAGAATGCCCACTCGAAGGTCCCTGCAAAATTTCAAGAAAAGTTATCGAGCCGTTTTCGAGCACGAGCCAAAAAAGTCGGTTTTCATACAAATGGCTCTGGAACTAAGTAACTAACTAACATTCTATATTCTATATTCTATTTCACATTTTGTATGGAAAATGACGATTTCCTAAAGGTTATATCTTCGGATCCACTGGACCGATTTTAATGAGTAAAATGTCGACTTCAATCAAAATTTTACGTAGAATCCGAAAAACGAGGTCTCAGGGGTGTACTACGCAAGGGTAAAAAGTCAAAACTTAGCTGTATATATGGTTCCGAAGTCTACAAAAAAACATTTTCTGAATTTTTTGTTCGTATGGGGACTTGCGTCACGGGCGCATCGCTACCGCACGCCCATGGTTGTTGAACGTTTTTCTAAGTAGCATAGGGTTACGAGTGCGAGAAAGCTTCCCCTCGAGATAATTGCCACATTTTGATTTGTTCTTCGTACCGTCTCGTCTTTAAAAATCCCGGACAGAAGCACTAGGGCTTCCTAGGATCTTAAACCATTATTCTGGTTGGATTCCAATCAGAATAAATTCGTTGGAAACATAAGAAATTGAGGAAGATTCCAAATTTGGCCAGTTTTCATACGAGTTTCTACGACTACAACTTATACCGCACGTGACCCATCTATGGTTTAGAAACTAGGGACCATGGCTTTTTAATGATCTACTTGGTTCCGAAGAGTAGCGCTGGTACAACCGGTGAATCGCATTTGAAGAAGTCAATTTTTTCGCCTAAAAATTGCTCTGGCGTCACACCCAACAATAGTTTCCGGGCAAGTTGTGGCTCACACTCTTCGTCTACTTAAAAAGTACTTACCTGAGAAGTTTCAGGAAAATTGGCTCAACCGTCTTGGTTTTTGAAGAAAAACGATTTTGGGCTTTTCCATGCAGAGCATTTCTTCAAATATTCCACAGCTAATATCGGATTTTTTCGGAAAAAATTTTCTTCTACGAATTTCTTCTGAAGGTCCAAGGAATCAAGTAAGCCAAAAATATGAACCCGGATAACAATTTACCCCACGAAATGTACGTTAGATGCCATCGAAAAGTGTGTTGCAGCACATTAAATGTGTATGAAAAAGCTCATAGACTTTTGTGAATATGTACATTTAGTGTACAAAAAATGTTCACTTAATGGAATGAATGGCGAAAAGTGTACACTAAATGTACACCTAATATTGCGAACATCTAGTGAAAAATATAAAAATGCTTGTTGCACAAAAAATGTGCATTTTATGTACATCAACAAAAACGTAGAATTACCAAAAAAGTTGTGAATCGTTACACTAAATTAGGTGCACATTTAGTGAACACTTTTTGCCATTCACCCCATTAAATGTACGTTAAATGTACAATAGATGTACAATAAACGATGTAACGGTCTATGTGCTTTTCGATACACATTTAATGTACAACATCACATCGAAAAATGTGATATGTGTTATTTGGGGAAGAATCTGAAACCACTTGAATTTCAGTTGGTCGAAGAATTCGCAAATTCACTCTTAAACTCAGAAACCTGTTCCAGCTGTTCCCCATTCAAACTGCAGGCTACCTCCCTCCGAGGTTTGCTGACATGCATAACCTTAGTCTTCCCTACACTAATCTTCATCCCGTACCCCTCACATGCGACGTTTAGGCAGTCAATCCCACCCTGCAAATCGCTGGTGTTTTCTGCCAGCAGGATTATGTGATTTTATAGCAAAATAAGATTTAATTACAGAGTTTGTGATTATATTGAATAAAATTATTATAATGTCTCATTGCCAACTTCAGACTCTATGTGGAATTTGTGGAAAATAGAGTGCAAATCAGTCTTATTGGGATTTTATAAAATGCAAAGTCTTAACAATTTCAAGGTCAAACTAATTGATAGCTCTCTATCTGTTAACGAGATAGTTAAAAAAAATCGAATAAAATTTGTATAATCTGTTCCAATACTGACGAATAAACTTTTGACCTTTAGTAAATATTGCTTTATTAAATATTTAGATCAGTTTATTCAGCATTAGTACAGAATATTGTTCAATTTGATTAAAATTACAAAAGATAAAATATTTCCTCCATCTTTCCACGTTGAACGGCCATACTCAACCGTTGCATTAGGAACGAGCTAGACCTTGGTTCGTTCGTTTTCAACGAAATAATTTTGCTTAAGTCGTTGAAAAAATTGATCGCCTCCTGGCACCATGAACCCATCGTTTCAACGGCGAACGGCACGAAGTAGTAATTTTGGTTGATTAAAGATAAGAATCGGAGTGTGTCGACCCATTCATTTCAGGCCATGGTGGCCTTTCTTGTCAACGTGACAACCACATCTGCAAACGCGTGGCGAGCATATATCCAGTCCTAGCCGGAGGCCCATTATCCTGAATGCATTGTTATCCAGCAAAGTGCCAATGGATTTTGAAGGAAGTGCATGGACCAAGGAACTGGACTCTAGCCGTCGGACTGTTAAAATTCGTGATCTGTGTCCCCCTCCTTCAAATCGTAAACCGTTAATCACGATCGAGTCCCAATCTTCTGGAATTTCGGTTTCTATGCGGTTCTTCCGTCCGGTTGGGTGTCACTCCATGTATTATGACTATCCTCGCAGTACGCCACTTCTTTGATGTTCAGCTTTGGAATATGTAACATGGTACTGACCAACGGAAACGTTGCGTTGATGGAAAATGGAAACGCAGGCAATGCAATATCCCGAACTTTACGAATTTCTGTGCCACCAGCTCTGATTGGAAGAGTAACCAGTGAAGTAGAAGTGTCGTCATGCAATGTCGAGTTTGTTAGTTATTCTAATGTCACCTTTATTTCACCGTCTATTTGATCGATCATGTCAATGTGGTTCCAGGTGGGCGTTGTTCGCAATAGAAAGACCAATTTCGATATTGCGAAACAATTCTTCAAAATGTAGAATGCCATGTGGAAGTTGTCTAGTTGCCGAAGATATTCGAAAAGGAACTTCAGCTCGGTTAATTTTTTGTTGAAGACTTTGTTGAAAGAGTTGTCGGTGATGGAGGTTCCAAGAAAGGTGAATTCGTTGACGACGCATATGCCGGGTGAAAGTCGATCAAACTGACTTACTACGTCACCTGTGAACAGAAAAACCGCTCGCATTTGGATGGGTTGATTTGTAATCCGATGCTAGCACATTTGTCTTTAATTGTGGCGAAGTCTCTGTAAACACTATCGTAATCACCACCTATCCCCTATCGTTCCATCGTCCAAGTAGAATATGACAACCTCTGAAATCAAAGCGTCGATTACGAATTGAATTGCAGAGCTGAAGGCTAGTGGACCGCATGGATCACCTTGTTGTGTTCCATTTTGTGACCATATGATGTAATCACGGTAGAATAGTAACGATGGATCGTCGGACAGTTCGACTTCATTTCCATCAGAAAGATACCCTGGTCCACCTCGTTGAAAGCGTTGCGGAAATCAATTTGACGACAACAACTTTTTTGTTCTCATTTTTTTAAGAAAGGTTCTCGTTTCGTGTGCTGCTGTTTCGCATCCACCATTTATGCCAAAACCGACTTGTCTAGGAGCAAATTTTGTAGCCATATCCGGTCTCACTGATACGTATACTAGCTTGGATGTTAGTCGTCGAGGTGTGTTGCCCACTGCTATTGGACGTACGCCACCATCTTCTTTATTTTAAGCGCATAAGGAGGCTCCATAAAGGATTTTGATGAATTCCGATTGGACATTTCCGGATAACATACAATTTGAAAATGCTGTAATCGCTTTCAACAGCCTGATGCCGAAGGTAGGGTGAGATCTTTCAAATATTGAGGCAATATTCAGTCAATGCCTATGCCAGAGCCGTTAGGGAAACTTTTGATTGATAGAAAAGCTTCTCTTTCGTTCACTACCAGAGGTTCGATGGTTTTTGGCGTGGACACGGAAATGCCATTTCTCTTGATGGTCGCTTTGAGTCGGGACAACGTCGTTTCATTCTGTGGTGCCAAAGTGTCCGTCGATGACAAAATTTTAACTGCAACTGCACATTTGATGTTTCCTTCTGCTACTTTTCGTTCCACTCGCTTGGACAAGGAAATTGTTGGTTTTTTCCTCATTGGTTTTCTGAATTTTAGCGTTGGATTTGTTAAGTTTCTCTTTACCAAAGTCGCTAGAGAAACGTTGTTTACTCTGTCTGGCACCTGCAGCGAAGAGTAAGCAAACGTGACAAAATTCTTCCTATTTTTCGATAAGTCTGGGCTTGCCAAGCACTCCTTTAAGCATGGGGGAGTCTATTCGATGCTAAAATTCTGGCACCCCTGGGTACTCTCTTCAATACTCTTATATTCGATCTGCATCGCGCAAGCAAGATCACGAAATCTTCAAATGATGAATCGAAACCCAGTGCACCTCCTTTGTCGTTACTGCTTGATCGCTCATTTCGTCATTGTTCAATACGGGAAAATTCAACGGCGCTATCGATGTGAGTTTTGATTATGTGTACGAGTCGACAAGCTTGTATCTTCCTGGTTCAACAGTATAGTAGGAATGCGACGGTTTGTGTCAAAACTATTAACAGATCAACTGACAGCAGAATGTTTTCAATAATTCCAACACCGAATTTTTCAAAAATAATAGAAAATTCATCAAGAAATCAACCCAACTTCAATTGACTGTGATATGCAAACTGCAACCTGGGACATCCGAAAATCAGCCCAACAACTGGTGACAAGCCGCAAGGACCCAGGAAAAAACAACGTAAATAAGCCAACTTCTTATGACGTACGATCAGTTAGTTAGCTAAAATCTATTTATTTAGATACGATGGAATTTTTTGCAGTCTATTCAGTCTATTCAGTTTTCCGATACAATAGCGCAGTGGAAGTCGGTTAGACTGCAGACTCACCCTGAATTATTGTGTTGGAAGTTCGTTGGTTCGAAATCGCTAACTCATGCTACGATTGTGATATTGAATGAACAAGTGACATCGGGTGTCGCATATTAATGTAATAACAACACCAGTCAGTATATAGGCGTAAATACCACTCAGCATCATTGCACAAAGTCTGTAGATACTTGCGCAGTAAACTTTCAGGTGTAATAGTTACGAGATGGATATAGCTATAATGTGCATAAATCGGTGCACAACTATAATAATAAACAGAGAATAAATTGCAAAGGCATCAATGCATACTTGTAAAAAATGCGTATGGTTTCAAATATCAAATCAAAATAAAATTGATGGTTGGTCAGAAATGACCAGTTTCAATACAGAGAGAACACAATCTCTCCTTTAAAAAAAAATCTATTCAGTTTGATACGTCTATTCTGTTTGCCACGTCTATTCCGATGCGTACGGTTCCCTTGCATATGTTTCAATTTGACACCCCCTAGTGTTCATTACAGTACATTCAAGATATAAGAACAAAATATGTCGCAAGAGAAATATTTTCGAAAAGGTCTATCAGACATATTATATTACAGGCCCTGGAGTCAGAGTTATAGCGTTAAGTTACACTACCGATCCGTATTTGTGGCGGCCAGCATGGATTAGAAAAAGAATTCGCTCATCTTTAGCGGAACGATCCAGAGAAATGGCGAAAATGTTACTTGATATTGGAGTCGGAAGTGGACATCCTATTGTTTGGTTAGTCAATAACGAGTTTATGTTTTTAAAAGCGTAGCACTAAATTCGATATTTCCTTAAGGGTAGGCCATTCGAAAGGTAAACATCTTGTCCATGTGGTAGTATAGTGAGTTTTGAATGATTTTACTTGAAAGGAGGTATTTTCATCAAGCAAATGATCGTTGATGCTTGGGAATGCGGAAAGGCTGTTATGGCCCCAATTTGGCAACAATCAAGAGGAATTTTATTTTATTCTGTTCCACATAGAGGATCACCTTTGGCCGATTTCAATTTACCATTGCTCAGGCAATCAATAGAGTTAACTGAAATTAAAAAAGGTAAGTTTTTTTCTGCGCAGCACGTGAGTAGGTCAAAATAACCCCGGACGAAATAACCCCGGCAAAATGACCCCGAACAAAATATCCACTGGACAAAGTATCCCCGTACGAGGTACCCCCGGGCAAAATATTCACACACTCAATGATCGCTGCAAATTTGAGTATTTGTTAACTTGGGGGCTACATGTAGAGTTTGCAGAACATGTGAAAGAGTCTCTGACACTAATAAGGAGGGGTTTAATTTGTACTCGGGGGGAATTGCGAAAGCGGACAAAATGGGAGCATTTATACATTTTGGACGTCCACTTTTTTTGTTTATCACTTAATGGACTGAAGAGAAAATTCTTTGGAGATTTAAAATAAAGTAGCAGTTTCGTTATTTTCAAAATATTTCGTAATTGCTAGAGTAGTCGGCAAATGACAACTGACCGTCAAATGTGTTTTCATATATTGTTTTGGTATCAAGGTGTAGATGAGCACATGAGTGTGACTTTATTTGTTGTCTAGAGACGGATGTACACGTTAACGAAACAGAAGACGCTACGCTAAGTGGCATTTTCAGGATGATATAAACTTGGAAGGTGTAAAGATCCCAGGAGACCGCGGGAAAAGTTACTTCACCTCATTCATCTATTAAATTCTCGGTTGAAGGTCTTTCTCAATTTCTACCGTCGAATGTAAGAGACTTGAATCATTTTTCCACTTTAATACTGTGTACCTCGAAGGAACGATGCATTAACAAAAAAAATTTATTTTCACAAAGGCAAAAGAAACAAAACTCCCTTTTAAATGCAGAACGCAATCACAACACAAACATAAATATACGCTACTGCTATTCGAAATTAATAAAAATTTAGTTGAAAGCTTCAAATTATCGTTATTAACATAACAGATTTAACATCAATCTCATCAAATAAGTGTCATACTTTCATACACACAATATACTTACTACGACATGCATCAGAAAAACGGAGACATGTTGCAGAATCAACGTTTATACAATTGTATGTAGATTCCTAAGTTAGAAATTAAAACTTCAATTGCTAATAACTTTGGAATTACAAAGAGTTATGTTATCAAACTTTTGGACCTTGAAGATAATGATTTGCTGCAAAATTTTTTTGTATTTTCATTCAGCAAGGTTAAAATAGTTAGATAGCTAGCCAGTAAGAACAACCCTGTAAGGTTTACAGATGGCTCGAAAACCATGGAAGAGAGAGGGGTTATAGTTTAAGCTCCAGAAACGGTCACTTTTAACTGGTTCAATCTGTGAAGGTAACTGTCATCTTCCATGAAGAAATATTCGCAGTGCTGGTGATGCCACAATAGGCAATAGGGACCGCATTTATGGGCCTCGCCTCGTCCACTACATAACAGCAAACAACTTTGTCCTTCACACCTACCCAATCGCCTTGATACTTTACGAAAAAAATCAAATTTTCACTGAAAAAGCGATGTTGGCGCCACCATAGCCAATTTCAGCCAATTTTTTGGTCACCCTCATCAATCAGACAGCGAGAAACAATTTTGCTGAATTAATAATTGATTTAAAACGAATTTGTTTGATAAAAATATCGAATATTTTGGATATAAATTTTGGCCTCGTTGACATTTTTCACCGTGCAAGGAAATTTTCGACATTCCAGGAAAATTTTCGTATGAGGCGGAAAGTTAAAACATACTTCTTAGGAAATGTTCAGTATAGTCCAAATATGTTTTTAAGCCACTAACATCAACAATTTAGAGATACCTATTTTGGGAATGACTGTTTAAAGTCAAAACCAGTTTTAGCAGGGGTCAGATTTTACATGAAATTTTGACTTTGAAAATTCATATCTCAGGTGAAAAACAACCAAAATTTTATTTTGACGCATTTTTCAAAACGTTGGAATGTGTAGAATAAGAGAAAAATACATTTTTGTGAAAAAACATTGAAATTTCGTTGAGCAACGAAGAAAAGTTACACTTAATCTCACTTTTCTCGGGTTTTTCCGATTTTCTCGAGCCACTCGCAAAATATCCAGGGGGTACCTAAGGCCTACCGAATCCCGCTTAGTTCGCTTTTGTCCTAATTTTTGCAGGGTCAAAAGTTAATTTCCCTTTATTAGATAAATAGGAAACGAGGGAAACTAAGAAAACGTTGTACCACGATTGCTTTACATTTCTTTGGTTCTAAGGGTTTGGAAGGGTATTTTACACCGTCGCTTCGGACGAGTTTTTCAATATCGGCAATTTCCAATCCAATTTTATGTGGACGTTATTTCATAAACTTAAGAGTCCACATCTATTCCGTTAGCCACATCTTCTCTATTGCGTGCGGCTGTCTTACATATGTTTTTTCTTTAATGTCACGCCCTGTGTCGACGTAGTTTTTCCAGTGCAACATATAGATAGCTTTTAGACCCTTAAGAAGATTAAATTTCTAAAAGCGGTCTACTGCGCTTATCACGACGTTTGTAACCAGTCGATTTGAAGGAGGGAGGGAGTGGCGGGAGCATCGATTTGCAAAAAACATCGGACAACTATAACTCGAGTAAAGCTTGACCGATTTTCAAAATCTTTTTTTCCCTGAAAGGTAATTGAAATAGTACGCTATATTACACGAAGCTTAAACGGCGGGCGCATTTAAAAAAAAATTATGTTTCTATTTATTTTTGTTCCCAAAATATAAGACCTCGAATTACAGCTGGTTAAAAGTCTTTTTGACCCGGGCAAACAGCTTATTTGCTTATTTTTGGATTGGTAAAAGTCCCCTAATTTCTAAATCCGATTTCATTGAATCTATTCTTGTTCTACCCCTGGGCCTAGCACCTGAGACACGCCCATCGA
Source organism: Pseudolycoriella hygida (assembly GCA_029228625.1). Classification (NCBI taxonomy): domain Eukaryota; kingdom Metazoa; phylum Arthropoda; class Insecta; order Diptera; family Sciaridae; genus Pseudolycoriella; species Pseudolycoriella hygida. Next base: position 83,123,340 of record CM055403.1, on the reverse strand, counting down.
AGATCCTTTTGCGTAGTTTGTTATTACCCAACCTTTGTACATGCCCGATCCAGCACAGACGACTAGCCCATGACGAAAGCCCTAAATTTTCCCTATAATCGGAGGAATGACTCCAAATGACCTCTGCTATATTCCTAAGAAACCTCTGGGTCATGCACGAGATATCGATAGGTCCCTGAAAGCCCAAAAACACAAGAGGGCCATAAAAATGAGTATCTACTAGGGCTTTACTTGTTTCTCTACGTAAATAGGGAACTTCTTTTTATTGGTAATTTGAATAGTAAAAAATAGTAAAAAAAACATTTGAAAGTATTGGAAGACCCATTCGGACCTTTGCCTGACTTACAGTATGGCCGATCCGAGCCGGATGATTCCTCAGGATTTTTTAGATTGATACTTATAGATTATAGATTATAGATTATAGATTTTTTACTTTTTTACAGATTTTTTGAGTATTTTTTAGGAAACTTCCATCTAGGAAATTCGAGAAATCGAAGAAATTGTACATTGCGCTTTTTTTCAAAGAGAGGTGTTAAAATTCAAAATAATACTAATGTACTAATTTGTTCACGTTCAGATTTATACTTTTTATTATTTTCTTCAAAGCCTCTGGGGGCGGAAGAAATTCTTGGAGGTGCTTAGCCACCCGTAGCTACAGACCTGGGTCTAACAGTGTTCAAGAATAAACTTAGAGCCTAGGCCTAATATAAGTGCCTTAATTTGGCCCTAGGTCGGTCGAATGGCGGCCCTAGCAAAAAAAAGTTTTTCTACCGTTTCTTCGGAAGGGTTTTTCAATATTGCTTTTTCGGAAATTTCCTATCCAATTTAATGTGTGTGTAATTTCAAAATCTTAGAAGTCATTTAAGAGTTAAGGCAATATTAATTTAGATACGTTTGAGTCTTTTTGCAACATCTGTTTGCCACATCTATTCGGAAGCGTACGGGCATATTCCTTATTTGGCCTTCACATGGGATTTCTGGTTCGTAGATTATTTGCTCTGACGTAAAAACGAAACACCTTTATGGACACATTTTGCTAAGAATCGAATCAAATCAAATTGTGTCTTTATTTTACTCCCACGACCTGGGAGTAGGAAGAGAGCATCGATCCTGGTGCTTAGATGAAGAATCAACAATAAAAACGTTGTCCGTCCGTCCGTCTGTCACCGCGATAACTTCAGTAAAACTCAACCGATTTTCAAAAACTTTTTTTTCCCTGAATGGTAATCAAAATATCTTTCATGGGATTGAATCTGGGCACTATCGGCCCAAGGGACGTTTAAGTGGTTTTTGGTCTTTTGTACATAACACGAGTAAATCTTTTCCGATTTTCAAAATTTTTTTTGTTTGAAAGATCTGGGCATGGCCGACAGTTTATTGAAGACTTTTTTTTCAATTTGAGTCCTTGCACTTAGCTAGGGCACTAGCACCGAGTCTATGCCAGGGCCATGCGTGTTTTTTGTACATAACTCGAGTAAATCTTTTCCGATTTTCATAATTTTTTTTTAATTTTTCTTTTTTTCTTATTCAAACAACAAGATATTTTTTCAACATTGAACAATTTGATTTACGCGATCAGAGGTCGCTTAGATTAGACGTAGAATATTTCGTCCAATGAAGCAATTGCCGGAATTGTTTCCACTATGCGCGACGCGTTATAGCGCTGGATTGCGAGCGAGATTCGCTGATGCAAATAATAATTCGCCGTTTTTGTTCTGGTCAAATCGTTGAGCTTCGAGCCGATGATGTTAATGAAGTCTTTCGCTTCCTTAGCCCATGTGCCGAGTGATTCCAGTGCGACGGGAGCGAATATTCATTCATTCATTCATTCATTCATTCATTCATTCATTATTAAATTATGTCAAGGTTACCCTTATACAACGCCGTTGGACATAATCTCGTAAAACAAAACACAGAACAAATCAAACTTACAAACTACTAACTAAATTAACAAAAAAAAAAATTTAAAACTACACACTACAAATAGACGAAAAAGAAAAAAAAAAGTAATACATCATCTTTTACTCTCACATGCAAGACAAAAAGAAACATAACCAAAGACCCGTACTTATCAGAATAGATCTGACAAACAGAATAGATGTGGCAAAGTGACGAACGTACCCAAATATACAAAAAAGCAAACAATCCAACGTTCTCTGTTCTTTTATAACTGTAAGAATTTCAAAGATCCATAGAAATTACCCAAGGTAATGTCAAAGGCCCTACCGAAGTACGTCTCAGACCATTCAAATCTAGAAAAGCTTATATCCAAGGACTAAGTCGTTTTTTCCCTAAAACCCGAAACACAGGTTACTAAAATTGTATTGTCTACAACTTTTGTGCTTGGAAGCAACTTTCTACTCTCATAGTTCTGGAGATCTGGGTCATCCTGCCCAATTATGGAAGTGGCCATATACCAGGATTGGACCATATCTCCCCAAAATCCTGAAACACGTGTTCGCTTAAATTTAATTTTCTACAACTTCGCCTTTGGAACTAACTTTCTACCCCTCACAGTTCTGGAGATCCGGGTCATCCTGCTCAATTATGGAAGTGGCCATATACCAGGATTGGGCCATATTTCACCAAAACCCTGAAACACGTGTTCGGTTAAATTTAATTTTCTACAACTTCGTCTTTGGAACTAACTTTCTAACTATCACAGTTCTGGAGATCCGGGTCTTCCTGCCCAATTATGGAAGTGGCCATATACCAGGATTGGGCCATATTTCACCAAAACCCTGAAAAACGTGTTCGCTTAAATATAATTCTCTACAACTTTCCCTTTGACAGTAAATCTCCATATTGCATAGTTAAGGAAATATAGACGAAAAACTGTTTTCGTATATGGCCAAGAATCTCAATTTCGTCCATTCCATTGGTCCCAGTGCCCAGACCCCTGTACCGATTCCCACAAAAAATTTTTCCCAGTTTTGTGACATCAAATGCTTTCATTTGACACCAAAATAAGGAATTTCCGTGCTACACTTGCTGAGATATTTGCGAAAAAGCTTCACCGACCTTCGAAAAACCATGTTTTTGGTCACTTCCTCGACCATATCACTGGAACCACTTGATGGATTTTGCTCATCTTCGAACTTGAATCATGGGAGGCATGTACCTTTCAGGGGAAAAAAGTTCAGGCTGATCGGTTGAGTCGTTTGGAAAAAAAAAGTGGAGACGGACGGACAGACGGACGGACGGACGGACGGACGGACGGATGGACATTTTTTTATTGCTGATTCGTCATCTCTAGACGATAATAGATGCATCCCCCCCTCCCACCTCGATCTACCCCATGATACAATAAAATTGTTTGTAGTAAACGTATAGGACCTTTGTACTTCGTACGGGTCCAAAAATAGAACAAAACCATAGAGGCACAAACCTCAATAATGAAGTAAACTACAAACCAAACTGAAATCTCACCCAAAAGGATATCTTTTCCTGAACATGTCATATGTCACTGAACTTCTCACAGTAGTAGACAACGCATTCCAATCAACAATTTCCCGCGCAAAAAGGTATTTATCATTGGAAGCACTAGGGGGAATGAATTGCTTCGTACGCACCGAGTAACCTGCCACCAACTTTACACGCAAATAGGCAGGGGAACCACTAACAATCAGTTTGTATAAGAAAGTCATCGCTCTAAATCTGAAATGATCCATCAAGTTACATCCAAGAAACCTGTCCACAACGCCCGAAATACTATCCTATTTCCCTCTACCGTAAACATACCGAATGACAGAACAAACGGAAAGCTCTATCAAGAAGGTTCGTTCAAGATGCATCCAGGCCATAAGAGAACACATCAGAACAATAATTAAAATGAGGTATCACAAGAGCCTTAGCCAATAACATCGAGTTCTAAAGGGAGTCGAAGATGCTAACGGCCACAAACCTCGAAGACTAGCATGTATCTTACTGTACACATTTTTAGCATGATCTACCCAGTTCATCCGAAAATTCAACATAACCTCCAGATGCTTAACCTTCTGTGCGAAGCCAATAATCTTCCCATCAATATTCAATTCTGGCAACTCCACATACGATCCCCCCTCTCCCAGAATCTCATACTTATGAGACATCACCCCATCAACCCCAATCAAAGGCACTAGCATAGAGTTCCATAGAGCCGGGTATGTCAGTGTTGGAAAAGGTCTTGTACAACTGAACATCGTCGGCATAGAGGTGCGTGAATAAAGCGGAATAAAACCAGACATCACTCCATCTATGCATACCGCCTGAGACCTCCCAGATAGATAATTTTTGATGAGAGCAACCGCCGATGGTTCAAACCCGAAATCATACACCAGCTTACCACAAAGTAGTTCATGATCCACTCCATCGAACGCTTTGGAAAAGTCAAGCAGCAATAGTACCGTAATAAGCTTTTTATTCATAGCTTCCTTAATATCAGTTGTAATCTTCAACAGGGCCGTGACAGTGCTATGCTTGGGCCTAAAACCAGATTGGCACGGGGTCATACAATGTAGTTTGAGCCTTCCAACTTGGCGTAATTTTTGTGTTTCAGTTTGCTACCTAGCTCAGCGGCAGCGCCGGCTCGAACTGAGGTTTTGTTGATGTAAGAATTCGCCAATGTCTCTAAAACTGTTGCATCCCAAATAAGAGCTTTACCTTTTGCCCAAGGAATCAACGTTAGGCCGTCGGGACGTTTGCCATCACTTCTAGATAGGCCTGGTGGTTTGGGTGTTGATGGTATGATGATGGAGGATAAAGCACACAGTACAGGATGTTATTGATTTCTAAGTGGCGAGCGTATTTAGTTATATTCTTGCTGCAACTCAAGCCGTGGGTGCCATCGACTGAGACTGTAGCGCCGCTTCGAGATTTGTGTGAATGAATATTAATTTTATTGTCTACTTTTCTCAAGCTGACATGGAAAAAGAGTGGCTATGACTATTGTCATAACCCTCGTTAAAAAACCATGAATACGTTACAAATAATACTCTTAAAGTACAATAACATTATCACAGACAAAAATCACAAAATAAAAAAATAAAAATCACAAAACAGAAAGAAGTCAAAACAAACAATAATAATAACAAAATTAAAATGGTAAATAAAAAGCACTCAAAGAGCTTGTTCATAAAATGTAAAGCAAAAATAAAAAATAAAAAGTATTTAGCGAAAAGCTGCGTCAAAGGTGAAATAAATAAGATAAATAAATAAATAAACGACATTAAGTATAATAATTAAGTCCACCAAGAAGGAGTCGTCAAGTTGAGCCGTAGGCGTCGTCAAATAAAATATCTCGATAAAGACGATAACGGAACAGCAAAATATCGGCCACATGAAAGAAAAAATCTTATTTTCATTTTTAAAACATTTGAAAAATATAAAAAAGTTAATCACCGGGTGTGAATGACATATTTTGGCTCCAAGACGGAGACCTATGCAAATCCTCATTGAGTTGTTATCCAATTGTGTGCCATTATTTGCTACGGGGGGAGCAGTGAGCCATTTGTCTGATTCCGGTTCCTGAAGATCGGTGAAGCGTGCGATTTCCTTAGGCGTGCCTAAGCGCAGTTCGTCGTCAATTATCCTTTTGATGTTTGATAAGTCCCAGTCTCTCTGCGAACACGGATTCATGGAAATGCCAGATGTGTTGAAGGGCTGCCACGAGTTTAAGGCCTCGTCCATATGAATGATAGAAATCTCGTTGCCCGAAGAGTTGAGTATGCTAGCGACAAGATTTCTTGCACCGAATGCCGAGGCAAGAAGAGCTGGGATGTTTATATCTTGTGCGCGTCTGACACCGATACCTCCATGACTTATCGGTAAAGTAGCTTGAACCCATTGTGGTTCCTCGAGCTGAATGTTCAGGATATTTTCCAGACGATCTGCACCCATGTCTGTCGTACCAAGACCGATATATAAAACAAGGAAGAAAAATGCTACTATTCCCTAAAGTGCTCTTTGCAAACACTCTTAAATCCAGTTAACGTTTTTTTTTTCGCGGCAGCAGCGAGTTGTAGTTTACTACTCCCTTCACGAAAAGAGACCTCGAAGAGAGGTCCTTGTTCACCCTTGGAACAACTTGGTTGAATGTTCTTAGATTTAAAGTTTGCGTCAGTCTATCAAACAGGTACCTCGGCTCTTTGCTCAGGATCAGACCGTGCAACGTTACACATGACAAATATTTAAAAAACGTAAAGCCGAGACAGACTCGTATCTACCGAGCCCACACACAAATCGTACACATGCATTAAAGAGCTTCTCGGGGATATTCCTTGCCGTTTACCGCAAATCCCCTAGCACTTGTGAGCAGTAAATGAAGTGAGGCATCAGGAGCGACTTGACCAACAGTAGTTTGACTTCACGCCTCAGGTAATGCGCATGCGGCCATAGACACCGAAGTCCCGCAAAGATCTTTGCCGCTACCTTGCACGCGTGATCTTGCCAGTTTAGCTCGCGGTCAATTACCACCCCAAGGTCCGTAACACTATCCGCATATTCAATAACAGTTCCATTAAACACCAGCTTAGGGATTTTCGATGCCCAATTAGCTTTAGAGATTTTAATCGCCTGAGTCTTCCCCATGTTCAACATGAGACCATTTGCTCCAGCCCATACGGAGATAGCCCTAAGGTCCGAATATAGTTTTTCGATGTCAGCACTAACAAAGTCTTCTCGTATTTCACCGTATAGTTCTACATCATCGGCAAACAGATGAACTTTCGAGTCCTTCAAGACGTCTGGCAAGTCGTGAACATGGAAAAGAGGAGAGGACCAAGAACCGACCCTTGTGGTAAGCCGGCTATGATATCTGCGAAATCTGAGAAACATGAGTTCATCATTACGCGTTGCTTCCTCCCTCGTAAGTACGTCCCCAGAAGGGCCAGGCTGACGTTTCAAAATTAATTTTTGCGCGTAACTTCTTTAATAAAATTGAATGGTTTACCGAGTCGAATGCCTTTGAAAAATCTAGTAAGAGCAGCACAGTGGCCACGTTCTTGTCAACATTCAGCCTGATATCCTTCGTTATCTGTAATAGGGCAGTCGACGTACTATGCTTGGATCGAAAGCCGGATTGAAAAGGATGTAGGATCTTGTGGTGTGTCAAGTAGTCAGTAATCTGCCATTTCATGAGTTTTTCTATACCCTTAGAGATGGCTGGTAACATGCTGATAGGACGGTAGTCATTTAGCGAATGCGATCGAGTGTTTTTATGACGGGGAATAACCTTCGTTGCAAATTCGCGTTAGTACAGGTAAAATAACCGGTAAAAGCAGCCTTATGAACGAGATCGGGATTCCATCCAGACCTTCTGCATTCGACCGTACATCCCTTATGGCGCTAATAGCTTCCAGCTGCGTCACATTCCGGAATGCGAATGATTAACTCAAAGTAAGCGCACCAGTCTTTGTAGCGTTCAGTCTTGGGGATGAAAAAACGTTGATAAATCTCGGAAAGTCGGAGTAGACGCCATGGGAGAAGTGGTCATTTAACGCGTTAACCGCAGCGTACTAAACCCAGGATCCTTAAGTAGCCCCAGGCCTCGTAAGTTACTCCACAACTTTCTTGTCGGCTCGACGGAGTTAAATTTTTTCGCGTAGAATCTTCGTTTCGCAGACCTAATGCCTGTGTACATATATTCCTTAACGCCTTGAAACGCGCGAAATTCTCAGCTGTTCGCTTACTTTTCCACGTAGCATATGATAGGTCTCAGTCTATAATTGCCTTGCACACAGTGTTACCAAACCACGGGGCCTCAGACGTTTTAGGGCAGTGTTCCTCAAAAGGGGCATGGACATCTAATAGCTTTAGTAATGCGTTATGGAAACGTTCCACTACGCTATCTATCTCATTTACTGTGGCCACCTCCGTCCAATTCACACAGGAAGCGTCTGACAGGAGGCGTCCCACATCAATTCTGTGGATCCTCCGCCTCATGATTGTTGCTGGCTTAATGTGCTTCAAATCGCACTGGTAGGACATGAATATGAAGTCGTGCTTAGAGATGCCTGGTATACTGATTTTCGAAAAACGAGTAATTTTGCTAATAGAATTTGTCAGAAGGTGATCGATGCATGTCGAATTCTATTCGTAGATGAGAAGTGTGTAGGCTCGAACGATACGAATTGAAGCGAAAGTGCTTGCGCGGTATTCATGAAGCGAACAGTTTTGCTTGATTTGGCTATAAGGTCCTCGTTAAAGTACCCTGCGAGGATGATCTCCGAATACTCAGAACTGAGACCCTTCAGGACATCATCGAAGATATCGATATCATCAATTCCCGGTGGCTTGTACATTACACCGAAGAGTATTTTGTGAGGGAAACGTTTTGTATATGGAAGTATGTGTGCCCTAGGTCGGCCATTTTTGTCTATGTAAGTATTTGTCCGAGACCTCTCCTGAAGACCCTAGGTCGGTCCTAAGGTCGGCCCTAGACAAAAAATAGTTTTTTCCTATGTTGTAGAAAAAATTGAGATGAACATTTTTGTCTATTTGGGGGTCAATTTTGTACTTTTGGAAGGCTTTTTTTACATCGTTTCTTCGGACGGGTTTTCCAATATTGCCCTCTCGGCAATTTCCAATACAATTTAATGTGGACGTAATTTCATACACTTAAGAGTTAAGGCAATATTTACTTAAATACGTTCGAGTCTTTTCGTAACATCAACTCTGTTTGCCACATCTATACGTACGAGTCCCTTCATATGTTTTAATTTCAGATTGCACTGGTTTATTAGAACTGCACCGAAGGTTCGTCGCATTGTACAGAAGCGGCCAGTTAAAGTTGGACATTTTTAGTTTTGTGGAAACGGCTTTAACATTGATGTCTGTAATATACATGAGGATTGTCGGCATTGATTCAGCAGGTAAGATTTTGAAGTTTTCTTAGTGTGGAAACACATTAGCAATTATGCGTTGTCGAACTCAGCAATTTCGTTGTATTCCGTCATTTTTACGAAATCAGCAAACTCGATTGTCGAGAGTCAATAGTAGATTACATTGGGGGTGCGGAAGTAAGTCATTACATGAGGGATCATTTTTGTGAAATGAGCCAAACTCAAGAGGGTGTTTTTAAGCAAAAAGCTTTGAAAACTGTTTTTTGACGGGTGTAGAGTTTTTACAGTTTTTAAAGCGAGTTGCTTAAAAATACACGAATGACTTTGCGAGTGTCACAAAATGATCCAGAATGGATGACTTACTAAGCACCTCCACTGTACGCTGTTTTAATCGGTGTCCCATCCGAAAACGCGTCATTACATGCAGATATACATGTAATGACAAGTTTTCGGTGGGACATCGATTAACAGTATATTACAGTTGAGGTCATGTAAACAGCCGGTAACATAAGGACGAAGTTTGCATAATCGAGCCGAAGGCGAGATTATGTAATCGTCCTTGTGTTACAGGCTGTTTACATGACCTCACTTGTACTATGCTTTAACGTAGTAGCACTCGGTCGTTGAAACAAACAATTAAACATTAAACATTTTGAAAACAAAAAAAAATAATTCCGGAAATACAGCGTACACTATTTGAGTTCTTAGAGTAGGCTAAATATCGAATGAACTATCGTAGAACAATGTGCGGCGTTCATTTTGTTATTTCTTTGTCGATGTGATAATAACGCAAGCCATCAATGATCTAAATAGCTCAGTGAGCAATGCTGCGGCGTTATAAATTCATTTTTTTCAGAATTTTCGGTTCAAATCCTAGTTTTTTTTTACATTTTTTTTTGTGTTGCGTGCATTCCATCCAATACGTCTATTAATTTTTATACAGAAACTTATAAAAATGTAGTAAATAGACTTCCAATCGATATCGACCTACAAGTACAAATTGATCACATCATGTTTTCAAACTGGACATATTAGTCCGATTGAGAAACCAAGTACTTTACAGGAATCCTATGATCACGTACGACAGACTGGCATTATGTTTCATCAAAATCCTTTGGGGCAAAATTTAATTATTTTGTTTATGTTCTAAACAAAATCAACGACATATGAACTTTTTGAATCGAGTAGCCTTGTTATGCCCTTACAACTAAGTGTTTGATTTCTAATCGTTGTTCGTCACATGAATCCGTGGGATAATGGTTAGCGTACAAGACGCAGCTGTGAATGTGCCAGGTTCAAATCGCGGTATGGAGATAGTTTTTTTTCTTTATAAAAATAACAAGAGTTCATTCTGGATGAACTGGACCATAATGGCTTATTACGTAGGTCGCATCATTACTGCCTAGCATGTTAAATTGCATCTACATAGCAATGAACCTGCAGCGTATACTCAACGTACCGTGTGCGTACACGTTAAAAATATTTACATGTTTCTTCTCGGTAAATGGGTCATTACCTCGTCGCAAGCGACAAGGAAAACGCATTTACCGAGCATAAACATGTAAAATATTGTACGTAAGTGCTTCCAAATTGTTGTTTTGACTCGTAGGATTACAGCATTCGCCTTCGGCTCATGCAGCAACCTTCCTACGAGTCAATAAAAACAATGTGAATATATCATTTGGCTCAAATGGACAAATGAATTTTGAAATTTATACAACTTCGGTGTCGAATATCCCATTTCCTATATATGAGAAATCATCAACGAACACACCTATTTTCTCAATTGTTGATTTTTGGTGGGAATTCGATGATTCTTCTGCCATAGAATTGCTGAGTTGGTCAATTATACTTGCTAATATGTTTCATGTATTAGAAGTAGAATGAAGGCACTCTGCTTATTTCTTCCAATTTCGTTGATGCTGAAAAAAACGTCAAACCACCGACAAATAATTTCGCCGTAAATTTTTTTTTAAATAAAAACGGAATTAATTTCAAATTATAAATATTGTATCGATGGAAAAATGTCTTGCCACACATTTTAAAATCCTTACGTTCTCAAACTGAAAGCGATAGAGTATGCTAATGTGGAACACTTTTTCTTTTTTATTATTTTGTTAAAAATGTTCCACATTAGCATCCTTTACTCTACCTCAATTGATATCAGTTATTTTAGAAGTTCCGTGGTTTTAAATATAATCAAAAAACATAACCAAAGACCCGTACGTATCAGAATAGATGTGACAAACAGAATAGATGTGGCAAAGTGACTCGAACGTCCCTAAATATACAAATAAGCAAACAATCCAACGTTTTCTGTTCTTTTATAACTGTAAGAATTTCAAAGATCCATAGAAATTACCCAAGGTAATGTCAAAGACCCTACCGAAGTACGTCTCAGACCATTCAAATCTAGAGAAGCTTATATCCAAGGACTAAGTCATTTTCCATTAAAACCCTGAAACACGTATTATCTAAAATTTTATTCTCTACAACTTTGCCTTTGGAACCAACTTTCTAACTCTCATAGGTCTGGAGATCCGGGTCATCCTGCCCAATTATGGAAGTGGCCATATACCAGGATTGGGCCATATTTCACCAAAACCCTGAACCACGTGTTCGCTTAAATATAATTCTCTACAACTTCGCCTTTGGAACCAACTTTTTAACTCTAATAGTTCTGGAGATCTGGGCCATCCTGCCCAATTATGGAAGTGGCCATATACCAGGATTGGACCTTATCTTACCAAAACCCTGAAACACGTGTTCGCTTAAATTTAATTTTCTACAACTTTGCCTTTGACAGTAAATCTCCATATTGCATAGTTAAGGAAATATAGACGAAAAACTGTTTTCGTATATGGCCAAGGATCTACATTTCGTCCATTCCATTAGTCCCAGTGCACATACCCCTGACCCGATTCCCACAAATTGATCTCCTGGTATATGGCCACTTCCATAATTGGGCGGGATAACCCGGATCTCCACAACTGTGAGAGTTATAAAGTTAGTTCCAAAGGCGAAGTTGTAGAGAATTAAATATAAGCAAACACGTGTTTCAGGGTTTTGGGTAAATATGGCCCAATCGTGGTATATGGTCACTTCCATAATTGGGCAGAATGACCCGAATCTCCAGAACTATGAGAGGTAGAAAGTTGCTTCCAAAGGCATAAAATTTGAGATAACACATGTTTCAGGGTTTTAGGGGAAAATGGCCTAATCCTTGGATATAAGCTTTTCTAGATTTGAATGGTCTGAGACGCTACCGAAGTACCTTCGCCTTTGACATTACCTTGGATAATTTCTATGGATCTTCGAAATTCTTACAGTTATAAAAGAACAGAAAACGTTGGATTGTTTGCTTATTTGTATATTTGTATATTTATGTACGTTCGAGTCACTTTGCCACATCTATTCTGTTTGTCACATCTATTCTGATACGTACGGGTCTTTGGTTATGTTTTTGCTATACTTTTACTATCTGTCAATCGCTTCGCAAGCATCAGATCTTCGCCGCGGGCTGCAAACCTCACACCGACAATAACATTACATTTTTCCAAGTTACGTAAATAACAATTTCTCACCAAAAACATAAGCAACAGAAACGGCTTTCTGTTTCGTTCTAATCATCCTAATTATTTATTTAAGATCGATTTTTTGCGTCGCGCTGAGCGCCACCGCAGAGACCACTATATATTGCACCGCAGACGAAAAAAATATCTGCTAGCCGAGTGCGTCGCCGACGCCGAAATTTTGCGTTCTGCGCACACCTCTACTTCTACCTCTATTTCTTAAACATGTTTTTACTCAGAATATTCTTTATCAAATTAAAAAAAAATAATACAATTATTTTAGATCCTGGAATCGGAGAAGTGTGTGGAGTGCACTTAGATCATCGAGAAATTTGTAAGCCAACGAGTAGAGACTGTATATTGTATACCAAATTAACCAAAATGATCAACAAAGTTAGCTAGTCTAAGTCGAAAAGACGATATGTGATACTGATAAAGTAATGGGTTACAGGAAATACTATTCAATTTAAGATTTATTTAGTATTAGAAAAGAACAATGTATTTTTTATTTGATATTTAATTAAATGGGTGCTCTTTCAAATCACCTTTGAGGAAAATATTTCGTTTTACAGTAATTTTATGTAATGCAGTGCGATCGAACTAGTGCTCTACTGGATTTTCATGTAAGGTAAGTACTGTCCGGTGCCAAGCCAAACAAATGTTACCATAACAAACGAATCGCCCTATTGTCTTAACATTTCCATACAAATTTCTTCAATACAAAATTTACAAACACGTGCTTTTAAATTTACTTGTTATGCTGTTTTCAACATTATCGACATTATCTCTGTTTTCAGTGTATTTTTTGTATGGAAAACCTTGAAAACAGCTGAAACTTGATAACAAGTAAATTTATAAGCACACGACGGTATGTTGCATAATTTGTACACTTCGCTAAAGATGTATGTAGTTCTGTGTTTTTTGGACCCGTACGAATGGCATTTTATTGCAACATGGGGTAGATCAGGACGGGAGATGCTTTTGATATAGTCTAGAGTTGACGAACCAGCCAAAAAATAACAAAATGTCCGTTTGTCCGTCCCGTCGCTTTTTTCTCAACGGCTGCACCGATTCATCTGAAAGATACATATGTCACATGATTCAAGTTCAAGGGTCGGAGAAACTTTTTCGCAAATATCTCAGTAAGTACCTATAGCACAGAAATGGTAAATTTTGGTGTCAAATGAAAGCATTTCATCTCACAAAACTGGGAAATTTTTTTTGTGGAAATCTTGTCAGTGGTCTGAGCATTGGGACCAATGGAATGGACGAAATTGAGTTTCTTGGCCATATACGAAAGCAGATGGTTTCTAGTCTATATTTGCTCAACTCTGCAATATGCTGATTTACTGTCAAAGGCAAAGTTGTAGATAATAAAATTATAGAGAACACGTGTTTCAGGGTTTTAGGCAAAAATGACTGGAATATGACCGTTTCTAGAATTGGGCGGGATATATGTATCATCCTAGGGATCTAGAACTATGAAAGTTAGTGAGTTGCTTCCAGAGGCAAAGTTGTAGAGAATATTAACAATTCGTCTGTTTATTCATACAATGATTTGCATCGAATTTTGAAGCGTAGATCCATTTGAATTTTTTCTTGTTGCATATAGTAAATGTATCTATGTTTTTGACCGATTAATTTGTTGTGAACAACCACAATTTGCAACTGATTGAAAAATAAAAATGTGATCAGTACACAAATTCTAAATTCAAGTTTGATGTTGTGGTTTGTTCGGAATGTGACTTTTTAAAAATATATATTACTCGGATCAAAAAGATATAAGGTAAAAATTGAGAAAATTCTCGTTTTGGTACAATTGCACCCATAGAAGTAATATTTTACTATGGCTGCTGTACCTTCGGCAGATTAAAGTCCACCCGCTTGAATCAACATTTAAAAGCCACTCACAATTCTCCATCCTACTTCCAATTGTTTAACAAAAATCGAAAAACTAAAAGTGCTGATTTCGTCGTTTACAGTACACCTTGTCTTAAGACCATGTGTATATCAGCAACGATGGCCATAGAATGATACCCAGACTATGCCAACTCGCCTTTTATACAATCCAGATCCTACGATTGGATGCATGTCATTTCGATGAACAATTTGGAAGTAAAAGAATTGTGAGTTTGTCTTAAGACAAGGTGTACTGATGAGTCGTAGACGACGAAATCAGCACTTTTATTTTTTCGATTTTTGTTAAACAATTGGAAGTAGGATGGAGAATTGTGAGTGGCTTTTAAATGTTGTAATAAAATTGTAAATTTCAGGTTTTATTCAATTTTTCGAAAAAATTGTAAAAGTTTTGTCCCGATCATTCCACGAATTCAATCAAGTGAGAGACATTCAATCAAACTGTTGTTTGCCGTGTGTGAGTGTATGAAGAATTTGAAAATTATTTCAAAGTTATTTCATGGATTAATCATCAATATCATATACAAAGAAAGCAGAGCATATGCACTGCTAAATTAATACAGCACTAATGCCACACAGATATAAGAAAACATCATATGAAAGTAGGCTCTATAGCTTGAATATGCAACGCCTGTCAAGCAGAAGGCTTCTTATTGATGAAATACACTTATTCAAAATACTCAACGGGCACTTGCACTTGCACATCTACTGAATAAAATCCATCTTATTGATCATCGCTATCCCACTCGAAACTGTGCGATTTTCATGTTTCGTACACACCTAATGATGTGATTTTGTTGACCGATACATGGTTAAGGGTGGATATATTTTCTTCAGAACTATTCGATGATAGATATATAGTGTACAGAAAAGATCGAGATAATGCGCTGTTTGGCAAGGATGATGGAGGAGGATGCTTAATAGCGATTTTTTTCTCGAGGAGGTTAACAAGTTTTGAGCTTGATACTGACATCTGGATATCTCTTGATCACATTGGGGGGGGGGGGGGTAAAACTTTCTTTAATGTGATGTATATTGAATTGGGCAGTAAGCTTGACAAATATGAGGGTCATTTAAACATAATCGTTGAAAACATGATGTCTTGCAATGCCAACGACTCCTTTATTTTGTGCGGAGACTATAACTTACTATAGCATTACGTGGAAGTTCAACCCTTTGTCTGATAAATATGAGGTATCTGATGTTAACGGTCGTATACCCAAAATTGGACACTATGTCCTTGTGCAGCTTAGGTCAACTTAATGTTATACCTAATAAATATGGCCGAACGTTAGATTTATTTTTAACTACTCTCCAGCCGAGTCGGATGAACTTTTCACGTACACTCTATCCATTGGTTAGGGAAGATGGCTTCCATCCAGCACTAACTATAACAGCTAACTTATCACAATTTAAATACATGTCAGAGAAAAGACCGCCTCGAACTAACTTTTATAGAGCTGATTATATTAAGCTCAATGAAAACCTCCAAGAAATAAACTGGTCAAGCGAATTGTCTAATCTCGATGTTGATAGTGCTGTGGCAAAATTCTATCGAATTCTGCAGCCATACGTGGATAAGATACCTAAAACATACATGTCATCGAGAGATTATCCAGTGTACCACTCTCATGAGCTCATATCTATGATAAAAAAGAAAGCATTAATGAAGGGCAGTATAAAGAAAGAGAAATGTCTCATTGCAAAGGAAAAATTGAGGGAACAGTTCTCTGCACTTCGAAAATCTGTCAAAATGGGAATTAAAACGTTCGTGATTATGTAAAGGACTGCGAAGATAAGATCAAATCCAATACCAACACCATCACTTAGTCTTCCGCTTAGTATCCTTTTTAACTTATCACTAGCTCAATGCAAATATCCCTCTGATTGGAAAACCAGTTTTGTTTCTCCTATATTCAAGGATGGAGAAAAGGACAAAGTGACAAATTATAGACCAGTCAGCATTCTATGTGCGATATCTAAAGTCTTCGAAATGTTGGTCTTCAACCAGATTTTTGAAGACATAAAATCTCAAATTCACCGCTCACAGCATGGATTCTTTAGGAATCGATTAACGCAATCAAACCTTATGGAATATGTATCAATGGTAGCGGATGCTATGGTCTCAGGCGGTCAAGTCGATACAATCTATACGGATTTCGCGAAAGCGTTTGACAAAGTGGATCATGATATTCATGATATTACAGAACACTAGGTTTCATATTTCGCTGTGGTAAATATTTTTCGTCTCAATCAAGCATGCGATTACTTTACTCAGCACTGGTGAGAAATAGGCTCGAGTATTGCTCTACTGTTTGGAACCCATTCTATGAAAACGAGAAGGATCAAATAGAAAGAGTTCAAAAAAAGTTCTCCAGAATGCTTTACTTCAAATTCAGCATTGCCAACTCACGTCTGAGTTATAATTTACGATTGAAATATCTAAAAATGCACTCTCTGGAAACTCGACGTTTGGAAAATGACGAGGTGATGCTTTACAAATTGATTCACAATCATGTTGATTCATCTCTTTCTCAAAAAATTTTATTTCATAAGCCATCTAGGTCTACAAGGCAAAATTCAGTTTTTTACTTGCCAAGGATGAACACGAATTATCAGCAAAACTCGCCGATTTATCGAATACAAGAAAGCCACGACATATTTTTTCAAGATTTAAATATAACTCGTACGACCAGTTTACATACATTTAAAAAATTGGTAAAAAACACATTTGAGTGGTGAATTTATATTTTCTCAACTCTTTATTTGTATAATGCATTCCTATTGTTTTTGTTTTTATTAACGCAATTTTCAAATTTGTATTGTTTTAAACTTTAATTGATTTTGTAAATCCAAAACGGACTGATTTGTTATTGGGCTTGGGCCTGTTAGTTGGTCCTTAAACAAATAAAAAAAAAAATACTAATATCCTGCTAAAATCACCATCGCAGAGATTACCCAAAAATCACGATGAATACTTCAGTAATTTTGACATTATAAGTGACATCACTATAGATACTTTTATATCGAATATATATGACCACCTGTTGCCTGTACACACGTCACCATTCTAAGTCTTCTAACCGTGAAATTATAGCTTAGAAACGTCACACCCATCTCAGTAATTAGTTTTTTCATTCTGGAAGTCCTTACTCACCTGATAATTGATTGCTTTAGTGCCCACTAATTAACTATAAGGTTAATCCTTAGCCTTAGTATCGATTTTATATGAGCGTAATGGCGTAATAATCTATATAAAAACTCGGAATCGCTCAGTTTAAATTTAATATATTTGCCAAATAAATTTCGGCATCAATTCGATGCCATCCTCAGTGGCTGAAAAACATAAATACAATGAGGACACATTTCATACATTACAGAGCAATTAGTACCTTAAATGTCTATGAATAAGCTCAAGCACTGAACAACTCAGTGTGTATCGTCAAAATTATTCAAATGCTAAAAATGTATAAACAAATTTTGCATTAAAACAATGATAATGAGAAAACACTGACAAATTCACTCTGACTTACTTTAAAACATTGTCAGTCACAATCAATCGAAAAATAAAGTCAACAGTAAAAATTGTCCGTCACCAGCAAGTGATTTCGGCGGACTGATAACGGAAACATATTAATATCCGATCAAAACTTTTTTGAAATTTTTCACATATAACGCAGCGCCACTTTTTTACAAATCAAAATAAATTCAAAGCGATAAGAGCAATTTTGACGGTTGACATAGGGACTTTAATTTTTTTATCACGTTGACAAAACTGATGATCCCAATTTTTGGAATATTTTTTTTGAGCGCAATAATTTTCAAAACCAAAATAAAAAGTTTGGACTTCAAAATAAATGTTAAAAAAATATAATTTTCAATAAGTTTTTAAGCCGATTTTATTTTTTTTCGATAAAAAATACAATTTCAAAAGAACCGCACTCTATTTCGTTAGCCACCTAGTTTTGTAACATTTCGTAAAAGGAAAAATTCCGTAGCCTCGTTAGCCACTCAGTTTTTGTGACATTTTGTAAAAGAAACATCTGCCTAGCTTTGTTAGCCACCTAGGTTTTTGAGCGCCAATTCGTTAACCACCTAGTTTTGCGACATTTCGTAAAAGGGAAAGTTCCTTAGCCTCTTAGTTTTGGTGCACCCTAGTTTTTTTAACGACCGACCTATGTAAAAGCAGAGGCCTTGGTCTTAATCTTTCATGGATATAAATAACGGACGAAATCGTTCTCAGTGCAATCGCTGAGGATAATGACGTCCGCGTCCACGGACGTTACTATCGTCCGCGTTTTCACGGAGGATAATTACGTCCGTGTACGCGGACGATATTATCTCCGTAATTTGCGCGGAGGATAATAACGTCCGTTTAAATTACGGAGGTTAATATCGTCCGTGAACGCGGACGATATTATTGTCCGTAAAAACGCGGACGATAATAACGTCCGTGGGCGCGGACGATAATAACGTCCGTGGGCGCGGACGATAATAACGTCCGTGGGCGCGGACGATAATAACGTCCGTGGGCGCGGACGATATTATCCTCCGCGAAAACGTGGACAATAATAACGTCCGTGGACGCGGACGTTATTATCCTTCACGTTTAATATTGTCCGTGAAATAACGTCCCGGACGATATTCAACTGGGCGATTTTTCCCCTCGCCAGCAATCAGCGTACAATCACGTGACGATATCAAATAAATTTAACAAAATAATTTTAACATTGCCTTCTCAAACCGTGTTACTCGACGTGTTACAGGACTGTATAGTCACACGATCAAATTTTTTTAAATTTTAGTTAATTAAAAACAAAGAGATAAACATAACTTTACATTATTGTCGTGCTTCTTAAAAGTGTTATCACAGTGAAGCTAATATTTCAAGATGTAAATCGATTTCATGGTGTGGAAATAAATTATCAATCAATCAATCAATCAATCCTTGGACGTTTTCAACACCTGGGTTAAAATCATATCTTTTTGGTCCAAGTGATATAATATACTTTATTCCATACGCGCGTCTTATGCCAACATTAAATGCATTTTCGCAGGTCGTTAAACGTGACGTTAATTTTCGAATTTAAGTCTCTAGGGGCTTAAATTTTTTGCCAGGAGTTAAATATTTGCTGTCAAACTCTTTGTTTACAACTGGTTGTAATGTGATGTTCTATGCAATGGATGTTCATTTTTTGTATCGAAATAAACATTCAACCCGCAATAATTTAGTTGTTTTCAACATCTTTCGTGAAAATTTTGGATATTTTGTGGATAATAGTGTATATTTTCCAAAGACATACGCCAATATGTGTGACAATGTAGTGAAACAATTCAAAATATGAAAATTAAATACGTGTTTGTTGATGAAGTTGATGTTGTGATTTTTAATTACTATCGACCTGATATACATACCAAGAGTGTCGAGAAAGATCGCAATGGTCCAATGTAACTACTTTTGTTCAAAAAGTGTTCAAACTATGCTAAAAATGATCCTGAAAGTTGAACTTCATTTGTGTTTACAAATTTAAAATGGACGCCACTTCCTTTCACTACAAAAACACGTACTTCATTTTGATATTTTACATTGTTTCACTATATTGTCACACATATTGGAGTATGGCTTTGGAAAATATACACTTTTATCCACAAAAACTTTAAAATCTGCATCTTACGTGCAACGAAATTATCGCGGGTTGAATGTTTATTTCCATACAAAAAATGAACATCCATTGCCAAGAAGTTTTCACATGTAACGTTGTGTCGTACGCAAAGTTTTGTTGTCTCGTTTTCGCTTATGGAATAAAGTATAGTATTGTATTAGGGTTTCAATTCTCACGTTAATACCTTGTGTATATTACACATACTCGTTGCACTCGTATGTGTAATATCCACGCGGTATTAACGTTCGATTTAAAACCCTAATACATTAATGTACTATTAATATTTGGGGGGCTCTGCCCCCTCACACCCGCGCCTGCGGCGGGCTTGGTTACGCCCTGGAGGCGGCCGTATGTGCCTCACAGACCCTGATTTTTTATTTTCTTCTGGATTTTGACGCCTCTGAATTTTGTTGCAGCACCGGTACATCATCACTTTTATCGTTCATAACTTCATCATTGTCCTCATCAACAGCAACATTCTCGTTTAAATTATTCATTTGGAAAAATGATTGGATTACTCGACTCCCATTTTCAATTTTCACTTAAAATTTAATATTGAAACAGTCGCAACATACGGTAGAAGGCAGTACCAATAATAAATGCTAAAAGAATAGGCTAACAATTTTACACAATATGAATATTCTGTGTGTGTGAACAGCAGTAGTTTAAACGAAAAACACAACTGTGCGTCGCGTTTACATTACGATAAATCTGAAATGATTTTAAGATTCATTTCAGATTTATCGTAATGTACAATATCAAATAAAATAGCGCAGAATTTTAAAAAATATTGGCTATCGCTGTCGCTATTTATATAGCGAATAGCGACAGCGATTGAGCATTTTTGGACTATTTCGCTATAGCGCGGCAGCCTTGGATTCAATCACTTCTAGAACCAGGGGGATGACTCATACCTCTGGAATTTCCCACTTATCCCTCTAGTGCATTTTTACTTATCTCGATAATTCTGTTCTCGGTAGAGAACAATTCGCAATGCCCACGCAATAACAATGTTGGCAAGAATAGCATAATCTTATATTATCATTCCATTTAAAGGTGAACGTTTGGCTAAGAATTAGTCGTTCGTTGATCGATTGTTTGATTATTTGTTTGGGTATTTATTTTTAATTTAATTTCATCGTTTTTGTTCCTCGTTAGTTTGGTTTAGTTCGTTTACTTTTGGTTTTACTTCGGGATTTAAATCTCAACAAAAATTAACAAAACTAATTCAATCAGTCGCGTCACGAAAAATTATAAATAAATAAGAAAATTTAGACAATTTAAAATTGAGAGAGAAAGAGATATAAAATAAATATCTATATCACAGGTCAGTTTATGAAAAGATATAGTTATATCACAGGAAAGTCCTGATTCTTTTCCACGATTTTTAGTTTAATCTTTGGACTTGAATGTTTTGAAGCACCTTAAATTTCGAGTTTCACTATCCAAATTGTTACATTCATTGATTGGGGCAGATAATGTAAAAGACTTTTAACCCCCTGCCTTGCCCCTCGAATATTGATTAAATATGTGAATCCTAGAGTTTCTTTTAGTATGTCGACCATGTACCTCTGCGTTCAACACGAATCTGAAATTGTTTTTGGTGAGCGAACGTGACCACTTATCGATGTTACAGTTTGCCTGTTACAGAGGTATGATTTCATCAACCTGCAGGCATTGTTAGAAAGGCCAAGTCTCTTGAGTTTCAAGAGCAATCGATTGTTGTCAACTGTGTCAAATGCTTTCCTAAGGTCAATGAAGATGGCGGAAACGAATTTATTTTTATAGTTGGACTATAGTCCCTTTGACAGTAAATCTCCATACTGCATAGTTGAGCAAATATAGATGAAAAGCCAACTGCTTTCGTATATAGCCAAGAAACTCAATTTCGTCCATCCTCAAAGTGCTCACACCACTGACCCAATTTCCACAAAACAAATTTCGAAGTTTTGTGAGATTAAATGCATTCATTTGACACCAAAATTAATCATTCCCGTGCTATTCTTACTGAGATATTAGCGAAAAAGTTTCACCGACCCTCGAAAAACAATGTTTTTGGTCACTTGATCGATTTTGCTCATCTTCGAACTTCGAACAGAATTGACATTATCCATGTCAGATCTTGCTCTGTTCCAAATGTCATCGTTCGCTAATGTGAATGGAAATGTTGTCGACCTGTGCTCCAAGTGCTAATTGATTATAATTTGGGTAAAATAAAAAAAATAAAACTATTTATTTACTCCTGTTGCTCTTGAAACCCTAGGTTGCATATGTCCAGAAACCAAGAATTTTATAGGCACATTAGGGTCATTGATAAGGACAGCTTCTGGGGAATCACGCTCGAAAGATTTCTTATTGCAGAAAATTTCAGTTCGCTTAATAAAACTGAAGAAACTGTTAGTTTTAAATTTATTTATTTTCCATTATTATCAGGAGAGAGTGCTTTTTTGGAAAATTTATATCTTTACAGAATAGTTTTAGTCAGGGGAGAATACGAGAATACTTTCGTTTGATCCACGCTCATGTGATAGGCTTATTTTTTATATGAGATCGTTAATGAACTTTATTGCATACGCGCCATGATTTCCCATTGAAGTTAATATGTATAATTTATAAATTATCTGAATCTCACAGGGGAACTTGTCATTCCCCACATCTCGTTTCTCCTTGCTAGTAGAGATTTTGATTGACATAATCTCACTCGATTAATGTATCATTTTATGTTGCCTAAGCATAACCTACACATTATTTGGGGGTATTTTCATTTTTCCTTTTCGTGTTTCGGATTTGTCAGATTAAATACAAGTTTCTCATAAATATAGCGAATGCGGGAAAATAAAATTAGGTTTCACAAATCCTATATAAAGGACATTTCATTTCCCGTTTCGAATTTTTACTCTTCTTGTTGTGAAATAAGGAATAAGGCGTTTTTATGGAGTATGAAATTCTGTTTCCAGTCGGTTTATTGACTGTTTTCTTTAAACTCAACTTTGATGAAAGTTGTTAAGTTGTATTCAAATAGGACGCTACATGTATTTATTTTATGTTTTACGTATAAATCTGTGTTGCTGAATACACACGATATTTGACGAGAATCTATTATTATTATTATTATTATTATTATTAGGCATGCGTTTCGCTTTGGGGATATTGAAATGCATTTTCTTCAGAAATGTAAGTTTCACTACAAAAAACGAGTAAATGTACAATATAAATCGTAAATTTTACGGTTAGAATGCTGCAATGTCATAAAATATTAGACTTCCTTTTACAAACATCGATTTGAAAATATACAGGATTTAAAAGCAGTCAGAAATATTAAACCGAGTTTCGGTGGTTTTTCATATTACTTAAAGTTTATGATTGTAGCACAAATTTATAAATATTTATATAAAATATAAAATGAATAGTGGGATTGGTTGGGCCTTAGGTCTCTTAAAATATATTAAAAGTCCCAAAAATTTCGCAAGTGGATAATCGAGGAAATCGGACGGATATATGTAAAAAAATTAAGGAATTAAGGTTTTGTGTAACCTTTTTTCGTCGTTTCGACATTTTCCAACAATACGAATAATTTCCGTAATCTGTTCTATTTGTATCACATAAAATTCGGGTGGTAATAAACTGATAGAACAATTATTCATTTTTATCGAACCGAAAAAAAATTACCGGAAATAAATTAAATTTTACCGGAAAAAAGTGATCGAAATAAAAATCGAAATACCTGCTGCTAAATTAAATGATCGGCCAAAAATTCAACTGATAGACTAAAAATGATAAATTACCGACTAAAAAATGTTTTTCATCGACCAAAATTAATCGGGAAATAATCTTGTTTTGACCGAAAGGACAGTGGAGGATAAGAACCAACAGAGAACTGACCGAAATCTTTGGGCACGAGACAATTGTCGGTGCCATCAAATCTCCCACACTATAATGGGCAGGGCACGTGGTGCGGATGGATGAAAACAGAATGGCCAGGAAGGTGTTCGACAGAAAGTTCGATAACAGTTCGATAACAAAGAGGGAGACCCAGGAAACGATGGTTGGATGGGATGGAGGAAGATACGAGGAATTTGGGCGTTAGACCTGCTTCTGTTAGTACGGCTGTTAAGTAAGTAAGTAAGTAATGGAGTGGAGTATGCGGTCGGTTATTTATAAATTCGATCGAAGTTGTACTCCTCACAGCAGCTACAGTTTCTTTGTACCAATCGTGTTTATCTGCATTCTGCGGCCCCGCAGGCCGTGAACATAATACGAAACTAAAAAAGCGATGTTGTTAAGGAAATGTTTGCGTATTTAATCGTATAATTTTGCGTATAAATTCTGTAAATTAATATTTTCATACCTTCACATCGACTATGCGATTTAATGCTGTAAAAGTTTTGAGTTCGATTCAGGTGGAATTGCGTAAAAGGTTGCCTTCTTATTTAAGTTTTAGTTTATTTGTATTATATTTTTACAAAAAAAAGGGTGTCACCATATATTTTAATTTTAATCTTAACTCACCAACGATCAACCATTCATCACAACCAACTTAAGCCCACTAGTACATAAACTAATTCTCTTGAACCTAGAAATGGAACTAGTTTAGTAAGTAAGCCAATGAGTTTTCTTTTCTATACTTCACTTCAATCGGACTTGAAATTTTTATTTTGAATAAACATTGGTGGTTTAATTGTATTTGGCGGTATGGAGACTAAAGAGGTGAGTTATTATGAGTCTTTCGGGTTTTGTTTTGCCCAAATGTGTATGAAAATGTGTGAGTAAAATGTGAAACACATAATTTTTAAACGGCAAATTTGTCGTCGGGGAGTTGCGGGAAAGGTGAGAAAGTAGTAGACATAAGCAAATTCGAATATGTAGAAGTAAGATCAACATAATATCTTAAAATGTGTGCAGTTCCAAGTTTTTTGTCATCATAAATCCATCTTCTCATTTAGAATGAGATTTGCAATATTGTCTAATTCGGATGACATGCAACCTACAACAACACTTTCTTTATGGTTTCGCTCGCATACATCTTTTCAAGAACTAATATTTTTGTTTAAATATTTTTCATAGTAGTCATATTGGTCGCGTCTAACACAGTAAAATGTACGGGCATCTAATATTGTCTAATGTCAAACTCATTGTAAACAATAATGTTTGCTTACTTTCAGTTTAGTTTCAATAGAAGGATTTCAGTTGTTGGTTAGAAATGATTAAGGGATTTTGAAGAATTCGTTGTTTTTTACCCTTTTTTGGGCTCTGTATATGACTAGTTGCTGAGATGTGACCCGATTTTTTGTTTGTTTCACTTTTTATGTCTACTAGGTCCCACCTTTTGGGTGGGTCAGATCCCTTGACTGATTTTTTACTTTTTCATTATAATGCTACTTGATCGTTGACCATCCGCTTTGATAGTTATTTTCTACTTGAGGACATATAATTAAACAGGGCAAGTGCAAACGTCGCACTCCTAAGACTATCGACAGTTTATCAACTTTTGGTGGATAACTTGATACAAAGTTAACTATTAACCCTCTTAACCATGTAATAAAATTAGTTTTTTTAAAGTGTAAAAACGACTTTGAATTTTGCCTCCTTTTTAACAGTGTGGCTGTTCTAGTACATTTTTCAATAAGCGACAGTTTCTTCTTATCGCATCTGTGATTGTGTTTATCAGTTGAATTGTCGATTTCGGTAATGTTATAAATGTGAGAGAGGACGACTTCATTGTTTAGATCTTTTTGTGCGTCATGTGCCAGATTGTGATTGGTTATGGACTGACTATAAAGAGAACAAATAAACACCGATGAGTTGAAAAACGTGATTTTATTTAGTTGAAGGTGGGTAGCCTCGAGGCAATACCATCAACAATTTCATAAAAAGGCAAACATTATTTGCTCAGACCGAGGGCTCCTCACTTAGTGTGGAAGCTCTCGAAACAATTTTTTATACATAAAGGAACTCTGCAGACAATGCAAATTACTTTAGTTCGTGATTGTTTTTTTTCTTTGGAAGCGCACAATTTGCAACGGCGGGAAGATTCAATAACTCTTGGCATATGTGAAGCTCCCTTCACGAGACGTACCTCCTTCGGCACACTGCATTTGAAGAAGTTTGGTGGTCGACCTTGTATTTTCCGGTTCGAAAATCCGTTTATTAGCTGTCGCGCTAACTTCAATCGGTAAGTTAGATGATTTATCGTGCGATTAGGTGGTCGATGCATTTTCCATAGAAAGAAGCGATTAACTATAGCCAAATCCAAAACAAAGTAAAGTATTCTGAAATACCACTTTCTTGATCTTCTACCAACTTCGTACCGTTCTCGATACTGGTCAAATCGGTCAACGCCACTCATGTATTTATTATAATCAGGCGACAACATTCGGACAAGAAACACTAACTCGGGTTCCGTTTTGCAAACGGCGCAAAACTGTAGTAGTTTTTCGTGGTGTGTGAACAGATGACAAAAAATTCACAGGTTTTTTGTCCATCCACTGAACCGCTGCTACGCCATTTTTAACTTTAAATTGGAACTCTCCTCGTTCCATAGTTGTCGTTTTGTTTTTTTTCGACTTTTGTCTTTGTTTCTTCATGAAACCAGGCAGTCCCTTCGAGGTTGATCTCACCGTTCCACAAGCATACAATCCTTTTCTGCGTCAATTGTTCAATAGCGAACAACTGGTAAAAAAGTTGTCTACTAAAACTATCGAACCGGGGCTCAATTTTTGCGCAAATGTCATGACCACCCTTTCTCCAAGCGTCGATTCGGTGATAATTTTTTCTTTCCCTGAAATTATTTGATAACTTTTTATCTAATCCTTTCAGCATAGTGCAGCACTCACCGGTGTACACAATGAATGCCAAAATAAAGCCAGTAACTGCATCCGCCAAACACCAAACTTTATAGCCGCGTTTTATTGGCTTCATCGGCATGTACTGCTTCAGCACGCACCGCCCTTTGAATTTAATCATCGATTCGTCAACAGTAACGAAAGATGACGGGTCGTATACTTTGCCGATATTATTGTTGAGCTGGTCTAACAATGGCCTTAGCTTGTGTAATTTGTCGTAATTGACGTGCGTTTTGGGCAATAAATCTTCGTTGTTGTTTACATGCAGATTTTGTGTAATTTTTTCAAATCTATTTTCCGTCATTGTATTGGCCACGGTATCAACTCTGAGCAATGGGTCGGAAGACCAATATGCTCGGACTGTAGGTAGTCTATGTATGCTCATGATAACATGAATGCCAATATACGCCTTTAATTCATCTGCAGACAGTTCAGTCCAGTTTTTTGAATTCATCTGCTCAGCATAGATGTTAGTTTGCTGAACAATGTTACTGATTACATTGTCGTCAAAAATTTTCCCGAAATATGCACTTTCTTCGCTTTCAAAATCTCCAATCACAGCAGGTCTCTTGAACAAAGCATTAATGTTATCAAGCACATCCGTATTGTGGCTCCAACCTTCCTCGTCACTGCACTGAATATCCTCTTCATCATCGCTGTTAACAATATCATCAAACTCATCACTGGATTCGTCATTATATTCGATGTAGTCGCATTCATTTCGCAGATCAGTCGCCGGATCAAGCAATTCTTCACCGTTAATTTCGTCAGATTGATCGTCTCCTTCGTCACCTTCATTTTCAGAGTCGCTCTCATTATCCGGCAATGCGAAACTTTCCTGAAATTTTCGTTCCAAAATTCGTTGACTACGTCTCATTTCGAAATTAACAAATAAACAATAAATAACTGACAAATAGGTAATTCATCTACTATTTTTCGAGCAATCATTTTTAGCTGGTAACTAGATTGATAAAATCGATATTGTATGAATATTCACTAGAGACTCGATTTGGTAATACCTTTTACCAGTATGGAGTAAAGAGTTAATTTGACAGTCAATCTATTGAGTTCTATCAAGTTCATGGTTAGTCAACAATCAAGTTGATAGTTAGTCAACTATGCAATGCGAAATACAAACAAGACGATAAAATACAAACTATCACGATTTTAGTTAGTCGACTTGACAACTATCAAGTTGCTAGTTAGTCAAAGATCAAGTTTATAGTTAGTCAACTATCAGGTTGTGCTAATACCTCCACTTCTTTATTATTTTTTTAATTCTTCAAAAATTTCTTTCGAAGTCATTTTTTGAGTCCTAACTGAGCTTTCGAAGTTTGCCCTACAAAAGCTGATTCTCGACTGATAGAAATGTTTACTCCCGCTTCGTTTTTATAGTTGACTATAAGCTTGATAGATGACTATCAACTTCATTGTTGATAATAATGACGGAGATGGCTTCTGATCGAAATATGCATAATTATGGGACTTCACTTGTAAAGACACATTTGCACGGTCATATGTGAATCACACATCAAGAGTAACAGGCTGAGCCGCAAAATTGGCTGAAAACTTGAAATTTGAAAAATACATCGATTTGAGGGAGCAATTATTTTTCGTCCCAGTTGCTTCAGAAACATCTGGTGTATTCGGAAAAGAGGCAATAAAACTTATAAAGACAATTGGAAGTAAGATCACTGACGTAACAAAAGAGAAAAATGCTACAAGTTTCTTATTCCAACGTATAGCAATTGCTTTCCAGCGCGGAAATGTGGCCTCGATTCTCGGTACAATTCCACCAAGTAAAAATTTGGCGGAAATATTTTATTTATAATATTATAACTGAATGGTATTAAATAAAAATATATTTGCATAATAAATGATGAAGTAATTTGTCGAGGTTTCTAGTTGATAGTTGGCTATCAGTTTGATAGTTGACTATCAACTTGATAGTTAGCTGTCAGCTTGATAGTTGCCCATCAACTCATTAGTTGCCCATCAACTTGATAGTTGACTATCAACTTGATAGTTCACTCTCACCTTGATAGTTGGTAGTTGACTATCAACCATGATCGTTGACTAATCACTCATTAGTTGAGTACCAGCAATCAACCATAATCTACTATCTACTATGAAACTGTCAACTATCAAATTATTATTAACTATCAGCTATTATTAGCAATTAGCTACAAACTATTGAAATATCAACTAACACCTGCCCCAGTATCAATCGAATGGGAATCTTTTTGAAGTGCCTAGGCGCTATTTCTTACTTTGTCGCTATAGGAGATAAAACAATTTAATTGACTTAAACAATTCTAATAGACTCTGGCGATAACCTCGTATGAGTCTAAAGACCTACTTTCTCTGCAATGTCTACCAGAAAAGGATCGGAGTGGGTCAGGTCAGGTCAGACCTGTGACCTGAAACCTGTTGACCTGAAGTTTTCAGGTCAGGTTCAGGTCGACATTTCCTCATTGAATGCGTGAATTAGGGTTTAATGTTAATAAATTTAGAGTTACATGTCAAGAGACGCAAATACATTTCATGATTTGAATTTCAATTCAATGTACTATCAATGAATCAATGAGACAGTGAGTAGCACAATTCCAAAATTTCTTCAGTAAGTACTTAAGTTCTAGGTTTGATACTACCTTTATAGTTGAATCAATCATTTCTAAATATATGAAAATGCTGGGTAGTTTCAGAGTAAATCTTCTACTTGCTCAGTACGACGTTTACTTACTATAGCGAGTTTTTTACTAACTTGGTACAAGGTTTTCAGTTTCATAGAAAACTTTGTATCTCCTCCGTACGACGACGTTTCTTTGTTATAGCGAGTTCTGTACCAACTGTAAACGGTAAAACAAGCGTCGAAAAGTCCGGCTGCCAGAAATGACATTACTGGGCGTTTTGGTAGCTATCAATAAATCCAGGCGAACCGTCGGAGCGAAGAGGTTTTCCTTTAATCTGCCACTTCGACTTTGCTTCGTTTTCTGTAAGCACTAAAACAATTAAGTTTGTTGTTAAAAATAAATTTGCTGCTACTTTGCTAACTTCATTATCATTAACATACTCGTTATAGCAAGGAAACGTCGAAACGAGCAGGTACAAAGTTTTCAATGAAACTAAAACAGTTGTACCGTGTACCTGTAGATGTGCAAGCTTTCATACAAAAAGTAAGTATGGAACTGGGTTTGTATCAAACATTTTCAATTATTTGAAAATGATTGAGTCAACTTTCAAGGTTGTAGCAAACCTTGTACCAAAATAAAGTACTAAGGCGTTACATCCTCACGTCGCGTCGTCACGTAAGAAATTTTGGATTTAGGCTATCTTAACACACATGCAGCAAGAGCATTTAAAGCTGATCGAACATTACTTCAATCTTCAATTCAATTTTTTTTCAAAAAAGCTCGATACAGTTACAATCCAGTTGTTTTAATTATATTTTCTTAAAATAACCTGTGGGTTTCAGGTCAACCTGATCAAATTTTTCAGGTTTCAGGTTACATTCAGGTCGGACCTGAATAACAAAATCAGGTTCAGGTCAGTTATCAGGTCGTGACCTGACCTGAACCTGATCAGGTCGACCTGACCTGTTCTGATCCTTACTACCAGACGATTAGGCCAATATTGTCCATCGTTGATTATGACAGTGAGATAACAATAAAAATGTTGATATTGAATGCGTAATTTGTGAACCGGTTGTAAGTCTCACACATACAAAATATAATCTCTAATCGAATATTTCGCATCAAATAGAACTCATAGTTCCTCAGGAATTGTGTACCGATTCTTATAACGATTGTTTTGTATGTGTGAGAGTTTCAACCCGTCGAAAAATTACAGATGCAAGATCAACATTGCTATTGCTACCTTACTGTCAAACTTCCTCTGAGATGATTGTCAACTTGATAGTTGTCCAACTCAGCTTGATAGTTGTCTAACTACCAAGTTGATAGTTGTCTAAATATCAAGTTCATCATTGTCTAACTATCAACTTGATAGTTGTCTAACTATCAACTTGGTAGTTGTCTAACTATCAACTTGATAGTTGTCTAACTTGATAGTTGTCCAACTATCAACTTGATAGTTGTCCGTGACTGCGACGTGACTGTGTAACTAGCTATAAACTTTATACAATTGCATCCATAAGAAACTGTTACTGTTGCATTGAGCAAACCATCAAATTTAATTTTCTCTATATATCATTCTACTACATTTCGATGTATCATTCTAACACTTTTCAAGTAATCCGGAAAAAAACAAAAAAAAATCGGTTTTCCCGGAATAACTTCCAGATCCGTAGTCATACATAGCCCATCTTCGAACTTAACCTCGGGAATTTAATTCCGCAGCGATTAAAAAAAAAGATTTGGAAAATTGGTTGGGAATTACTCAAGTTATCGTGCTAACAAGGAAAATTTTTGCAGATATTTAAAGTTTTTCATGTAGATATCATACATTTTTCGCATAGGTATTTATTTTTACTAGGTCAGATCTCTTGACTGATTCTTTACTTTTTCATTATGATCAAGAGAAGCATACCCTTCTACAAGAACGCTGTTCAATTTATTTTTTAAACTATATTTCATTCAATTAAATACCAAGTAAAACAAAAGAAATTGAATATTTTGCAATTTTATTTCATAGTTGTCTTCGCATGGTTGCAGTGACAGTAGCCATTAAATGAGATTTAAAATTCATATGGAGACATTCTCCATGCATTTTCCAATTAAATCAATTCTTACTCGGAAATATGTATTTCGAATAATTTTTCGTTGATAGGAGAGGGTTTGGGAAGGCCAGAGGAAGATTTTGCAATTATTTAGTAAAAATAGTTTTTACCAGCTGCGCCGAAAGAACAACGAAAATAACAAACTTCATACCACGGGGTGAAAGCGAAAATATGAAACCATAACTTCGAGGGAAGGGAGTAAGTATGAAAGTTGACATTTGTTGGAAATGACCATACGGTCCCAAAACTTCTTTGTTCATTCGAAGAATGATTACATGAATTTAGACTATTTAGATTTTTAAAATTGTTCATTTATATCAACAGCAATATTTTTCAATTTATATTAATTATTGTAAATTCACTGCATTCTGTTGAAACGCGGATTCACTGTTTTTTTTTTTATTTTCATATAAAAACTGTTCTCTTTGATAGTTCATCATCCATTATATTAAATGAATATCTGCCATATTTTCTATTTATGAATAAATAATTAAACTCGTGCGATTACGGGCCTCGCTTCGCTCGGACCGCAAACTTCACACTCGTAGAGCTAAGGACAAATAGAAATAAGCCAATGTAAGAAATATAAACTTGTCAATGTTATTGGCGTTCCCAGCATTTAAATTATAATATTTCACTGTAAAACTTTTTTAATTGCTTTTTCCAACGACACTTCTACAATGCTTTCTTTAAAATTTTTATCTACAAAACAATTGTTTTTGTGTCCTGTCCAACTTTAATAACTGACTTAATAGTTGACCATCCACTTTGACAGTTGATCATCGATTATGAACATTTACTATCCAAATTTACTATCGCTTCGCTCGCCCCGCAAACTTCGCACTCGTAAAAGTTTTTAATTAGTTTTTCCAACGATACTTCCTCAATGCTTTATTTAAAATGTTTGTTTGCAAAACCATTATTTTTGTGTACTATCCATCTTGATCGTCGACCATCCGCTTTGATAGTTATTTTCTACTTGAGGACATATAATTAAACTGGGCAAGTGCAAACGTCGCACTGATAAGACTATCGACAGTTTATCAACTTTTGATGGATAACTTGATACACAGTTAACTATCAATTAGACGGTCAATCTATTAAGTTCTATCAAGTTCATAGTCAGTAATCAAGTTGATAGTCAACAATCAAGTTGATAGTTAGTCAACAATCAAGTCGACAGTAAGTCAACTATGCAATGCAAAATACAAACAAGACGATTAAATACAATCTATCACGTTTTTAGTTAGTCGACTTGACAACTATCAAGTTGCTAGTTAGTCAGAGATCAAGTTTTTAGTTAGTCAACTGTCAGGTTGTGCTAATACCTCCCACGGTGGGTTTTAACCGATTTAAATGAAAGGTGCTTGCACATTGGGTTTCTCTCTTGATTGTCTTTCTGGGATACCGTGGTAAACAGAAACAATAAAAAGTAAAATTTTTCACTGGAGAAATTTTGAAAAAAGTGATGAAAATGAGATTTTTTCGGGTTTTTTCATACATTTTCTTGATAAGTCTGAAAATGAAAAAACTGAAAGTCATTTTTCATGGGTTATTTGAATGCCAAATCATTTTATAATACCATACGAACATTTTTTTGTATGGGGACACAAATCGTCGTGCGGACGGATTTTGAAGAATTTCGAGTTGTTGGTTGCATTTTACGCGAATTCGTCAACGAAAATGGTCAATTTCTTCGAAATTCGTTTGCCGAGCACTTGTGTCCCCATACAAAAAAATGTTCGTAGGTGTCATAAAATGATTTGGCAATCACATTCTCCGTTAAAAATTACTTTTAATTTTTTCATTTTCAGACTTACCTGAAAAATGTATGAAAAAACCCGAAAAAATCTCATTTTCATCACTTTTTTCAAAATTTCTCCAGTGAAAAATTTTACTTTTTATTGTTTCTGTTTACCACGGTATCCCAGAAAGACAATCAAGAGAGAAACCCAATGTGCAGGCACTTTTCATTTAAATCTGTTAAAGCCCACCGTGCTCCACTTCTTGATTATTTTTTTAATTCTTCAAAAATTTCTTTCGAAGTCTTTATTTGAGTTCTTACTGAACTTTTGAAGTTTGCCCTACAAAAGCTGATTCTCGACTGATAGAAATGTTTACTCCCGCTTCGTTTTTATACTTGACTATAAGCTTGATAGATGACTATCAACTTCATTGTTGATAATGATGACGGAGATGGGTTCTGATCGAAATATGCGTAATAAATGATGAAGTAATTTGTCGAGGTTTCTTATTTAAAGCTCATATTTTTGACAACTTGATAGTTGGCTATCAGTTTGATATTTGACTATCAACTTGATAGTTAGCGATCAGCTTGATAGTTGCCCATCAACTTGATAGTTGACTCTCAACTTGATAGTTCACTCTCACCTTGATAGTTGACTATCGACTTGATAGTTGGTAGTTGACTATCAACCTGATCGTTGACTAATCACTCAATAGTTCAGTATCAGCAATCAACCATAATCTACTATCTACTATGAAACTGTCAACTATCAAATTATTATTAACTATCAGCTATTATTATCAATTACTTACAAACTGCCCCCGTATCAATCGAATGGTAATCTTTTTGAAGTGCCTAGTCGCTATTTCTTACTTTGTCACTATAGGAGATAAAACAATTCTAATAGACTCTGGTGATATCTTCGTACGAGTCTAAAAACCTACTTTCTCTGCAATGTCTACCAGATAAGGATCAGAGTGGGTCAGGTCAGGTCAGACCTGTGACCTGAAATCTGTTCACCTGAAGTTTTCAGGTCAGGTTCAGGTCGACATTTCCTCAGCCTGAACCTGACCTGATGATATCAGGTCGAACCTGATCAACCTGTTTGACATGAAATCGTTTGAATGCGTGAATTCGGGTTTAATGTTAATAAATTTAGAGTGACATGTCAAAAGACGCAAATAGATTTTATGATTTGAATTTCAATTCAATGCACTATTCGCACAGATTTGTAAGATAAATAATTTTTTGTTTGGGTCAAATAATAGAATCAATGAGACAGTGAGTAGCACAATTCCAAAATTTCTTCAGTAAGTACTTAAGTTCTAGGTTTGATACTACCTCTATAGTTGACTCAATAAATTTCCAAATATAAGAAAATGCTGGACAGTTTCATAGAAAACCTTCTACCTGCTCAGTACGACGTTTACTTGCTATAGCGAGTTTTTTACTAACTTGGTACAAGGTTTTCACTTTCATAGAAAACCTTGTATCTGCTCCGTACGACGACGTTTCTTTGTTATAGCGAGTTCTGTACCAACTGTAAACGGTAAAACAAGCGCCGAAAACTCCGGCTGCCAGAAACGAAAAGGTTTTTCTTCAATCTGCCACTTCGAATTTTCTTCGTTTTCTGTAATCACTAAAACAATTAAGTTTGTTGTTAAAAATAAATTTGCTGCTACTTTGCTAACTTCATTATCATTGCAATACTCGTGTTATAGCAAGGGAACGTCGAAACGAGGAGGTACAAAGTTTTCAATGAAACTAAAAACGTTGTACCATGTACCTGCAGATGTGCAAGCTCTCATACAAAAAGTAAGTATGGAACTGGGTTTGTACCCAACATTTTCAAGTATTTGGAAATGATTGAGTCAACTATAAAGGTTGTAGCAAACCTTGTACCAAAATAAAGTACTAAGGAACTTAAGTCGTTATATCCTTACGTCGTTACGCAAGAAATTTTGGATTTAGGCTATCTTAACACACATACAGCGAGAGCTGTAAAACTGATCGAACATTACTTTAATCTTTAATTCAGTTGTTTTAATTATATTTTCTTAAAATAACCTGTGGGTTTCAGGTCAACCTGATTAACATTTTCAGGTTTCAGGTGAAATTCAGGTGGGACCTGAATCTCAAAATCAGGTTCAGGTCAGTAATCAGGTCGTGACTTGACTTGAACCTGATCAGGTCGACCTGACCTGTTCAGATCCTTACTACCAGACGATCAGGCCAATATTGTCCATCGTTGATTATGACAGTGAGATAACAATAGCAATGTTGATATTGAATTCGTAATTTGTCAACCGGTTGTAAGTCTCACACATAATCTCTAATCTGAAAATATAATCACTCTGAGATGATTGTCAACTTGATATTTATCTAAGTATCAACTTGATAATTGTCCAACTATCAGCTTCATAGTTGTCTAACTATCAACTTGATAGTTGTCCAACTATCAACTTGATAGTTGTCTAACTATTAGCTTGATAGTTGTCCAACTATCAACTTGATAGTTGTCCAACTATCAACTTGATAGTTGTCCAACTATCAAATTGATAGTTGTCCAACTATCAACTTGATAGTTGTCCAACTATCAACTTGATAGTTGTCTAACTATCAACTTGATAGTTGTCTAACTATCAACTTGATAGTTGTCTGACTATCAACTTTTTTTTTTTTTGATTAGATGCATTTATTTCAAAATAGTAAAAATTTGTTACAAATTATTAAATATTGTAAATGTTGAGATAAATTTACAGCCTATAAAGACTTTATCAAATTTATATGACGAAATTTCTTTATGCCAAGCGCAGTCGCCTGATAACTCTGAGTTGTTATCATTTATTTGTCGAATTTAGAATTTCATTGGAGGTGCTAATTTCCCTTTAGATTGTAAAAATTTTTTTAAAAAGCAATCAATATTCATAATTTTTTTACTTAAAATTAAAACTTAAACCTAATAAAACTTAAACTAACTTAACCTAAGGAGACGCAACACGATTCATAGCGTGCTAGGTCATTCGGCTAAGAATTAGAGAATGCCGTAATGGCGCAATCATCAACATCAAATTAATTCAGATAAGTCAAGCAATGCCTCTGTCTATAAAGATAATAGCTTGGATTCGCGACTCCACAGTAAGGAGTGTGGAGATTTGTATATACCATTGTAAATCGATTCATTTGCGCGGCTACCCAGCCCACTATTCAACACATTTTCATGCGTATAAGTTCTGCTGAGCATCCTTTTTGCTAGGTCATATAAATATTTATTCAATCTAGGAGTTTTGGTCAGTTCATGTAATGAATCAGTAGATATATACTTGAAGTTACTTCTTGTCCTTTTGAAGTTAATTGCCATGCGAAGGCATTTGTTTTCAAAAACCTTCATTTTTCTGATTAGATACTTGGGCAGATCGTGCCATATAGCTACGGCATAGGTGAGTACTGGTCTCAAAATAGTTACATAGGCTTTAACTTTAACCTCATGTGATATACCGTTATTCACCCTCATAATAGGATAGAGTCTATGCAATCCAGAGTGTGCCTTAAGAAGCATTCTTTTGATATACTCATTGTGCTTCATATTTGATTGCACATGTTAACCGAGGTACCGGACGCTTTCCCTGTATTGGATTTTCTCGCTATTTAACTCTAAGTCAGGCAGACTTTTATTTCCACGGCCCCCAACATTAGATTTCCTAATGTAAAGTGCCTCAGATTTTTCCACATTGACTTTGATTTTCCACTTATGATAGTAGTTTTGAAGCTTGTAGAGATGGCTCTGAACGTTAGATTTAGCTCTACTCGGCGACACTCTAGTGGAAAAGGCGTTCGTGTCATCAGCAAATACGGATAGTGTCGTGTTAGTGTGCATCGGTAAATCAGCTATAAATATGATAAACAGAAGAGGTCCAAGAATAGAGCCTTGTGGGACTCCATCATTAACTGTGATAGGATTTGACAGATGGTTTTCCAATTTCACTCTATATTCCCTGTGCTGGATATAGGACAGTGTAATCCTTATGAGATTGAGCACCCATTAAATCGCTCTGGATTTCATCCGACCCATAAAAACTTTTTTTCGGTGGACCATTTGACACCGTTTTCCGGGCGGGCTCCCTAACTTTTCGACAACATAGAATTTGGGACAGGTTTAATGTGTACATCTTTTAATTAATTGTTATAAGGACCTCACGTCCTTATTACATGGCGATCCTGGCATAGTCCTTACTACATAGTGACATATATATCCTTAACACATGAAAGCTATGTGGGATTTAAGTAAAGTGCCATTGCAAATACATTGACTGTCAAAGAAAATTCAAAAATCCTTCCGAGTCGAAAAACAAACTGCGTAGTTCATAGTGCGTAGCACCCGAAACTGAGTAGGACATCTTTCAAAATTTCACATTTCACATTTTTTTCACAGATGTGGTCACATTTATATGAAAATATCTGAGTAAAATGTGAAACACATAATTTTCAAACGGCAAATTTGTCGTCAGCTTAAGATTTTTTATGGATATTTTTGCACATCTGAAAAGTTTATGGTAGAATGGGAGTTGCGGGAAGCGTTCACTTTTTCCACATATTTTTAAATGGTAACATTCACACAATGAACAGCAATTCTGTGGAAACATTCGAAATTTGTAACCAAAAGCTCTTGGAAAATTTTACAATGATCCTGAACAATAGTGAAGTGTTTGAAATGTGTCCACATTCAGTGCAATAGTCTCAACTTGTTAATATTGCAAATATCACCCACTAAGCTATTCTAAAGTCACCGATAAATAATCGATCCTCTAGTAGTAATTCAAAAAAACATGCCTTACAAATTTTCGATTCATTTTATTTGAACAAATTATTTCGTTAAAGTATTCAATACATGTCACAGATTACTAGAAATTTACATCGAATAATTGAGTTTATTCGCTTTTTACTTCAACTCTTCCATTATTTTCAACATACTCTGAGCCTAAAAGTTTGTTGAAAAGTGAAAAAATCATATTTATATTTCGCTACGACATAAATGTTCATTCAACTTACACGTAAAAAAATGTTTAAATGTCAAGTATACGAAAAATATGATTTTCACATATTTTCACATAATTTTCAAATGACACCTTTGACGTGTCTATCTCATTTTTGCTATGGATGATTGAAAATTAGCAAATTTGGACTACAAATGTGCCGAGATGTGCACTAATAACACAAAGAAATAGTCTTGATATAGTCACATTTGCAAATCACATATTTTCAAATGTGTTTCAAATGTGAAAAACAAATGTGAAAATATGTGAAACACATAATTTTCTAATGGCACATTCGTCGTTTCTATGAAACTTTATCAATGGGTCAGTGCACATCTCAAAGCTACATATATAAATGTGCCGAGATGTGCACTAACATCACTAGAAAGTGATCCAGAAGTGGTCACATGTGTCTGTCACATCTAGTCGAATTTGCGTTTTTTGGCCAAATTCGCGAGATGTGACTGTCACATGTGACCACTTCCGGATCACTTTCTAGTGATGTTAGTGCACATCTCGGCACATTTATATACGTAGTTTTGAGATGTGTACCGACCCATTGATAAAGTTTCATAGGAACGACGAATGTGTCATTAGAAAATTATGTGTTTCACATATTTTCACATTTGTTTTTCACATTTGAAACACATTTGAAAATATGTGATTTGCAAATGTGACTGTATCAAGACAATTTCTTTGTGTTATTAGTGCACATCTCGGCACATTTGTAGTCCAAATTTGCTAATTTTCAATCACCCATCGAAAAAATAAGATAGACACGTCAAATGTGCCATTTGAAAATTATGTGAAAATATGTGAAAATCATATTTTTCGTATACTTGACATTTAAACATTTTTTTTTATGTGTAAGTTAAAAGTAAATGAATATTTATGTCGTAGCGAAATATAAATATGATTTTTTCACTTTTCAACAAACTTTTAGGCTCAGAGTATGTTGAAAATAATGGAAGAGTTGAAGTAAATAGCGGATAAACTCAATTATTTGATGTAAATTTCTAGTAATCTGTGACATGTAAATACTTTAACGAAATAATTTGTTCAAATAAAATGAAACGAAAATTTGTAAGGCATGTTTTTTCGAATTACTGCTAGAGGATCGATTATTTATCGGTGACTTTAGAATAGCTTGGTGGGTGGTATTTGCCACATTAACAAATTGAGACTATTGTACTGAATGTGGACACGTTTCAAACACTTCACTATTGACCAGGATCATTGTAAAATTTTCCAAGAGCTTTTGGTTACAAATTTCGAATTTTTCCACAGAATTGCTGTTCATTGTGTGAATGTTATCATTTGAAAATATGTGGAAAAAGTGAACGTTTCCCGCAACTCCATGTGCCGAGATGTGACTTAAAGTCCCACAATGAAGTACTTTATATATGGAAATGTGACGTTCACATCTGGCAAATGTGACGAAAAAAGGCAAATTTAGCCACTTTCACCACTCACATTTCCATATGCAAACTACTTTATTGTGTTACTTTAGGTCACATCTCGGCACATTCTACCATAAAGATTTCAGATGTGCAATAATATAGACGAAAAGTTCAATGCCGACGACAAATGTGCCATTCGAAAATTATGTGAAATGTGAAAATCGAATTTCACATCTCGGATTTTTTGTGTTTAAAATGTTTTTATTCCCTTGACTGAAAGTCAAAGGGTCTTATGAAAATAAATACCTATGAGAAAAATGTATGATATCTACATGAAAAACCTTAAATACCTGCAAAAAATTTTCCTTGTTAGCACGATAACTTGAGTAATTCCTAACCAATTTTCCAAATCTTTTTTTTAATCGCTGCGGAATTAAATTCCCGAGGTTTAGTTCGAAGATGGGCTATGTGGGACTACGGATCTGGAGGTTATTCCGGAAAAACCGATTTTTTTTTTTTTTTTCTGGAGTACTTGAAAAGTATTAGAATGATACATCGAAATGTAGTAGAATGATATATAGAGAAAATTAAATTTGAAGGTGTGCTCAATCCAACAGTAACAGTCTCTTATGGATGTAAGTGTATAAAGTTTATAGCTAGTTACACAGTCACGTCGCAGTAACGGACAACTATCAAGTTGATAATTACGTTCAGTAAGTCATAAGGTGTAGTCGCATTTTAATTTACTGCTGTTATTAGTTATTGTTATATCCAAAACTGCTTACTAGCAGAATTAAAAATAAATAAAATAAAGAACATTTATTTGCAAGTGTATGATCATTTTCATTTACGTGTACAAATTTAATTGAAAGTGTTACAATGCATTCAAATTTTGAGGTTGATGAACCGCCTGACAAAACAACTGATGATAATCTAGCAAATATGAACAATAAAAACGTTAGACCTCGAGATTCAGACGATGATCTTAATGATTATGAAAATGCTGAGAAAAAATCAAAAACGTTGACTGACGGAAAAGTGAAAATAAATGCAAAAGATTTACAGCAACAATCCTCTTTTTCTTTACTGAGGCAATCAATCCTAGATACAAATCCATTTGCCATTTTGGACCCTGATGCAGACCTGAATGATCTACCTGCGAGAGAAAATTTATTAATCAATAAAAATCAATTTCGCATGAAGACTCATGCTGTAAAAAGGACAGTAAAGCAGCGTGTCCCTCCAATTGTGATAACGAAGCCATTCAAAAACCCCAAAGATGCCATAGCGAATATTACAAAAATGATGAAACGAAACGTATGCTTCAAAATTCTGAGAGAAGGATATAGCGTCACTCTAGAGTCACTAGAGGACCATGGTGTAATGAAAGAGTTTTTATCTCAACAAAAGGTTCCATTCTACACCTACACAACTATGGAAAAGAAACCCGTGCGATTAGTCCTAAAGGGGGTTCACCATTCGTTCACCCCAGATGACATACCTGCGGACCTATCCACAAAAAATATAAAAACGATCAGTATCCAGCCGATGTTGGCGAAAGGCAAAGTTAGCATGGATATGTTCATAGTTAACTTCGAGCAAGGCACCAAAATCACAGAATTGATGAAGTCAATCAAATACGTCTGCCACCAGTCTGTATCCTGGCAAAAATTCATAAAAAAGACAAGGGAACCCAATGTCGTAAATGCCAACGTTTTGGACACGCAGCTACAAACTGTGGTTTGGAATATCGTTGTGTTAAATGCACGGAAAGACACGCCCCAGGTGATTGCCCACTGGAAGAAAACCAACCAGCCACTTGCGTTAATTGCAACGGAAGTCATCCAGCCAGTTATAAAAAATGTGCTGTCTACACCAAATATGCAGAAAGTCTTTCAAAATTTCAAAGGAAGTCAGGTAACATCAAAATACAAACGAAAAGAAATATTAATGTTGTCTCTTCTAGTAACGATTCTAAAGTCAAAAGTGATCTATCATACAGTCAAGCACTAAAACAGAGCAGTCAACCTAATACTAGAGTTACTCCTAACGATAATCTCAATTTTCTAAGAAATGAAATTAATAGCTTATTTAATTGTAGTATTTCTGATTTGCTACAAAAGATTCAAGCATTTGTACACGAGTACAAAAAAGCAAGCGATTCAACGCTGAAGAAAATGTTGATTTTAGACTTTTTATCCCAATTCACATAGCAATGGCGACTGAAAGTTTAAGAGTAATAGCTTGGAATGTAAACTCAATACGCAGTAGGGTTAAGCAATTAGATGTTGTGTATTTGCTCCAAAAGCATAAACCTCACTTGCTACTAATTAGCGAGACCAAGCTTCTCGATACGAACAAAGTACAATTTCCTAATTATAAAATGTATAGAAATGATCGACTGACTGATGGTGGAGGGGGTACGGCCATTCTGATCAAAGAAAATATGAGGCGTGAAGTGTTGAACACGCCCTCACTGAAGTCATGCGAAGCAACATGTTTGAATGTATCATTGGGTGGAGTTAAAACCTTGACTGTAGTCTCTTTCTATTGTCCAAAAGTGTTACTGAGAAATGATCTGCGGAAGCTCACAGCTCTGAATTCAAGTGTATTTATTGGAGGTGATTTTAATGCAAAGCATCGCTTTTGGCATAATTCAGATTACAATGCTAACGGAAATAATTTATACAATTATGTTGTTGACGAGTGTCCTGCGGAATTGATTTTGAATGGGTGTGACAAGTACGGATGTATTAGAAATGAATCCAGACCATTGTCCTGTAGAGTACATCTTGA
The DNA here is from genome assembly GCA_029228625.1 of Pseudolycoriella hygida. NCBI lineage: Eukaryota > Metazoa > Arthropoda > Insecta > Diptera > Sciaridae > Pseudolycoriella > Pseudolycoriella hygida. The sequence continues at coordinate 83,080,813 of CM055403.1, read as the reverse complement.
AATTGAATTCTAAATATGTCCTTGTGCCACCCAAGCAGCAGTTTCACTATAAGGAAGCCAATTGGGATTTGTTCAGGACGATCATAAGTGACGAATTAGCATTGAACCCGTTCTCTGTCGCAGAGTCTATAGACTCAAGTGTTGATCGTCTCACGAAAGTAATAAGTCATGCCATGACTGAAGCCATTCCCATGAAGCACACTAGAGATAAAAATATTCTCTCCTCGAAGTTGAAAAAATGCATTGCGCTGAAGAAAAAACTGAGGAGGGCATACTTTCGAAATAAAATTAAGCGAGTCCAACTATGGGATGAAATTAGACGACTTGATGACGATATATCTAGGGAATTGAATCATGCTGATTCCAAGATGTTCCTAAACAGACTGAAACGCATAGTACCGAATCATCAGATGTACAAAAATATTAATAAACTATTGAGATCTGACCACTCCGTTATACCAGCACTCAAATTGTATGACGGTTCTGTAGTTATCAATCCTGTAGACAAAGCAAATGTCATAGCGAGCGAGTATGATAAAATCCATAAGCAAAACCATGATATGGGTGACCCAGAATTCGATATGAAAGTGGAATCTGAAATATGTTCCTTTCTGACGATGCCAAGCGGCCTCTACAATACTACTGACCCACATTTGACCAACTCTGAGGAAATTAGTCACTTTCTTAGAACCCTCAAAAATAAAAAATCAAATGGGCCCGACTCAATACCAAATATTGCTCTAAAAAAGCTTCCCTGCTTAGCGCATGACTTTTTGACGCAACTGATAAATAAACATTTTCTTGAAGGGCTACTTTCCAAAAGTATGGAAAATGGCTCATGTTATACCAATACCCAAACCTGGTAAACCTGCGAACCAAGCTAGAAATTTGCGACCTATCAGCCTCCTTAACAACCTGAGTAAGATTCTAGAAAAGGTCCTTCATGCTAGAATACTAGATTACTGCATGAAGATGAATTTACTGCCTGATAATCAGTTCGGATTCAGAAATAAACACTCTACGGTACATGCTCTCATGAGACTATGTGAGGAATGCCTCCCGGGTTTCAGGGATAATAAAGTCACGGTGGCTGCTTTCCTACACATAGAGAAAGCATTCGATACATCGAAGGTTTGATCTACAAAATGATACGAATGAAATTCCCTGACTATCTCATAAGGATTACACTGTCCTATATCCAGCACAGGGAATATAGAGTGAAATTGGAAAACCATCTGTCAAATCCTATCACAGTTAATGATGGAGTCCCACAAGGCTCTATTCTTGGACCTCTTCTGTTTATCATATTTATAGCTGATTTACCGATGCACACTAACACGACACTATCCGTATTTGCTGATGACACGAACGCCTTTTCTACTAGACTGTCGCCGAGTAGAGCTAAATCTAACGTTCAGAGCCATCTCTACAAGCTTCAAAACTACTATCATAAGTGGAAAATCAAAGTCAATGTGGGAAAATCTGAGGCACTTTACATTAGGAAATCTAATGTTGGGGGCCGTGGAAATAAAAGTCTGCCTGACTTAGAGTTAAATAGCGAGAAAATCCAATACAAGGAAAGCGTCCGGTACCTCGGTTACCATGTGCAATCAAATATGAAGCACAATGAGCATATCAAAAGAATGCTTCTTAAGGCACACTCTGGATTGCATAGACTCTATCCTATTATGAGGGTGAATAACGGTATATCACATGAGGTTAAAGGTAAAGCCTATGTAACTATTTTGAGACCAGTACTCACCTATGCCGTAGCTATATGGCACGCTCTGCCCAAGTATCTAATCAGAAAAATGAAGGTTTTTGAAAACAAATGCCTTCGCATGGCAATTAACTTCAAAAGGACAAGAAGTAACTTCAAGTATATATCTACTGATTCATTACATGAACTGACCAAAACTCCTAGATTGAATAAATATTTATATGACCTAGCAAAAAGGATGCTCAGTAGAACTTATACGCATGAAAATGTGTTGAATAGTGGGCTGGGTAGCCGCGCAAATGAATCGATTTACAATGGTATATACAAATCTCCACACTCCTTACTGTGGAGTCGCGAATCCAAGCTATTATCTTTATAGACAGAGGCATTGCTTGACTTATCTGAATTAATTTGATGTTGATGATTGCGCCATTACGACATTCTCTAATTCTTAGCCGATCGACCTAGCACGCTATGAATCGTGTTGCGTCTCCTTAGGTTAAGTTAGTTTAAGTTTTATTAGGTTTAAGTTTTAATTTTAAGTAAAAAAATTATGAATATTGATTGCTTTTTAAAAAAATTTTTACAATCTAAAGGGAAATTAGCACCTCCAATGAAATTCTAAATTCGACAAATAAATGATAACAACTCTGAGTTATCAGGCGACTGCGCTTGGCATAAAGAAATTTCGTCATATAAATTTGATAAAGTCTTTATAGGCTGTAAATTTATCTCAACATTTACAATATTTAATAATTTGGAACAAATTTTTACTATTTTGAAATAAATGCATCTAATCAAAAAAAAAAAAAAAAGTTGATAGTCAGACAACTATCAAGTTGATAGTTAGACAACTATCAAGTTGGTAGTTGTCCAACTATCAACTTGATAACAGTCACATCTCGCGAATTTGGCCAAAAAACACAAATTCGACTAGATGTGACAGACACATGTGACCACTTCTGGATCACTTTCTAGTGATGTTAGTGCACATCTCGGCACATTTATATATGTAGTTTTGAGATGTGCACTGACCCATTGATAAAGTTTCATAGAAACGACGAATGTGCCATTAGAAAATTATGTGTTTCACATATTTTCACATTTGTTTTTCACATTTGAAACACATTTGAAAATATGTGATTTGCAAATGTGACTATATCAAGACTATTTCTTTGTGTTATTAGTGCACATCTCGGCACATTTGTAGTCCAAATTTGCTAATTTTCAATCATCCATAGCAAAAATGAGATAGACACGTCAAAGGTGTCATTTGAAAATTATGTGAAAATATGTGAAAATCATATTTTTCGTATACTTGACATTTAAACATTTTTTTACGTGTAAGTTGAATGAACATTTATGTCGTAGCGAAATATAAATATGATTTTTTCACTTTTCAACAAACTTTTAGGCTCAGAGTATGTTGAAAATAATGGAAGAGTTGAAGTAAAAAGCGAATAAACTCAATTATTCGATGTAAATTTCTAGTAATCTGTGACATGTATTGAATACTTTAACGAAATAATTTGTTCAAATAAAATGAATCGAAAATTTGTAAGGCATGTTTTTTTGAATTACTACTAGAGGATCGATTATTTATCGGTGACTTTAGAATAGCTTAGTGGGTGATATTTGCAATATTAACAAATTGAGACTATTGCACTGAATGTGGACACATTTCAAACACTTCACTATTGTTCAGGATCATTGTAAAATTTTCCAAGAGCTTTTGGTTACAAATTTCGAATGTTTCCACAGAATTGCTGTTCATTGTGTGAATGTTACCATTTAAAAATATGTGGAAAAAGTGAACGCTTCCCGCAACTCCCATTCTACCATAAACTTTTCAGATGTGCAAAAATATCCATAAAAAATCTTAAGCTGACGACAAATTTGCCGTTTGAAAATTATGTGTTTCACATTTTACTCACATATTTTCATATAAATGTGACCACATCTGTGAAAAAAATGTGAAATGTGAAATTTTGAAAGATGTCCTACTCAGTTTCGGGTGCTACGCACTATGAACTACGCAGTTTGTTTTTCGACTCGGAAGGATTTTTGAATTTTCTTTGACAGTCAATGTATTTGCAATGGCACTTTACTTAAATCCCACATAGCTTTCATGTGTTAAGGATATATATGTCACTATGTAGTAAGGACTATGCCAGGATCGCCATGTAATAAGGACGTGAGGTCCTTATAACAATTAATTAAAAGATGTACACATTAAACCTGTCCCAAATTCTATGTTGTCGAAAAGTTAGGGAGCCCGCCCGGAAAACGGTGTCAAATGGTCCACCGAAAAAAAGTTTTTATGGGTCGGATGAAATCCAGAGCGATTTAATGGGTGCTCAATGGCGTTAAATGTGAAAACTGACCACAATATCTACATCGTCAAGTGTCCGAATATTCTTGTTAATGAGCTTGTTTTCTAGGTTTTTTCTTCCTCTAAAAATTATTTCTAAGAAGCTAAACTGGAAATGAATTCCTTATATGAGTTCCACACGACTAAAGTAGTGTAGCATATTTGCAAAAATTGTTTCCACTTCAATTAAGCGAAAGTCGTACTGAGGATTGCTTTAGAGTCTAGCTTCTTAGAAACAATTTTTAGAGGAAGAGGAAACCTACAAAACAAGCCCTTTATCAAGAATATTCGGATACTTGCCGACGAAGATATTGATGCTCGGATTTCGGTCATTTTTCTCCTTTAACGTCATTGAGCACCCATTAAATCGCTCCTGATCCATAGAAACTTTTTTTTGTGGACCATTTGGCACCGTTTTCCGGGCGGGCTCCCTAACTTTTCGAAAACTTAATTTTCCCGTACATTTTTGGACAGGTCTAATACACATAATCCTGCAAGACATAGGTGTACTTATAAAATCACATACTTTGTTTGGCATTTAAGGCTGCGATACGCCGAAATCAGCATGTTTTGTTTTGTTTCGTTAGATTGTCTTTCCTTAAATGTTCAGACAAAATAAACTCTGGACTATTTCTAACATTTCTCTTGAAGAAACGTAGAACGTATCTGCCGAACCTTTCGCACAGTGACCGCTTCAAAAACTCTTTGCATGAACAAATTTCGCTACTCGAAAAATCGACTGGGGGCACTACTAAGCTGCAAAATTAAAGAAAGTGAAAGAAAGTAAACTCAATTTAATCAAATTTTAAGGGATTGAAGCAAAGGGTGTTGTTATTTTCAGATTTTAATTTCAATATTCGTAATTTCGATGATTAAAATATTTATAATTATAAAATTCAAAAGTTTGTCTGTTTGTCTGTCTATTTGTCTGCCTGTTTGTCGGTTTGTCGGTCACAAATTTCCAGCGTGAGCCAACATAGGTCCGACCTGCTTGAAGAGTTCCAAGGAACTGAAGCAAAAAGTTGTTTTGCATTGCCTTTTATAAGCCGAAAGCCAAAGAAAAGGCAATGCAATAGTAGATTCTTTTGCATTGGCTTATATTATTCAAAAAAAGGCAATGCAAAAGAAGATTCGCATGTGAATCTATCTACGTCCGACTTGCTTGAAGAGTTCCGAGGAACTAAAGCAAAAAGTCGTTTTGCATTGCCTTTTATAAGCCGAAAGCCAAAGAAAAGGCAATGCAATAGTACATTCTTTTGCATTGCCTTATATGAATCAAAAAAAAGGCAATGCAAAAGAAGATTCACATGCGAATCTATCAACGTCCGACCTGCTTGAAGAGTTCCGAGGAACTAAATCAAAAAGTCGTTTTGCATTGCCTTATATGATTCAAAAAAAGGCAATGCAAAAGTAGATTCGCATGTGAATCTATCTACGTCCGACCTGCTTGAAGAGTTCCGAGGAACTAAACCCTCCCTTTTGCATTGCTTTTTTTAACCCAAAAAAGCAATGCAAACCTAATTTCGAGGGGGAAGAGAAAACCACAAGGGAAACCTAGAGGCAGAGAACGAGAGACGTTCCTTTTGTTAATTCTGAACCGCAATGAAGCAGTCCAACAAAAATAAAGCGCTCTTATTATGGGTACAGTCTCCCATATAAGAACAGTATCGCCATCCGCACCTAGCATCGTTTTGCAACGACGCTTAGCGCTGGACATCACCAACCGGCGATACTTTCAAGCGAATTAAAAAGTGGTATTTATACATTTGGAACTGCGTACTTTCTGTGAAGTATAAAATTTATACAACGAAAAATGTTTAGAAATTTTGTATGAGAGATTTGTTCAAGTAATTTCAGGGAGAATATTTATGTTATGTGTGTGTGTGCACAAATGTAAGAAGCAATAAACGAAAAAACTTTTTTCAATGTTTTTATTTAAGCGAAAAAAAAGACTGCTCACAATGGCGCAGCCAGTAAAAAAACGATCTTTTCAACAACAAATTACAATAAATAAATTTCATCTACTCTACTTTTCCCTAATGTTGCCAGGATGCATGCCGCATTGCCTCTTTGAATTGCAACTGAAATCTTCTGTAATAGGAAATCTTTCGAGCGTGATTCCCCAGAAGCTGTCCTTATCAATGACCCTAATTTGCCTATAAATTTCTTCGTTTCTGGGCCCATACAACCTAGAGTTTCGAAAGCAACAGGAGTTAATAAATAATTCTCTTTGAAACGAATATGATTATGCTTAAATCTTTCCGCTTTATCGGCTATTGAACGCGCTTTCTTGGAAGATTTATTGACATAAGAAGGAGCTAACGTGTCTCGAACAGTCACGTCCCAGAGAAGAGACTTTCCATGACTCCACGGAATTAGAGTCATGCCATCAGGTCGTTTACCATCATCCCTAGAAATTCCTGGTGGTTGTATTATATTTGGAAATCCTGCGGAAGACAATGCGTGAGAAATAATTTTATTAACTTCATCGTGCCTAGAAATTATCCCTGATTTCTTCTTGCAAGACAAACCATGTAGGCCGTCCTTTTTAACCATAGCACCACAGATGCATTTATGTTCTTCACATAATTGAGAACCTAAACGAAGACCAACAGCAATTCTCGCGGAATTGTTATCTAATAGTAAACCCGTATTACCACCTGCAGCCACTTTGAAGATTCATTAGTAGATGACGCAAGTAGTCTGGCTCGAGCAACAGGTTCACTAGAATCAAACATCCTAGAAAACTTGCTGTTGATCCTCGGAAGATCCCAATTTTTCTGCTCCTTTCTCTTCTCATAACCTGGAATAAAATCTTGAGGAATTTCCTCAACTAACTCTAAAATGTAATTATCGATTATTTGCAAATTAAATTTTTCTAACAACTTATTTGACAGATCAGATGAAGAATACACAGATGATAAATAGGCTGGCAATGCCAAATCTTCAACCTTCCGAATGCCTAAACCCCCAAAAGCTAAAGGAAGAGTAGCCTGATCCCAAGAAAATTCTGACATCCTAACATTCGTAATCGCTTCAATAGTTGAACGAAAAATCTCGTCAACATTTTTTAAATGATCACGTAATAGAAATGCCCTAGAAGAACGCAGCAAATAATTGAACCTACAACTACCTAAAGACTTCCTAAAAATACACAATGCGGGGTGAACATCCATTAATTGTAAACGATCACACATTAATTTGATCGTTGCAATTTTGGATGAAAACATCCTTTCTAAACCTGACTCAAAGATTGGTGAGCCTAATATCTCAAGAGAAGACTCATCAACTTTCTTAATCCCTGGCAATAACGCTGATATCTCAGAATACATGTGGGCCTTATCTTCATCAGTTGCATCAACAAAAAAAAATTCGCATTTTTTTTTGTTTAATGACAAGCCTGATAATTCACAAAAATCTAACACTTTCCTAATATCATCTAATACTACTGAAAGCCTATCACCAACAGTACCATCATCTAAATACCAACCATTTAACCTAGATGAAAGAGAATGTGTCATTCTCATAATACCAATACAAAAACCTGGAGGACCTAGTGGGTCACTCTGTTGAAACCCTCTCTTTGAAAGCAAAGGCTCATCAAGAAAGTAAAGATTGGAGGAAAGCCTGTAAGCTTGTTGAAGCAAAGGAAATAATTCTGGACATATCTCCTTAACTTCGCCTAACATAAACTTTCTAAATAACATATTAAAGGCATTGCTAAAGTCAAACTTAACTAAAGCCTTTGGCCCATCATGGTCAGCTGTACAGAATCTACGTACAGCATGAACCAAAGCTTCTGCCCCTCCTTGAACAGCAAATCCTAACTGAACGGGTTTTAACTTCTCGACTAAGCTATCCCTAACATTGTAACAAGCAATTTTACCTGTTAAGCGTCTCCAAACAATACCTGGAGTATTCCACGGATGTAACGCGAGACTAACGACGTTTATTCGTGAATGGTAAGTCGCACAATATGTTACTATAGCTCGTTAGAAACCGAAAGAAATTCGTTTTCTCAAGTGTCATACTATTTCGTTGTGCGACTTTTGGTTCGAGAGTAATCACCGTTAGTCTCGCGTTACACGCATGGAATACCCCACCTACTGCTATCGGCCTAACATCATCCTCACCTTTCATAAGAGCAGTCAATGAAGCTCCAAAAAATATTTTAGAGACATCTTTTTGAACATTACCAAACTTAATAATGTCCACCAATGAGGCTATTGCCCTTAAAAGACGATTTGCAGATTCACCGCAAGTAAAAGAAGTCAAATCTTTTAAATGTCGAGGTCGCAAACCGCCTATACCACCAGAAGAACTCAATGGAAAGCTTCTTATAGCTTTGACAACATCCTCAATTGTAGTAGCTGACAAACTACTAATCAGTTCTATTTTCTCAAAAAAACTATTTTATGCACGTGGCTTCATTCACTAATATTCTCAATGTATTTACGTTTGTTTATTAAGTGGCGTATTCAAATATTTTTTTTATTTGTATGAAATGAAATCATGTGGCGTATTCAAATTTTTTCTTTGTAAGGAATTATTTGTATGGAACGAAATGATGCATTGATTTTCTTTATACATTTTTTTGGTTGGTGAAAATGTCGGGCAGTGGGACATTGGGCCAATTTTTATGTTTTTAAAAATATCTTGGAATGTATGGGAGTTGGGCGCTAGGTTTCTTTGGCAAAGTCTTAGAGTTAGTGAGTGAAGTCAGCCAGTCACCAGCATTGGTGAAAATGTCGGGCAGTTGGACATTGGGTCAATTTTTATGTTTTTAAAAATATCTTGGAATGTATGGGAGTTGGGCGATAGGTTTCTTTGGCAAAGTCTAGTTTAGTTTAGTGAGTAGAATCTTAATGAATCCTAAGAAAATGACGCCATCTTGGATTTTTGCTATCTTCTGAATTAGAATAGTTACGCGTTTGGTTTCTTCGGGAAAGTTGTTGATGTTGATGATTAGAACAAAGTAGAACAAAGCTGGACAAAGTAGAGATAATTTTTGAGTGCCAATCGATAGTGGAGGCTTGGGGCAACAAATTTGCTGAACAATGTTGGGTGAAAAAGTTTCATACTACCGAGCTATAGGTCATTATTTGGCAATTTTATCCAGAGCTGGAGCACTTATTAACCAATATCTCGGCCGGTAGTTGCCGGAATGAGGCCAGTGAGGTGTCAGATGAAAAGTTTCGACAGTGTGAAGATAGCGGAATTGGGTTGCAGGAAATCGGTTGAGCGGTTCGGTGCCCAGGGTCGTTCAAAGGAGGCAAAGAAGGACAAAAATTTGCTCCGCTGCCCGAAAATTACTGAAAAATTAATTTTTGATATGTTTTTGGGTATGGTGCAAAACGTCGAGAAAACATGTTCCGAGGTTAGATATTGTTCTGAAATAAGGGAGTTATGGGTCAAGAAAGGGTCAAAATTGAAAATCGTTCAAAAGTCAGTTAAGTCAGGGGAGGTGTCAGATTATACGTAGCAAGTGCAACGCTGAATACGGGGAACGTTCAATACGGTGAACGTGGAATACGGGGGAAGTGGAATACGGTGAACGTTGAATACGGGGGAAGTGGA
>CM055403.1:83024833-83063033 GCA_029228625.1 Pseudolycoriella hygida | reverse complement strand
GGGCCAGCCTCAGCCCCGCCGTTGTCATCCAGTTTTCGACAGTTTCTAGCGTCTCCCTCGTAACCACCTCTACCTCCATCTTCGACGTTCCGGATACCGTGAGGATCAAGTCGTCGGCAAAAGCAATCGTCTTAGCACATCTTGGCAGTTTCAGCCTCAGCGCTGTGTCATACATAACATTCCACAGCGTTGGTCCTAATCTGGATCCCTGTGGTACTCCAGCTGTGATGTCGACTGTCTTTTTCCCTTCATTAGTATCGTACGTTAGTACTCGTCGCTCGAAATAGCTTTTCAGTATCCTACAGAGGTAATCGGGGACTCTCATGACATGTAGCGCCTTGGCTATATCTATCCAGCTTGCGCTATTAAAGGCATTTCTAACGTCTATCGTCGTTATAGCACAGAAGCGGTTACCCCGTATTTTTTGCTTCCGCGCCTTGTCGGTGGTCTCTATGACTTTTTTAATGGTCTCAATCGCCGATCTCCCTTGTCCTTGGACTTAGCTAGGGCCCTAACACCGAGTCTTTGCTAGGGCCATACGTGTTTTTTTACATAACTCGAGTAAATCTTTTCCGATTTTCATAGATATTTTTTTTAATCGACAGGTCTATGAAAGCCCAACAATTAGTTAAAGAAACGTTTTTTGTACATAACTCGAGTAAATGTTTTCCGATTTGCAAATTTTTTTTATCGAAGGGTCTAGGACTGTCTACCGTTTTATGGATGAAAATTTTTTGATTAGAAACCCTTGGACTTAGTGAGGGCCCTAAAACTGAGTTTCTATTAGGGCCCAACGTGTTCGCTTACATAAGTTGTATAAATCCCAACTGATTTTGTTGATTCTTTTTCTATTTGAGAGTTATAGTATAGTATAGTATATTCAAAAACAAATTTGGACACGATGCGATGCCTGTGCTTAGGGCTAAAATGGAGGGAAATACTTTTGTCTATGAAAGTATTTGTTCGAGGCCTTTCCTGAGGACCCTAGGTCGGCCCTGGACAAAAAATGGTTTTTTGCTATGTTGTAGAGAAAATTGACATGAACATTTTTGACTATTTGGGTGTCAATTTCGTACTTCCGGAAGGCCTTTATTACACCGTTTCTTCGGACGGATTTTACAGTATTCCCTCTCGGCAATTTCCAATACAATTTCATACAATTCAGAGTTAAGGCAACATTTACTTAAATACGTTCGAGCCATTTCGTACAATTCAGAGTTAAGGCAACGTTTACTTAAATACGTTCGAGCCATTTCGTAACATCAACTCTGTTTGCCGCATCTATTCTGATACGTAAGGGTCCCTTGCATATGTTTTTATCTGCAGTCTCGTTGTGAACGTTATTAGAAAATTCTTAACGACTAAAAAACCTTACAATCGAAATTAGACAAATGGATTGGTTGAACTCTTTCAAAATTACTAAAGCCGTTAAGCATCACACATCACATTTTATACAAAAAAAAGTTGAAAAAGAAAATGAATCAATGGGTATGTCACTTCCGGAAGTTCGTTGTTTTCGAAAAATGTTATGTGTTCTTGTCAGTCAATTCAAATTTTCATACACACGGAATAACGGCTGGGACGTGCGCGAATCGTTAGTAAGTCGGAACACTTTCAAAAAATTTACATCTCTTTAATTTACTAGCATTCCAACATTATTCAATTTGAGATTATAAGTTAATAAATAATTATAAAATAAATTTTGTTTCTAATAGAATATATTTTTTTAACAAAAACAAATGCCACTGTACCAGGAATTATGCCATAAATTCGTTAAAAGAAAAACATCCGCTGAAATATACGACTCGCAACGCATGTAACGACCTTCTTATTGTTCGAGTCATTTAATCGAAAAGGTGTAAGATGAATGTATTTCAAATGTGTTTCAAATGTATTTCACATTTGTTTTCACAGAATTTTCGCGAATTTGCCAAAAAACCGCGAATTCGCGAGATGCGAATTGTAAATGTGGACATAAGCACTTGTATTTCAGGTTGCAGTATATGATTTTCTGAAAGTTTCTAGCTTATATTTTACAGATGTGCAATAAAATCATATACTTTAGTGGAAAAATTCAGAAAATGTGGACATTGAAAATTCTGTGAAAATACATTTGTATGTGACATAAATCGAAATGTATGTACCGAAATGTGTTTTCACATTTGTTCGCATTATAACACATTTTTTCTGAACAAATGTCGAAGCATCGTTCAAATGTTTAATTTTACACACAGATTTCGTTATTTGCTTTTTAAATTTAAATTTTTGGTGTATTAGGAATACAAAAAAATACAAATTGGAGTAAAAAAATTGATTTTAAAAAATCGCTTTTTGTGTAATTGTGATGCAATCACAAAGACTCGAATAAATAAGAGGGAATGAGACAGCTTTGTGTCTGGAGTAATGAGTTTCAGAACAAGTGATATCATTGTTTAACTTTAACACTTTGTATCCTGCAAGTGTAATTTTCTTATGTTGCGAAATGAATTTTCGTTTTATTTAACAACAAATTCACATTCGAATTTTTATATCACAATTGACAATTCCCGCAATTCCCTGTGATAAAATGGGCAGTTTTCAATGCAAGTGACACGCCCACGGGGTACATAAATAATACAGCTCACTGCAAAGTAATTTATCAAATGTACCGCTCTATTAGTCTTTGGCTTCATGTATTATACACAAATTATTCCAATTAGGTACACTGTGAGGCAACAATATAGACGTTTAAAGCTATAGAAGAAACATTGTTCAAAGGTTCAATAGATTTACATATTCAATGCAGTTTTCATTGGCTTTTTAAATATTTCGACAATGTTTGAAAATGTCGTTTCATGAAGATGGTGGGTGATAAATATAAATATCAACAATTATTAATGTGTTCATAAATTACACCTTAATTGACGATTGGACCCATAAATGAGCGATGAATGTAAAATGATCTGAAAACACGTACAAAGTATCAAAATAACAGTACATTATTACATTCCAAGACCATAAAAAACATTCCTTAATTCATTTTTTGATTGCTAAATCCGAGTAAATTCTAAAAATATTCGTAACACGTATATTTTTCCAAAAATAAATTTCAAAGATTTTGGACTTGTCAATCAAATTATGTTAATCTGAGTTCGGAAGATAATTTTAAGAGAGCACAGCACGTTTCACAGTCAATTTGTAAAGTATTGTATAAAGCTTATTTTTTTATTCGCACTCGACATGCGAACTGTATAGATTGTTTGACTTGGATAATATAATATGATCTGGGAATCACAGGCGAGAAAGTGTAAATACGAAAGTTTTTGATATGGTTCTACGTTGTGTGTATTTTAATAAAGTATAGCACACGATTTGTTATATAAAGTCTTAGTCCCCATTGTTGGTGTAAGATATGTTTGAAAACTAAACCAACTTTAGACTTCATTTAAGTTGATTTTGAGGAAGTGTGAATATTGGAAATCGACTAAACTTCTAGTTAATTGAGTGTAGAAAAGTTTTCCGTGGTGGTTCACATTTGCGATAATTTTGCTGCCGATTGACACCTAAACTGTGTTATTTTACGTTCTTTTTGTTACAAAATCCAAAATATTTGTAATTATTAATTTTTAAATTCTAATATGTTTTAAATAATTGCAAAATAAACTACTGGGTCAATATATAAATATTTTATTTCCTACCCATCCGGCATTTGAGTATGACACGAATGTTTACCCCTTACACAGTGACGGAATATTTATCACAACAAAAACCCTTTTTAAAAGGCAAACGTGATGCAAGTCCTCGTCCCTTCTTCCAAAACAACTGATATCAATTTGGGTGACGCTTACAGCTTCGGAACGCACAAAATTCTTTTGAAATATTTTCACTTTTGATTAAAAAAATTCGTCACAAATGTTGCTTTTCAATAAATTTGACTTTTTTTAGAGGGTTTGTACGAATAGTGGATTCGTACATAGGGTTTAATTTAACTTCAATTAAAGAAATTGCTAATTCAAATCATTTTTTCTTCAATTGAATAAAAACATTTTTTTCATTCAAAAAGCAGAATCATTTTCTAGTGATGAAATTGGTGGCTTTATAAATATACACCAACATCCAATGTGTATGTGTTAGTGTGTGGTCGAATGTGTACAATGTGCTTTTATTTGCAAGAACACATAAGACAGTTTGGCTTTGTGGTCTCGTCGTTGCCTTGTAATCGGATGGTCGGTGGGTCGAATCAACTAGAAATCTATATCTGTAAAAATTTACCTCTAAAGCGGCTGGAAATGTGAATATTACCGAACAGCGGCCGGTAATGCCCAAATTTCCGGGCAGTCATTGCCAAAAACGACTAAGAAAACTCTACGCATCGAGCGCGCGTACATGATAAAATTCTTTATTTACATATAATAGCAAATTCAAAAAAGCAAAGTCAAAAGCAAAATTACAAGTTTCTATTATTTTGGATTAGAGAAAAATCTTTATTTATATAAAATATACAAAAAGTGTGCTGCCCTAATACAGAGAGTTGCTAACATACACAGCATAACTGTTGGAACTCGAATGAGTGTTTTCATTTAGAATTTCTAATATTAAGAAAAGAAAAGTAGTCCTTTGAAAAAGTACGAATCTAGTGATGTTTGTATAATTTTACGTGTATAAATACGAGAATATTGTATGAAATAAAGCAGAATAAATTCGTCTTTTCACCAGACAACTAATCTAAAGTGCTCGTTTATTTCTCAAACGACCAACTAGGTCACGCAACGGCTAACTAAGCCTCAAACCGAACGGCTCACTAAGCCACACATCAACAACCAACTAGGTCACACAACTGTAGAATTAGTTTAACCCATCTTGTAACTGTTAGTTCAAGGTATCGGTTTAAACAATAACGATCAATCAATCATGTGACAAAAAGTTTAAAATGAAGACAAATTAGATTTTTACAGACAAGCTACTACGCGTATATATGACTATTAATTAGGGGGTCAAATGGTGTGTTAAGCGCAATATAGTACTCCTTATGTACCTTAGCCTCTGTCCACCTACTCCTACATCCTATCCTACCCGTGGTGACACCTGTTATAGTGAGCAACCCCACGAACGATCAGGTAACCAACCCTGGTGTAGTAGTGTGGGTCACTTAGCTGCAGGATGAGGGGGGCTGTCTTCGGGTAGTACCTAGACGCTACGTTTAGAGAGGGCTGAAGACAGCTAGGCGCTATCAAGATGGGATGGCGGCTTAGCATGGTGGCGAAGGATCTCGACGGTAAGAGACAACGGCAGCATGCAAAGTCCTAGTCAGATGAACTACCATCATTCACCAGTGCCACGGGCACATTAAGACCAACGCCAGCGCGGTCTTAATTACGGCATACTGGCAAAGCATTGAACACGGACAAAGAATATCGACCAGCGGATGAAATTTTAGACAAGGGCTGACAACTGTGGTATTCCACTACCTTAATAAGGAAAGGTGACATCTTCACGAAACGGCTAGTGGACTAATATCATGGTTGCCCCCGTCCCGGTAAAAGGAGTAAAAGGGACAGGAGAAACAATGAAAGGACCACAAACAGACTGGATGCACAAACACCGAAGCCCAGTATAAGCGAGTGGAGAGAGGTGAGAAAAAAGAAGAAAGGGAAGAGCGAGAAGCAAAAGCTTAGGAGTCTGAGACCTAAAGCTGATGCTCTAATAGTGGCGGCAGAAACAGGAATGACGTACGCCGATATCCTCAAAAAAATTAAAGAAGACCCAGACCTCAAGGACCTGGGTGAAAATGTCTCGAGAATAAGACGAACGCAAAAAGGCGAAATGCTGTTTGAACTCAAGCAGGGCCCAGAAATTAAAAGTGCAGATTATAAAGAACTAGTCAAGAAGTCACTGGGCGAAGCAGCAAAAGTGAGAGCGTTGTCCCACATGACCACGATTGAATGTAGGTATATGGACGAAATCACGACAAGCGAAGACCTTCGAAAAGCCCTGAAAGAGCAAGGTAATATAAATGACGAGATAGATTCCATGACGATACGTATGAGGAAAACGAGAGACGAACTCCAAACGGCGGAAATAAAACTTTCAGTGGACGCAGCGATTAAGATTCTGAAAATCGGCAAGATAAAGGTGGGCTGGTCCGTATGCCCGTTGAGGGAAACCCAGCAGTTGGAAAGGTGTTTTAAGTGCATGGACTTTGGACACCAAGCAAGGAACTGCAAGAACGAAGATAGATCCAAGTTGTGCAGGAGATGTGGGGGAGAAAACCACCTAGCAAGAGATTGCACGAAACCACCAAAATGCCATCTGTGCACGTCAGAAAATGACCACGTGACGGGTGGAGCGAGATGCCCAGTCTATAAACAGGCGCTTAAATCAAAGACGGAACAAGAATGGAAGTGATCCAAATAAACCTTAATCATTGTGACATGGCACAACAACTTCTTTGGCAAGCCACAGCGGAGCAAAAATGTGACGTAGCAATTATTGCAGAACCGTACCGAATTAATAAAAACAACGGTAACTGGGCTGTTGACAGAGCCGGGATGGCCGCAATATTGACGACGGGAAAGTATCCCATACAAGAAGCTGTATCAGACACCCACGAAGGATTCGTGATTGCGAAAATTGACGGAGTGTATATTGTCAGCTGTTATGCACCACCAAGATGGACGATTGAACAGTTTGAACGAATGTTATACTTACTCACAGGAGAGCTAACGGGATTAAGCCCAGTCAACATTGGAGGCGACTTTAACTCATGGGCAGTTGAGTGGGGCAGTAGATTTACAAACGAAAGAGGCTTCATTCTACAAGAAGCGCTAGCTAGACTGAATGTGGTTCTGGTAAACGTGGGAAACACACTTTCCGCAAGAATGGACGAGAGTCGATTATTGACGTGACATTCTGTAGTCCAACACTAGTACCAAGTCTGAATTGGCGAGTGGATGAAAGCTACACATACAGCGATCACCAGGCATTGAGGTACACTTTGAAAAAGAGTACGGTGGCGGCAAGGCAGATGAATCAAGTAAGAGAGCGGAGATGGAAGACGAGAAATTTCGATCAAGAAGCTTTCAAGGAATACCTCCAATCAGAAGACGAAGGCGTTGAGAAATCAGCAGAAGAATTGACGAAAGTATTGGTGCATGCATGCGACGTAGCGATGCCAAGAAGGATAGAACCGAAGAATAAACGAAAATCGGCATTTTGGTGGAACGACGAAATTAGGCTCTTGCGCGCAGACTGCTTCATGACAAGAAGGAGGATGCAGCGGGCCACAAGTGAGAGTGCCAGAGCCGCGAGGCGAGACGAACATCGTACGGCAAAACTAACATTAAAGCGGGTAATCCGAGCTAGCAAGAGAAACTGCTTTAAGAAGCTGTGCCAGGAAGCTGACGCAAATCCATGGGGAAACGTTTACAGGATAGCGATAACAAAAATTAGAGGTTCATCAGTGCCAAAAGAAAGTTGTCCTGAGAAGCTAGGAGCCATAGTGAGAGGGCTATTCCCGCAACATGAACAGGTCGCATGGCCGCAAACTCCTTACGACGATGAAATTGAAGACAGACAGGACCGGGTGATCACTATAGAAGAGATTCGGACGGCTGTCAAAAAGCTGAAAAATAACAAGGCGCCAGGACCAGATGGGATCCCCAATGTAGCTTTGAAGACGGCGGCATGCATAAAGCCGGACATGCTCAGATTGACATTGCAGAAGTGCCTCGACGACGGAAATTTTCCTGATATATGGAAGAAACAGAAACTGGTCCTACTACCAAAACCAAGGAAACCACAAGGTGAACCATCATATGTCTATATATGTTTGCTGGATGGTATGGGAAAACTGCTGGAGGCCATGATCCGGAACAGATTACACAAAAACACAGAGGGTGAGCACGGACTGTCAGACGACCAATTCGGATTTCGAAAAGGAAGATCGACGATCGAAGCAATAGAAAGAGTTATGGAGATTGCCGACAAGGCGCGAAAGAAAAGAAGAACAGGCAACCGCTTCTGCGCTATAACGAAGATAGACGTTGAAAATGCCTTTAATAACGCAAGCTGGACGGAGATAGCTAAGGCAATGCATACTATGAGAGTCCCCGATTTCGTCTGCAGGGTAATGAAAAGCTATTTCGAACGACGAGTGCTAATGTACGATACCAGGGAAGGGAAAAAGATGGTAGACATCACAGCTGGTGTTCCACAAGGATCCATATTAGGACCAACGCTGTGGAATACGACGTACGACGCAGCGCTGCGGCTGCAGCTGCCAAGATGGGTTACGACGATTGCTTTTGCCGACGACCTAATTTTCATAGTTATCGGAACGTCAAAGTTGGAGGTGGAAGTCGTCACGAAAGAGGCGTTGGAAACGGTAGAAAGTTGGATGACAATGGCTAAACTGAAGCTGGCCCATCAGAAAACCGAGATCATGCTCGTGAGCAATTGTCGGAAAACTGAGCGGATTGTAATGAACATCGAGGGGAACGAGATCACATCCACTCGCCAGCTAAAACACGTTGGAGTCATGTTAGACGATCGTGGAAACTTTAATGCCCACGTAGATTATACGTGCGAAAAGGCAATGAAAGCCAATGTAGCACTGGCCATGATAATGCCGAATGGGTTTGGACCGCGCAGCAGTAAAAGGAGGCCCCTAGCAAGTGTTACCCTATCGATACTGCGCTACGGGGCACCAGCGTGGATAAGGGCGTTAGACACAAAGAGGAACCGTAGGAGGTTGATAAAAACCCAGAGGTTGTCAAGCATAAGGGTAGCAAGCGCATACAGAACGATTTCCTCGGAAGCGGTATGTGTGGTAGCCGGAACGATGCCTATATGCATAATGCTGATGGAAGACAGTGAATGCCACAGACTGAAGGAAAGGGGGGGCCAAAACACCAAAACAGTGAGGGCACAAGTAAGAGTCGAATCACTGAGTCAATGGCAGCGAGAGTGGGACTCCGCGGAAAATGGAAGGTGGACTCATAGGCTTATCCCGGACGTAACCACATGGGTAAATAGGGAACACGGAGAGGTTAGCTTCCACCTGACGCAGTTCCTGTCGGGTCATGGGTGCTACAGGAAGTACCTGCATAGGTTTGGACACGCGGAATCACCTTTCTGCGTGACATGCGTTGAAGAGGAAGAAACTGCAGAGCACGTTGTGTTTGTCTGTCCCCGTTTTGAACAGGAGCGATGTGAGCTGATAGCCGCGAGCAGGCCAGACGTAAACGCCGACAACATAATATCGGAAATGTGTCGCGACGAAGAAGTGTGGAAAGTAGCGGACAACGCAATTGCGAAGATAATGGTGAAGCTACAAAGTGCATGGAGAGACGATCAACGAAGACTGGCAGTTGATCTGAGAGAGTAGGTGCGAAAGCACAGCCCCTCCCCGAAGTAATGCTGTGAGGCGGTTCCGGGGAGACGAGAGCGTGGCGATCAAGGAAGGAGGTTTTAGTTGGTAAAAATCCAACACTGGTCCAGGAGGACCAGGTGCCTTTTGAAGGTTTCCTCACCCTTGAGAAAAAAAAAAAAATGACTATTAATTATTTGGATAGTGCTCGATAGAACTCTCTCGGATAGTTCACTGATTTTAGACTTGTCGAGCTTACATTCATCAAAAAAATTCACTACACTTTCGCCGACGGCTCCACGAGTTCCAAACCAAAGCCCACGCACAATCCACTCACGTTTTCCAAATGCTGATACATACTTCTCTTCGTAATAACACATGACCCACCTCGTATCGATCAGCATCTGCACGTATTTCAATTGCTCGTAATAATTTTGAACAAAATATTTGTAAAAGTCCTGTGTTGTAACTTTATCTTGTTAAATTGTGAAAGTTAATCACCTTACCTACACAGACAATTAAATGTTAAAGGAAATTCCACCTCTTTTTGGCAAAAATCACGAAATTTTAAATTTGGAAAATTTCGAATTCAATCTAACGGATCGTCGACCGGTATATCTGTATTGAATGATTTAAATGTAAACAAATAGAAACAACAATTTGTGTCACCAAAAATCACTAACCGACGTCGATTGTTGTGGTTTCAAAGTGAGGAGCCCGATCTTTTTTACAAGTTGCATTGGATTTTTTGGTCATTGCTCTCGTTTATATTCAGTTTTTTTTTGGAAAAAGAAGAAAAATATTTTTGATTGAAACAACATAAACAAAGCCGATAACGTGTTCAACTGACGGATGGAATTACTGACAGTTTTAACCAGTGTTGACAGTTGTGCAGCGTTGCTAGACTCCGAAATCCATTTTAATTTGAGACTCAGATCGTTCAATTTGGTGTGAGTTTCAAACCTTGAATTTTTAATGGAATTAATTCGAAATGGATAGACCTCATCGTGCTTCAGCACTCATAGCCAAGAATAAACTTCACATGAATAAGAGTACTCAACTCAAACCGGACATTGGAAACTCTTCAAGATCTTCTTCTGTTTTACAACCAACTCAACCATTATCATCAACCAATAGAACTAGTGTCCTCAAGTTAAGTGACTCTACTTCTTCCAGCTCAAAGTGGACTTCAGCTACTGTCTCTCGATCGGGAACAGCAGCTCCTGAAAAGTTACTAGAGAACAAACTACAGATATTGGAGATACGTCTTGCAGAAGTTGAAGCAAAACTTTCATCCTCAATTGAAATAATTTCATCTCTTGAAGCACGGTTTGTAGCAGCCGATTCTGAAATTGCGTTACTGAAGGCTGTAAACAACGACCTGCAACTATCGATTTCGGTGCTCAAATCAGATAACGAAACCTTCCTTCGGACTAGGACTGATCTGGGCCAGCTAGAATCCAGAATAAGCGAATTGAGCAAACATTATAAGCTAAATAGCTCTCCGTCAGACATTCCAAACACATCTGACATAAAGGAAGAAATAGCTGGACTTAGTAGCCAATTTGAAAAATTTAAAGAAGCCCAGTCGTTAGTCGAGAAGGGCATTTCATTGGAACAGCAAAAGGTAAATAATAACATCATTATTAGAGGCGTTGAGTTATCAGAAAAGACAAGTGACGAGGAACTCAACAGGATCTATAATAATATACGTGATTACCTTGGGCTCTCTAGCATTGACGATTTTTCTGCCATTTCTGTTAAACTTTTAACCAACAAGAGAGGCAATTGTTCTGGTACAATTCAAGTTACCTTGCCTTCAATCAAAGCCAAACGCCAGTTCCTACAAATCCGACGAACGAAAGTTAACATTTTGCCAGCGAGTGTTGGAATCGTTCAGAAATCAAAGAAACCACTTTTAATTACTGAAGAATTAAGTAAAGTTAATCAGGAACTTTTGTATGCCGCACGTTCCCTAAGAGACTGTCATAGCTTCAAGTTTGTGTGGTCTTGCGACGGTCAAGTTCTCGCACGACCGAAACCAAACTCGAAAGTAATAAGGATAATTGACGTCAACCACGTGAATCATTTACGAGCCTCTATCAAACTTCCACCTTTGCCCAATGGACGACTTTATCCCGCCGAGTCTATCGAGCCTAGCCAATGTGATCCATAAATTCGATGGATCCATATTACCACCTGCCGCTAATGACCTAAACATTCTATACTGGAACATTAATCGCCTTCACGGCAAACTAAATCAGGTTGAACTAATCATTGCCAGCTTTCCAGGTAAACTTCACTTAGTAGCCATAGGTGAGACATTTCTAAACGAGGACAACCACTCTACGTTCCAAATCACCGGTTATCAAGCCATCCACAACTTTCGCACTGGAATGGGGGGAGGCGGCATTTCTGTTTTTATACATGACAGCATTTGGAATGCAGCTACTACCACTAAAGTCAATGTTGTAACATCTGAATATCACCACTTTCTTGCAGTAGCTGTACCCTCGATTAAAACTACTTTTGCAATTGGATACAATAGACCAGATGGGGACACATCCTGCTTTCTAAGTGACCTCGAAAGGCTTCTTCTTAACGATCCAAATACTATGCTGATGGGGGATTTCAACCTTGACCAATTGGATAAAATCAAACATCTAAAGTTAATTAATGTTCTTGAAGCTAACGGATTTATTTTGCTTAACTCGCTCCACAAGGAAGCTTTTACCAGGCGATTCTCTAAAACGATTCTTGATATCACTGCATCGAACATGACAAGCCTCAATTTCAAAGTCTCCATCGTCCATCACGGTTCATCAGACCACGGAATAGTATACATCTCTTTTAACAGGAACATCAAGATCCTTCCTCATTCCCATGTTAAACAAAAACTTGATCTCAATGCCGCTATTCAACAAGTCACACAAATGTGCGCGGACAACGATGTACGTAATGGGAACGACCTCAACGTCGATCTCCAGCAAATTGTCAGAGATTGCAGCAAATCAATAACAATCAAGTCTGACCATCGCATCACCAAATCTCATGTCAACAGAGATTTAATACTGGCAATTCGCGAACGGGACCTGACTTTTTCATTAGTTCAATTACACCCTGACAATGAGCACCTGGCTTTAAAGTACGATGAGTTGAAACGTTACGTCGAACTTAATAACGAAAAACTCAAGACTGACTACGAGATCAACAGACTTGAGTGTGCAGCGGGCGACAATCGTAAAACTTGGATGTTATATAAGGAAATTGTCTTCAAACAACATAATCACAAGCAAGATGATATCATAACAATCAACGGTTCCCCACTGGATAACTCAGTTGACGCATGCAACAAAATCAATGACCATTTCTGTACAGCTGGTGAGAGATTGGCAACTGATATCATCTCCATACATGGGTACTCGCTCAACGATATTGACAGCCTATATCCTGATTTCGCTACGAACGAATGGTCATTTGAGACAGTGGAATCGCCGGATGTGATAAGAGCCATAAACTGTCTTCCCAATAAAAAATCTACAGGAATTGACAAAGTGCCAACGGCTGTGATAATTGCCCCAATAATTGCCTTCTGTCTTAATCTCGCTATAACGATGTCGTTCTTTCCTGACGAACTTCTTAAAGGACGACTGAAACTGATTCATAAATCAGGTGATGCTGACATAAACAATTTTAGAGGTCTAACGTTATTGCCGGTCATATCAAAGATTTTTGAGTTCCTGCTTTCTGAACAGTTGGTTGCATACCTTGACAGCCTCAATTTCTTCATAGGAAATCAATTCGGTTTCATTAAGAAATCTAACTGCGTTGGCGCCGCACTTCAACTTGTAAACTTTATAAAATTAAATGTGGCGAATCAAAGGTTCGTTGCATGCATGTTTGTAGATCTAAAAAGAGCCTTTGACACCGTTGATCCTGTGAGACTCGAACGTAAACTTAGACGAATTGGTTTGTCTGACCAAGCATCGAAACTCATACTAAGCTACCTCAGTGGTTGAAAAACGGCTACCTGCATTGGCGACAAAACGAGTCAATTTAGGAACATTATGGTAGGTGTCGCGCAAGGGTCAATGATGGGACCACTACAGTTTATTATTTATATGAATGACATCTTTGGACTTAATTTCCTCGGCAACATACTCCTCTTCGCTGATGATGCTGTACTTTACTACGCGGCTGACTCTATGGAGGAACTGGAACAAGTCATGCAATCGGATGCAGCACTTCTCCATAAATGGCTGTGCTGCAATGTCCTGACATTGAATTCGAAAAAGACAGTCTATATGACCTTTGGTCGTGCTCGAGTGCATCGTGATCTCTACATCTTCATTGACAACGTTCGAATTGAAAGGGCTAGAACATACAAATACCTTGGACTTGTACTTGACGAGTTACTCTCATTTGTACAACATGTAAATCATATAAAGAAATCCATTAGACCATTCATTCTTCTCATGTGGAGAAACGGAAAGTACATTCCAATCAATAAACGAAAGCAACTGTACTACTCCTACGTCCAGAGCCACATCACCTACATGTTGCCCCTTTACAGCCAAGGGAATGTGACTTCACTGGATGATCTGCGGACCCTCCAGAACAAATGTATCAAAGCGATGTACCGGTTACAGAGAGACACTCCATCTACATACTTATACACCTCTACTCTGCTACCGATCCAGGAACTTGCTATGGTTGAAAGGATGTCGCTTATTCACCAACTCATACACTCACTCACTAAACATGGATTTAACCTTCTGCGCTGTCATGAGATCCACAACCACGGTCTTAGGAATGCCAGCCAAATTTACATTTCCAGACAACACCCTTTCTTACAACAGGCCCTGAGTGAATACAATTCTCTCCCTTCTGCTGAATTTGGAGGAATTGGACGAATGAAAAATTTCAAATTTAAATTACGACACTACGTTATGACAAAGAGCGTTAAATACCACGTGATAACCCCGTTTCGTCATCTGAATTAATGTTTGTCTTATTTATTTTATTGATTTAGTGTTTTTTTATTTATTAATTTTATACTTTTGACGAGCGACTTTGTGATATTGCTTTACGCATTTCTGATTTTTTATGACAGTGAATATTTCTTCTAAGCTGTTCATATTTTTTTAAAAATTGTTACTTTACTTTTTTCTTCTTTTATTTTTTTTTTGTATTACTAAACTTAGTTTTTTTATACTTATTTTTGCTTTAAAATGTTTAATTAATAAATTGTATTCCACGCGCTTCTTGTAAAGGAATGATAAATAAACGTCATTAAAAAAAAATATGGGATGCATTTCTCGTAGATGTTTGCTTTTTCTTCGCAGATCTGTGCATCTTGTTAAAAATTGTTTGACTCATACCGGATAGTGGGATCAATTATGTACGCTTTTTTGATTTTTGACTGAATGCAATTATGTCACTTAACCGACTTCTTCCGTCAACGTCAATGGCATAAACTTCTTCGAAGCATTCAAAATCTTTCTCTCGGAGCAAGTTGTTAAGTTACCCCTTCGATTTATTTTGAGATATCGACATTGTTGAAAATTTGTATCGGTGATTTGAGCATCGAATATCATGCCCACATCGTCGTTGGTGACGAATCATTTGCCATTTCAGTTTTGAAATTTTTCAAGAACTGCATAAACCACATTTTTGATTTCGTTGGTAGCAAGTACTTACTGGCTAAATCAGCAGTGTCGACGATTGTTTCGTTGTTTTCCATTTTTTTCACAATTAGAATGTTTCTTTAACAAATTGTGTGAGTTAAATATTCGAGTTTTGCTGAAACAACTACTTTGCACTAAGGTAAGACAGTTTTCAATTGTTTTCAAATACTATAATGCTGCGATTTTTTATTGATCACGCCACAAAATGTTCACAACATCCACGCTTTAAGTGCGTCAGAAGCTAATGTCATGAATTAGCTTGCAACAATGTTAGAACTTCAGAAAAGTGTTTTTTATATGAACATGATGAACATTCAATTTCAAAGTTAATTAAACAGTTATTGTAGAAGTTCTTAATGGCAGATTTGACATGAAACGTAGCTGAAAGTAAGTAGCTTGAATTGTATAGTGGTGCACCATAAGAATGTCCCGCTTATCGCCTTCGGCTCATACAGCAACTTTCCTACGAGTCAAAACAATAATTTGGAAGTACATACGTAAATTTACTATTAATAATAATAATAACCTGCCTTAACAACCCATGAAGGGTTAGAAGCTAGATCATTATTTACTAGTCTAGTTGTTTGTGTTTCTAATTTTTGAGATCCTTTCATTACAGGAAAGTTTTTACTGTGCCAGTGGTAAGCTGTTCGACAAACCCAGTGCCATCTATGGGATGTACTAGGAGCGAAACTAGTAGGAGTAGAATACCGGCACCTCCCAACAATGTCTTTCACCGGTAACCGTACGATCGCACTACACTCAACTTCACATGATTTAAGCCGATTCAATAAGCTTTTTTTTGTTTACAAATCTAACAATCGGAACAAATTTCATAGTAGCAAGCAGACGCTATCGAGTTGTTGAGATTTTAAATATGAACTAAATTTAAATCGTATTAACAGACCTTTTACAGCTAATAATTCATAAAGATTTAGACAAGCAAGTCTGAAGTCAGTGTGATGATAAGGGACAGCAAAAAACTCGTTGTGTTCCTACATTCAGAGCACTTTCAAAAAGTTGGTTTTTTCAACCTAAAACAGCTCCAGTCGTCGCCATAAGCGCTTCTTTTAGAAGTTAGAAATTTTACAAAATTTGTCCCTAAATTTGTTTTTAAATGAACGAACTTAATTTCACTTTTATCCAATAACGTTTTGAGAATATACAGAAAAACTTTTTCGACGACTTTGGTCAGGCCGCCCAAAATAGATTTTCTTTAATGTGATTTTCTTCATTTTCACGATTTTCTTGTGACATTCCAAGGCATCGATTTGCACCATACTTGGGGGGGATCGGTGATGTGATAATATTTCGCCTGGTCGAAGTATTCGCAAATTCACTTTTACAAGCTTCGGCCGGAATGTCACAGATGAAAATTGTGACCTAGCTGAAGTGTTCCGCATTTAATTATTTATTTTTAGTTCCAAGTAGTTTTAGTAACTTATTTAATGTTTGAAAGATTATTTGATGATATATTATAAAAAGATTCACTTAAGAATGATCTATTCACGAGGGTACAAATAATTTGTTACTTTGTGAAAAAATGTACTGACAGTTCACAAGATCTGCTTTAAATAACAAAACAAAATTAAAGCATTTAGCACTAAAAAGCTTTTTTGACAAAAACAAAATATAAGGCGTCCGGTTTATTTATCCTTTGGCGGCGGCACAATCAGCGGATTTTAAATATTTGACGGCGGCGGCGCGAGTTTTCCGACATTTTATGGCGACGATCGGGGCGGCTGAGCGAAGGGAGGTGCGGGAAATGATTTAAAAAACTAGCTTTCCGTTTGCATTTTCAGTATTTTCGTATTTTTTTATAATTTGCAAGTTAACAGTGACTTGAAAAAGTTGCATTTGTTGTTTTGTTTTATCGTTTCATCCAAAAAAGCAAAACCATTTGATCGAAAATCCTTAAAGTAGAGCCACACTACGACAAGTTGCATAAATATTAGAAGGAATAAATTGAACCATAATTTTAATTGCTTTTTTACAAAGTTGTACTGACATTTTCAAAATAAGCAATGCACAGAGAGTGTCTACTAAATACAACAGATTTACATGCACTTCAAGATATTTTCTTTATAATCAAAATCCATCCTCCATAATTATTAATTCCAACATACCTTTTTAGACCCGTACGAAGTACGAAGGTCTGATGCGTTTACTACTACGTTTGTTACATTGCGAATTCGAACCCGGGAGTTAGGAGGAAACTTTTTTTAAGATGCACCTGTGGATTTTGATATTTCCGTGTAATTTTCAAAAAATCCGATTCTCAAGATCTACCGGTGGAAAGTTCCGTGTGATTATCACTCGAATTACATCGTCACGTTGGTCACTGGCGGATCTGAAGTTTCGTGTGATTTTTTACATGCGATATCTAAAAATTTGACACAAAACACTAATCAATATACAAACATGTGCTTTTAAATTTACTTGTTATGCTGTTTTCAACATTATCGACATTATCTCTTTTTTCAGTGTATTTTTTGTATGGAAAACCTTGAAAACAACTGAAACTTGATAACAAGTAAATTTATAAGCACACGACCGTACTACATAATTTATTTATTAATAAAGCTATAGGTGAGTGTTTAGATGAGTAAAATATTTTGAAGATAAATAGAAATGACATTTCAGAGTCAAATTTAAATATTCGACCGGTGCAATTTTGTTGTGTTGTGCTTTTTTTTATTTTAATAGTAATTTGACATGGAGGAACTTTCATTTTTATCATCAATTCAATTGTTGGAGGAAATGGAATATTTACCTCTTCTTCTGAAACAATTCAATTATTTGGAAATTCAATTTCCAAATAGTATGGAAACGCTTTATGCGAATCGTCGAGATTCTCGGAATCTATATAGCTTTCCTGGTAGCGTAGACACGATTACTATATCTAAAGCCCACTCCATGAGTAAGATAGATGTGTACGACGAACCAATCGATATCGCCATCCCAATCAGAATTGACAGTCCTCCTGCAGATACTCAGTCCTCCGCATCTGCTGTGTTCAATTTTCGAAAAGCGGATCTTACGTCATTGAACTCGTACATTAAATCTATTCAGTGGAATGATGCCCTAGCCGATTACACGAACGTGAACGATGCCGTTACGAGGTTTTATGAATTAATACAAAAGGGCATCAAATCTTTCGTTCCACTAAAGCGGAATAAATTGAACATCCACCCGCCGTGGTATACCAAGCGTATGTCACAATTGAAAAATCGTCAATCAAATGCACATCGTCGTTACAAGAAGACAGGCCGTCATAATGACTATTTGAGGTTCTGCACGATACGCAAGGAGTTCGACATTGCACATAAACATAAACTTTGTTGTACAAAGAACATCTAACATTTTGTTATGTGATATTTTGCTTTCGATTTTCATTTTTGAATTTCAATTGTAAAATTGATTTCGATTTTTTGTAAACTTTTGATTGACATGTTATTGGGTTTAGGCCTGATTGTTGATCGTTAAACGAATAAAATAAAATAAAAATAAAATAATAAAATACATTAGAATGAAAATTCAAAAAAAAAGCTTCTAGTAACTTTGTGCTTTACTTGTTCAATTGTAAAAATTGTAATTCCAATTTCTTCAGATTTTTTATAAGTATTTGACGTTCGGTTTCGCCTTTTCATAATAATATTCATAACAAAGCGGCCTTTGCTTCGGCCGCTTTCAATAAAAAAAACATATATAGGGACCCGTACGTATCAGAATAGATGTGGCAAACAGAATAGATGTAATAAAAGGGCTCGAACGTATCTAAGTAAATGTTGCCTTAACTCTTTAGTACATGAAATTACGTCGACACTATATTGGATTCGAAATTGCCGAAAGGGCAATATTGAAAAACCCGTCCGAAGAAATAGCGCAAAAACCTCTCTAAATAAAATTTTTCTTAAAAAATGTTGAATATGTCAAGAATTTCATAAATTAACACTGTTCATATGGATGCCTATGTTTAGGTTCCATTAGGTTTGTTATCATAAGAGCGTTGCTTAATAAATTCTTCTTGTGCAAACAGTCAAATAGGAAACATCGTTTTTTACGTTTCTGCTGCAAATATGAAAGTTTAACAAAAAAATCTCAAAATTTAAAAAAAATTGCACTAGGGCCGATCTAAGAACCGACCCATAGCACTTAGGAGAGGCCCCTGACCCATACTGCCGTGAACAAAAATGTTCGCATCTATTACCGCACAAAAAACCTCATAATTAAAGAAATATTCACGAAAAATCACCAAATATCGTATGTGGTCGCGTAGCGTGAGTTGGGCCCAAACTGAAGACTCTTCAGCCCGAACCACTCAACAGATTTTCACTAATTTAATTTTCGTGATTTTTTGATTTCCACATCTTTGATCTTTCATTCAAAACCTTGAAGAGCGATTTCTGTTCTAATTTCGCAGAGAAATAAGTAAAAAAAATTCCACCAACCTTCAAAAAACCACATTTTTGACCACTTTTTCGACCGTAACTTCGAAAGTTTTTGGCCCAATTTTGTTCAAATTCAATACCCTGATCAATTTGGTGACTATCTTTTAGGGAAAAAAAAAGTTTTTGAAAATCGGATAAGATTTACCGGATTTATGCAAAAAAAACATTGTGATTAAAATTTTTTCAGTGAAATACTATGACACTGTTTAAAATTAATTTGTTACCTGCACCTCCCCAAATTTCATCATATTTCCTATTATCTATTACTCTTCGAGAACTAGGAAAAAGGATGAAATTTGACATACATTGGTCGCGTGGTCGTTAGAAATATCTTATCAATCTCTAGGAAATACCGCTACCAAAAGCTACATGAAAAGGTGAATTTTGCCGAAAATTTCCTCAAATATCATATAAAAGTGGTAAAATTTCATTGATTGGGGGTTCGTTGGAAATAGGATGAAATTTAAGAAAATTTTATATCAGATACAGAACATTTGTAAAAAAGCGCTAAAAACGCTAAAATTGTCCAAAATACCAACGAAACGTGGTAAAATCTCACCAAATGGAGGCTCTTAAGAAAAGTTTTGTCAAGTTCTATAAAACTAAATGAAATTTGACATCAACGAAAAACAGAAAAGCCAAAAGATCACTGAAAAATGTAAGAATGGCAATGAATATCCTCAAAATTAATTTAGTATTGGTCTAATTTCATCAAATTATAGTTTTTTGGAAAAACCTCGTCAAGAACTGAATAAAATTTGAGACGATTGAAATTCATAACGAAGAAAATACTCACAGAACAGCGCTAAAAATAAAAAAACGCTATATTTACATATAAAATAGAATAAATGGAATGCGCGTCTGTGGAAGTTCTTTTTTATCCAATCGGGGGACAATGTCCCTCCTCTTCAGCTTGGGATACAAGCTTCCCCCTCGAGGATAAACAAATTTTATACAGATGCTTAATCTTCTATTAAAAAAGGTATGTTGGAATTAATAATTATGGAGGATGGATTTTGATTATAAAGAAAATATCTTGAAGTGAATGTAAATCTGTTGTATTTAGTAGACACGCTCCTAGTATTGCTTATTTTAAAAATGTCAGTACAACTCTGTAAAATTGAAGGGAATAATAAGCAACTAAAATTATGGTTCAATTTATTCCTTCTAATATATATGCAACTTGTCATAATGTGGCTCTACTTTAAGGATTTTCGATCAAATGGTTTTGCTTTTTTGGATGAACACAAACAAAACAACATATGCAACTTTTTCAAGTCATTGTTAAGTGACTTAATTTTATAACTTGCAAATTATAAAAAAATATGAAAATACTGAAAAGGCAAACAGAAAGCTACTTTTTTAAATCATTTCCCGCACCTCCCCGGCGCATAGGTCTATTTTAAAACAATCTTTTTCTCGTTCCGTGTCTACCGTGTTGGGCTCGTCAATATAAAGGACATCCAGTGTAGGACAGTGTAGGAAAGCGGTTTTGAGCCATCGATCGTTAGCAGATTTCGCATTCTCTAGTCGTTAGGTCAATTGTCTGACAAAATTAAACACCGTCATGTCATTTCCTAGTTTGAGTTCATTACCTACCGTAATTTTCAAGTCATATTCCACGTCAGGCCATTGCCCATCGTCGGTGTTGTTTTTTTGCTTATTTTCCGTGGACGGATCAATGTTATCATCAGCTCAGCACATTTTCCAATTTCAATTTATTTCCCACGTCATTTCCCAAAGTGAGGTTATTTTTCATTCTCAATTCTTTTCCTGTTTCTGTTTCTTTTATATGCATACATTTATATCATACATTTTTGTTGGTTTCCGCTTCTCGCATCTGAAAAATTTTTTCTAACTAACTTCGATTTGCCGGTATCCCCGTTTTCGGCCGAAAAATTTCCCGGTATCCTGGATACCGCGGATACACATTTTTCCCACACGCAACTTCTAGGTTAATAATGCGGTGAGCCGTTGACTTAAAACATTTTATTGTTTATTTTTAAACAAAACCTCTTGATTAGCATGATCGTTAGGAGAAATCGAAATCAATATTCACAACGAAGTTGATGCGTTACTCCCCTGTACCACAGCGCACTAGTTTACCCTTATTACTTATCTCTTTTAGATACATTTACATGAACAGAACAGGGATCGTATTTTCTCTACTTCACTTTTGGTCCATTTAATTTCGTATAGGCATCTATCAATTTTATTGCTAACTTAAGTACATACAACGTATATAGATTTAAATTGGCAAAATAGTTAATAGGGTTGTTGTTTTTGGCCATATAAAATGTTTTATATTATCTATACACCATCTTAGCTTGTATTCTAGTTTTTTAGTTTATTTACATTACATAACGGATTTTTAGACTCGTATGAAGAACGTTGTGCTTCAAAAAGAGGTGTAAACAGGGGAATTTCGACCCGGCAGTTTTGGGGTCTAAATAAAACAAATCCGCAAAAAATATATCAGTTTGTTCGTCCGTTCGTCAACACAAAAATTCAAGTAAAACTTGATCTATGTTCAAAATTTTTTCCCTGAAAGGTAATAAACAAATCTCTTACGGATTGAAAATTTTTGGGTTTAGGCACTCGGACTTTGCTAGGGCACTAAAAACGAGCTATTCAATAAAAATTTGGGCCGGGCCTGTGCTTAGGTCCTTATGTGGGGCCATCCCAGGGCCTATTTTTGTTTCATTAGTTTCATTAAGTTTCTTTAAGTTTCATTAAATTTCTTTAATTTTCATTAACTTTTTTAATCCTTAAAATCATAAAAAACTTAATAAATATAGGAACGAATTAACGTTGTCCGGATTTAAAATTTGTTTCTATCAACAAGAGTGGTTCAATGACGTATTTCAAGAAGCAAAGGAAAAGGAAACAAAGAAAATTGATCAAACAGTTCGATTTTGATATTAAACAAATCAATACCTTTTATGAACTTCATTTAATTTTCATTATTTTCTTTAGATTTCTTTAATTTCCATCACATTTTTCTTTGAGTTTGATCAAATTTGTTGAATGTTTCTTTAGGTTTCATCAAGTTTCTTTAAGTTTCATTAACTTTATATGAAAAATAGGCCCTGGGCCATCCATAAATGACGACCTATACTTTTTCTGACTTTTTGACTCCCCCCCCCCCGCGTCCTATATTTTCCTATACTTTTAACATTTCACGTTTCACTGACCCCCTCCTAAGTATAGGATGCCATTTATGGATGGCCCCTAAGGTCAGCAGTAGCACAAAATTATTTTTTTGCCATGTTGTAGAGAAAATTGGGGAGAGAAAATGGGTTTTTGCTACGTTGTAGGAAAAATTAAGGGGATCATTTTTGTACATGTAAATATGTGGGGGTTTGGACGGGCTTTTAATACAGTTGCTTTTTTTTCAACAATTTCTTTATTGTCATTCCAGTAAATTTCTGTATGGAATACGATGTATCGCATAATATCAAGAATTTATACAATAAATAATTTAGTCCTCTCTTGTACAATTTAAAAATTTTAGCATATCAAAATTCAATATTTGTCTTATTTAGAACTTAAATTCTATAGGCCAGTTAGCGAAAGCCGTTGGCTTAAATAAATAAATAAATAAATTATTGTCTGAAAAATTTTTAGTTAAAAAAATGGTAAGATACATTAAGGAATATAATACTAGTACATTATGATACCGTTGCTTATGGCCAGCATTACTAACTCGCGTGTATATTACACAATACAAGTGAAACGAGTATGTGTAATATACACAAGAGTATTAGTGCGTGCCATAAGCAATGGTATCATAATAATGTTTACCATTGGTGAAACCTGCCCAATATATTTTACTTCGTTATCTTAGATGCCAACAAACAACAAGTCAAATGTTAGCAGTGAATTTCAATCACATTACGTCTGATTAATACTATTGCGAATCACATGCTCAGTGCAACGAACATCTCTTCATATTTTGACAGGTTCCATCTGCCGCATCGACAATCTTGGTGTTGGTTAGCTGCCAGCCAATAGATGTAAGATTTTTGTATGGAAATAAACAAAACATTCAACTTGTAGTATTTTTAATATTATTAATAGTAGGTGCAAATTTTGGACATTCGGTAGCCTCTGGTGAGTATTATCGAGTGATATACCCCAATATGTGAAACAATTAAGTAAGATAGTGTAAATTTTCAAAGCAAAATATGTGATTGTGTAGTGACGGTAGTGACAAAGTTGATGTTGTGTTTCCTAATTATATCCAACTTTATTTTCATGCCGGCGGTGCGTAGGATGACCGAAAATGTCCAAGCTTCCGTATTTAATTCATCGTCCACTTCAAAAGGGATTAAAATGAATAAAAGTGCTACAAAAATGTTGTAACGATAAAACGAAAGAAAATCATATGGCGGCCATTTTGGTTTTGTAAACGAATATGAAATTTAACTAAAGCTGTTTTTCGGAATTGCTCATTTCTTTTATTTTATTACCAAATATTTCGTCTACTACTCGTAGACATTCTCAATGGTAATTGACTGGAAATAACATTAAAAAATTTTTTACTACAAATGTTTTCCAAACTTACTTAAACATTACAATCTTACCCTACGTGTTAAACAATTACATTATCTTCGTCATAAATTTGTTCATAATTATGGTCGTGTGTGTGTTCATTCTGAAATGTTTTTTATAAAGGTGGACATTGCAAATTTAATTCGAATTTGAATTGAATTGTTTCTTGCCTGCATTTTCAACTATTTCCTTTTCCAAAGATAAATAATTAAATTTAGACAGTACACAACATTAAAATAATTTAGGAACTATCACTATAAATTATTTGGAACATACAACAGTAATTTAATTAGACTAATTATTATCACAGATCAGTGTATCATCCGATGTGTTGCTTTTCGGTATCTGTAATAAATTGTTATAGGTATTGGAAAGAAATTGTCATTCAATTTGTTTGTTGATTGTGTTAGGTGTCGTTTTTATGTATATCATCCCCAGCACATCTCTATTTATTTGCTTATTTTCTATATGCAGGACTTCCAACATCTTCCCAATTTACTACATGTTCTGTGCTAATTACGTGATCACATAATGCACTATGTTGTTTCTTCTTCATCCGGATATGGTATTGATGATCAGATATCCGTTTTTCCAAATACTGAATCGTCTGACCTATGTAAATCTGTCCACAAGAACAAGTTATCTTATGATCAGGTGGGACTGTTGGGATTTGGGGACTTTATCTTTTATTTTTGAAAATAAAAGTTTTTTCAGGTTATGATCACCCCTGCCTACTACTCTGATGCTATATTTGTTGAACGTCTCTTTAATTTTCTCATAGGCTCCTTGAACAATGAACATATGGAATGGCAACATATTTGAAATTTGTTTTGTTTACATCATTAAAGTTGTTTATTTTTCTTTTTTTGGTACGTTTAATATTTTTATCAATTAAATTTTCAGGATATCCATTTTGTTTTAGTGTCTTTCAAAAGTCTAAAGTTGGCATCATAGAAATCTCTATCTGCTAATTTAATTATTTTATCAGTTAAAATTGCTATAGTGTTCCGTTTATAACAGAAAGGTAATTTGGAGTAGTAGTTGTAGACCATTGTCATCTCTGATCAGAAGAAGGTCTAAGAAGGCTAATTGTTTATTTTGTTCAACTTCTGTTGTGAATTGTATGTCTTTGTTTTTGTCATATTCATATTCGAAATTTAACCTTTTTTATCAATTTTAATTGATTTTATTTACGTTAAGAGTGAAACAACAGAAACCCATTTTAAAAGGGAAACGTGACGCAAGTCCTCGTCCCTTCTTCCAAAACAGCTGATATCAATTGGGGTGACGCTTAAAGCTTTGAAACGCAAAAAATTCTTTTGGAATGTTTTCATTTTTGATTAAAAAAATGCGTCCCAAATGCCGGACCCCCAGTGTAATAGTTTTTCTGTTCTTTCAGCTGTCACAATACAAAAATTTCACTTCATGGGATGTATGGCGTATTTTTGTACAGAAAATCAAATTTTTGCGTATGAAAGCTAAAAGCGTAGAAAATCTCTTGCATTGGTGGGTCCGGCATTTGTGACCGGCATTTGGTATAAATCATTTTAAGGACAAACTATACAAAAATAAAAGATAATAAATAAATACGTTACAGAGATATGTCACAGTTCATTTAATAAATATATAGGGCGATATAACATTAAATTCGCTAGAATTCTGCATATGTCTAATGTCTAATGTAATTTCCTAAGCTATTACATTCACTAGTTGCTAGTACAAGGGCTGCATTAGAATAATTGAGCGCTGTATCTCTGGAGGAGTGCATGTTGAATATATGGATTCTGGAGTCTCTTCGGGTGTTTCTGCCGTGGACGTCGACATTTCTAAAGAAGCGGAAATTGTGTTTAGTATGGGATCCGGGGAACGGGTTAGCCCAGTGGGACAAATTCTGTATAGGATTTTTCTTCAATGTATAGCATGAATGTAACGTTCCTAGGCACACCCAGGCTTCATAATATGGGTAATTGTGAATTTGTTGCCCCAACGAATCGTACACAGAAGAATGACAAATATGACGTCACCCACATTCAATGAATTCTGTGTACAAATGTCTGAGTCTAGCTTTAGACGGAGATATAATTAACACCGGAAGAAATCTTAATGGTAAAATGCTAGCTACCGTTAGGTGTCGTTCGGAATTCACGTTAAGTATGTGGTCCAAAAAATGCCTGCCGGTAAAACACATTGATGGGGCTAACCGGCATTCTAAGCCCTACTAGTTTCCGCACCTAGTACATCAAAGATGACACTAGGTTTGTGTGCAATTTACCACTGACACAGTAAAAAAAACGACGGTAAAAAAGGATCTCTAAGAGAATCCATGCGAGGAAAAACTCACAAAAAATTGCGGAACTAGTAAATAAAATGATCTAGCCTCTGACCCAGACGGGTTGTAACTGCGGATTATTATATATATATATTATAGATATACTAGTCGAACCCCCGCCCCTAGGGGCTACGCAGGCTTTATCATTTTCGCTTTAACATTTACGGGTATGTTACGTAGTCGAAACCCCCGCCCCTAGGGGCTACGCAGGCTTTATCATTTTCGCGTGTTGTCTATTCTGTGAGCCAAAGCATATTTTTTCTCGTTTTAAATAATGATGCGTAATGTTTCAAGTCATTATATCACTTCGTTGATATTACCGCTAATAATACTAAAATCGAAGTGGGCGAGAAAGGTACTATAAATCAAAATACTTTCTTTGCCGCAAAATTACTCCACTTCCCCCTTATACCAATTCCCCCATATTCCACTTCCTCCGTGGAACGTATGCAACGTTCCCCGTATTCCTCTTCCCCCGTATTCCACTTCCCCCGTATTCCACTTCCCCCGTATTACACTTACCCCGTATTCAACGTTCACCGCATTCCAAGTTCCCCGTATTCCAAGTTCGCCGTATTCAACTTTCCCCGAATTCTTTTTCCTCGTATTCCACTCCCCCGTATTCCACTTCCCCCGTATGCAACGTTCACCGTTTTCCACTTCCACCGTATTCAACTTCCCCCGTATTCAACGTTCACCGTATTCAATTTCCCCTGTATTACACGTTCACCGTATGTAAAGATCACCATATTCAACTTTCCCCGTATTCCAAGTCCCCTTATACCACTTCCCCCGTATCCCACTTCCTCCGTGGAACGTATGCAACGTTCACCGTTTTCCACTTCCCCTGTATTCCCACGTTCACCGTATGCAACGTTCACCGTATTCAAGTTTCCCCGTATTCCACTTCCCCCGTATTCCACTTCCCCCGTATTCAACGTTCACCGTTTCCCACTTCCACCGTATTCAACGTTCACCGTATTCCACCTTCACCGTATTCCACCTTCACCGTACGCAAAGTTCACTGTATTCAACTTTCCCCGTATTCCAAGTTCCCCGTACTCCACTTCCCCCCGTATTCCACTTCCCCCGTATGCAACGTTCTCCGTAGTCAACTTTCCCCGTATTCCAAGTTCCCCGTATTCCACTTTCCCTGTATTCCACGTTCACCGTATGCAACGTTCACCGTATGCAACGTTCACCGTATGCAACGTTCACCGTATGCAACGTTCACCGTATGCAACGTTCACCGTATGCAACGTCCACCGTATGCAACGTCCACCGTATGCAACGTCCACCGTATGCAACGTTCACCGTATGCAACGCTCACCGTATTCCACTTCCCCCGTATTCCACGTTCACCGTATTCCACGTTCACCGTATGCAACGTTCCCCGTATTCCACTTCCCCCGTATTCTACTTCGCCCGTATTCCACTTCCCCCGTATTCTACTTCCCCCGTATTCCACTTCCCCCATATCAAACGTTCACCGTATTCCACTTACCCCGTATTCTACTTCCCCCGTATTCCACTTCCCCCATATTCAACGTTCACCGTATTCCACTTACCCCGTATTCAACGTTCCCCGTATTTCAAGTTCCCCGTATTCAGCGTTGCACTTGCTATGTATTCTACTCTGACACTTCTCCGACCAAATCTCTAAAACGACATCTTGACTGACTTTTGGCCGATTTTCAATTTTCACCCTTTCTTGACCCATAACTTCCTTATTTCAGAACAATATCTAACCCCGGAACATGTTTTCTCGACGTTTTGCAACATACCCAACAACATATCAAAAATTAATTTTTCAGTAATTTTCGGGCAGCGGAGCAAATTTTTGCCCATTTTTGCCTCCTTTGATCGACCCTGGGCACCGAACCGCTCAACCGATTTTGTTGAATTCGGTTCTGCTACATTCACACCGTCGAAACCTTTCATTTGACACCTCAATGGCCTCATTCCGGCAACTACCGGCCGGGATATTGGTTAATAAGTGCTCCAGCTCTGGACAAAATCGCCAAAGAACGACCTATAGCTCGCGAGTATGAAACTTTTTCACCCAACATTGTTCAGCAAATTTGTTGCCCCAAGCCTCCACTATCGATTGGCACTCAAAAGTTATCTCTACTTTGTCCAACAACAAAGTGAGGAAACCCCAAAATTTTAACAGTTTTTGCTGCCTAGCTCCTCCGCATGAAGTCGGATCAAAAAACTTTCTTCTACAAAGTTGTAGGCCATCAGAAACTCTAAGACTTTGCTTCCCCGACCAAATCTCTAAGACGACATCTTGAGTGACTTTTGGCCGATTTTCAATTTTCACCCTTTCTTGACCCATACCTCCCTTATTTCAGAACAATATCCCACCCCGGAACATGTTTTCTCGACGTTTTGCACCATCCCCAACAACATATCAAAAAGTTTTTTTTTTCTTCACCAGTGTAAACGCAATTAAACGAAAAAATAACGGGATCGTGACAGACAGACTTATAAATAGACACATAAATAGACACATAAATAGACGCATAAATAGACAGATAAACAGACGGACATTAGACGTTTATAATTAGTAATATATATATATATGGGATCCGAGCAGCTTGTGTACTTTGGAAGGGTTTTTCAAGTAAGCCCTTTCCGTTTCGTCAATTTCCAATTCAATTCAATGTGGACGTAATTTCATAAACTTAATAGTTAAGGCAATATTTATTAAGATACGTGAGCTTTGGAAAGGTCTTTGTGAGCTCTAGAATTTGACACTCTTTTTGAAGATACTTATTGCACAGCAGCGCTGCACGGAGCAACATAAAAAAGTACAAAAATTAAAAGAAGTTTCAAAAAGTATCTGAAAAGTGTCCAAATGACACAGATTTGGGTTCATACGAAAGGTATTATCGATTCTTTCTAAACCCTATGATGATCCTAAAATAATACCTTTACGTTTTTCACGATCCTGGAAGACGCAGGAAGACTAGCTCTAGGATCTGGGATATTTTGTAGCGCCATTCGAGTGCTACATCGCTACAAATTGTGCTACAAAAAAAGATAAAAAATGACAAAAAAAAAAACAAAAAGTATTAAGAAAGGTTCATCATTTCCGAGGGTGTTTAATCCAAAAAGAAAGAAATTAATTGCAATCTGCTCAGACGATAGTCATTAACCTTAAATTTAGTTCATTCGGATAACAAACGATGGAAACAATAACAAGATCATTCCTCAATGGAAAACACATATGGTTTCCATATAAAACTATTAATGAGGAAATACATCGTGAATAACAAAAAGCTACTCAGCTTATGTACAAGGAAAAACTTCTTACAAGAGTGCCGTCGACACAAAATCGTAGTTAAAAGCTTAAAAGTGAACTTAAACGGATTTAAGTACTGCATTCATGAAGATGTACGAAATAGGCATAGTAATACTTTCTCAAACACAATACAAAATGAAGCAATCAGAAATCTACATACCAGAATTGAATCTGCAAAATTAAAAATGAAGAACTATGCAGACTCGCTTAAAAAAGAAATACCGGAATTGCTTCATAAAGAGTTTTCACTTAAAACAAAAAATTGGTACAATAAACAATTTAAGGAAAGGACCGATAAATTGAATAGGAAACTCAAATATTTGATCGAACCGACAATTAGACAACTTAACTATCAAGACAAATGGTTAAAAAATCTTACGGACAAAACAATACCAAAACCCGTAGAAAATGTCGTTGGTCTAGGACATAAATTCAACATCAAAACTCCTAACGAAAAAATACCAACAGCAAATATCATCGCTAGCTTAGAACCGATGATTCAAAAACTACCACAATCTGCAGAAAGGATCGAACTAAGGAACAAATTATGCAATATACTCACCAACCACAAAAAAGCCAGATCAAAGAAAAGTACTGTGTACGTCATCCTAGAACAACAAGTCAGCATAACCAAAGAATTCATGGAAAAAAACCCTGACATAATAGTGTTGAATGCAGATAAAGGAAATGTAACGGTGATAATGCCAAAAGAACAGTACATTAACAAAATGAAAGACCTGTTACAAGACCGCCAAACGTACATGATTTTGGAAGCTGATCCAACTAACAGAATCGAGGCGCTATGTAATCGAGAGATATCGAAATGGAAGGACCAGCAATATATCACAGCAAAAGATGCGAAAGATCTTCGGAGATATAACTCACATCTTGCAAGAATGTATAATAATATAATAATAATAATAATCAGCCTAACAACCCATGAAGGGTTAGGGGCTAGATCATTATTTACTAGTTTCGCTACTTTTTGTGGTTCTACTATTTGAGATCCTTTCATTACCGGAAAGTTTTTACTGTGCCAGTGGTAAGCTGTGCGACAAACCCAGTGCCATCCACGAGATGTACTAGGAACGAAACTAGTAGGAGTAGAATACCGGCACCTCCCAACAATGCCTTTCACCGGTAAGCCGTACGATGGCGCTACACTCAACTTCACATGACTTGAACCGATTCAATTAGCTTTGTTTTGTTGACAAATCTAACAATCGGAACAAATCTGTCTGCGGCTGAGTTTCGAACCAACGCACTGGCAACTCGATCTCATAGTAGCAAGCAGACGTGTTAACCACTACGCTATCGAGTTGTCATGTTATGCAAGAATGTATGGACAGGTCAAAATCCACAAAGAGGGTAATCCGTTAAGGCCAATAGTAGACTGCATAAACTCACCTACATATAATTTGTCGAAGATGTATGCGAACATTCTTAAAAATGTCACAGGCAAAACAAAAAAATCCATAAAAAATGCGTTTGAATTCAAAGAAAAAATCAAAGACACTATTTTACCAGAAGATTGTGTACTAGTGTCACTAGATGTAGTCTCATTATTCACAAACATACAGTGTAAATTAGTGTACAAAGCAGTGGATAAAAAATGGTTCAAAATTCAAAAATTCACCAAATTACCAAAACAAAAATTTTTGGAGGGTCTGAAGATAGTCCTAGAAAATTGCACGTTTTCGTTCAATGACATAATCTACCATCAAATATTTGGAACTCCAATGGGGTCGCCGGTCAGTCCAGTGGTGGCAGATTTAGTAATGGAAATGGTCGAAGATGAAGTGACGAAAATATCTAAAATCAGAACACCCTTTTACTTTAGATATGTAGATGACAGTTGTACAGCGTGTCCACATAACAAAACAGAAGAGTTAAAAAATGCATTCAACAGTGTAAATGAACACATACAATTTACTATGGAAATTGAATGCAATCGACAAATAGCATTCCTGGACACGGTAGTTATACGTGATGAACGTGGGTGGATCACCACAAATTGGTACCACAAGGAAACGTTGTCAGGAAGGTATTTGAATTTTCATTCCAGCTTGCCGTTCAACTATAAGAAAAACACGATAACTATTCTTACCCAACGAATGCTTAAATTAGCGTCTCCCGATTACCACGGTGAGAATTATGAACTAATAACTAAGAAAACGCTCCGAAAAAATAGTTATCCACCTAAACTGCTAGAAAATGTGATGAATAACGTGATAAAAAATTTCAATAAACCAAAAGAGAAAAATCAAAAAACGGAAACAAAATACGTATCAATACCGTAATTTTTGTCCACCAATTGTATTGTGTAATGACGAACAACATAATTGTTTTCAGATCACCATCGAAAATGGTCTTATATATATCTGGTTGAAAAATAAATAAAACTTTGAGCAATTCCGAGGGTGTTTAATCCAAAAAGAAAGATATTAAGAAAAGGTCAGAATTGAGCGAAAGTAATTCATTGGAAGTGTAAGCCGATAAAAAATTCAAAGAAGGTAAAAACCTTGGGTGAAAATTCGGTGAAAACTTTTTTTGGTACTTTTTTCTTGACGTTTTTCATCGAAACAAAAAAAAAACAAAAAAAGCTACAAGCCTACGATTGGGAGAAGCATGTGTCCATGTTTTGGCAATCTGTTACACAGTATATCTCATATAAAATTTGACGAATTTGGAAAATATCAGGTGAATATTTATTGAAATAGCGCTATGAACTGAAGTGTACAGTGTACAGTGTTTTTTAACGTTATTTTCTCGAAGCAAGATCTGAAAAGCGCTCAGACCATTAAATGAATGGGTAAACCATTTTCTCTTTGTACTAAATTTTTTTCATAATTTAGGAAATTTGGAAAACTTAAAATTTTTTCAAAAAAAAAGTGAAAATGCACTTTTTGTTTTTTTTTTCTTCTTTGCGCTTCATGTTAAAATTGTGTTGATAATAATAAGGGGCCATCCATAAATGACGTCAAGTTTTTTCAGTGCTGCCAGCAAATTTAAATCTTTAATAACTCGATAAAGATGCATTCTGGCGAGTCAGACGTGTGTCCTACCCCCCCCCCCCAATAAGAGGGGGTATTTACGGGGGTAGAACACACACTTGACTAGCCAGAATGCATCTTTATCGAGTTATTAACGATTTAAATGTGCTGGCAGCACTGAAAAAACTGGACGTCATTTATGGATAGCCCCTAATGCAATGTTACTGGTATCCATCTAGAACGGCCCATAAAGTATGTCACGAAAAAATCGACGTGGTTGAGACAAAATATTTAAAAACCGCGTAAATTAACAAAAATTCAAAAATTCCAATTTTTATTATTTGTGAGAGTTGTGAATTAGCATTAAGGCGGTAGTCGGTGGCAAGTATTTTATGACAAAATACTTTTCAACTTGACCACAGAATGCGTAATTTGAAAGCAAATTGGTGTCAAAGCTTTGTTACCTATGTGAAGGTAATACCGTCAATCTACTTAAATTAACACGGATACTATGTGAATTGAAAACTTCGATAATACAGCCAAGTTGGACTGAGCTACGACTTTACTTTTTTGTGCTGGTGAAGAGCTCGTTCCTCGTTGCAGAAAAGTGTGATTTCATATTCATCTAGCAAAAAAGAATCGAAGCCATTCATTAACGAAATAAGTGGTTTTTTACAGAAGAATCGGGCGATATTTCAGCCAAAAAATTCTTTATAGATAGAATATCATTGGTAACTCAACTTGGGAACGCTGCAAGGTTTCTTGGAACGCCCGAATTCATATTTATTCATTAAAATGAGATTTGTTTGCTATAAACGTAACCCGTAAAAGTATGTAGATATATTTTACATGTTTGAATGAAGGAAAATTTTTTGAAGTTTTCAAAAATTTTGCGTAACGTAACACGTATCTAACCTACCAATGTCACTCTAGGTCCGAACGGTCCGAACCCCCCTTGAGCTTGACATACTTTACGAACGGCTCGTTATCTCAGAATACACAATATACATGCACAACATTAGAACTAGACTTATTTGAACGTTAATCAAAGTTTCTATTGGTTTCGCGCTGAGCTTATCGTCGTTTGGAAGCGAGTTCAAAACATTGGCATTGGCATCAAAAATAATATCTTAGGTTGAAAAGTAATTAGGAGAACCTCCGTAATTTTTCGTCTTCTTTGCAGGCGACAATTAGAAACTGTCACAGTTAGGAATGTTCGGTTGCTCTTATGACTGTTTTTTAATAGACTGTCGATCTTATTTTATCTTCTCTGGAATTCGAATGTGGTCAAAGGTGTATTTCATTTGTTTGCTTGTACTTAATTTTTGGTTCAAACGAAGGGGTTCTCAAATTTTTAATAGTAAGCAGTAATCCTACCGTCGCCATGATATATCGAAACCGAATTCAAAAA
This sequence comes from Pseudolycoriella hygida, assembly GCA_029228625.1. Classification (NCBI taxonomy): domain Eukaryota; kingdom Metazoa; phylum Arthropoda; class Insecta; order Diptera; family Sciaridae; genus Pseudolycoriella; species Pseudolycoriella hygida. Next base: position 83,028,955 of record CM055403.1, on the reverse strand, counting down.
CACTTGATATGCCAGATGGGCGTGCTTAGTATCAATAAATCTCGTTTTGATTAAAGTGCCCAAGAAAAACTATTCGCAGAATTCGCAGATGAAAATATGAGCATAACAATATTGTATTGTAATTAAAATAATGCTACAATATTGTTATGCTCATATTTTCATCTGCCAATAGTGCCCAAGATAAAATATTCGCAGATTCTGCCAATAGCGCGTGTGGAAATTATGTTTTTTTCCTGGTATCTAAATTCGATTTCCTGATTTTTCCAGGTATCCGCTAAAATTAGGCTGAATTTCCCGTTTTTTGAAAGTAAAATTTCCTAATTTTAGTAACCTGATTTCCCGATTTGCAGATTAAGGTATTCAGCACAAAGAACAACCGATAGATAACTTAACCGTCCAGCAAATGATTAATTACGTGAGCGTAGCGAGCGAAATTTTTTAAAGCGTTTCTTCCAATTTTTTTCCTTGATATGGGGGAATACAACGCTTGTCTTTCATTTTCTTAAATTTCCTTAAATTTATTTCAAAAATGGAACAATTTCTCATAATATAATTTGGAAAGGTGCTAACTTAATTGTGAATATAAATATAACCAAAGACCCGTACGTATCAGAATAGATGTGGCAAATAGAACAAATCTTGCCAAAAGACTCGAACGTATCTTAATATTGTAATAAGCAAACAATCCAACGTTTTATGATCTTTTATAACTATAAGAATTTCAAAGATCCATAGAAATTACCCAAGGTAATGTCAAAGGCCCTACCGAAGTACATCTCAGACCATTCGAACCTAGAAATGGTTATATCCAAGGATTGGGCCATTTTCCCCTAAAACCCTGAAACACGTGTTCTCTAAAATTTTGTTCTATACGACGTTGCCTTCGAAAGCAACTTTCTACCTCTTATAGTTCTAGAGATATGGATCATCCCTCCTAATTCTAGAAGTGGTCATATTCCAGGATTGTGGCATTTTTACCCAAAACCCTGAGACACGTGTTCGCTAAAGTGTTATGCTCTACAGCTTTGCTTTTGGAAGCAACTTTCTTCCTCTTATAGTTCTAGAGATATGGATCATCCCTCACAATTCTAGAAATGGTCATACTCTGGGATTGTGGCATTTTTACCTAAAACCCTGAGACATGTGGGCGCTAAAATTTTATTCTCTACAACTTTGCTTTTGGAAGCAACTTTCTACCTCTTATAGTTCTAGAGATATGGATCATCCCTCCCAATTCTAGAAGTGGTCATATCCCAGGATTGAGGCATTTTTACCCAAAACCCTGAAACACATGTACCCTAAAATTTCATTCTCTACAACTTTGCCTTTGACAATGAATCTCCATATTGCATAGTTAAGGAAATAAACACGAAAAACTGTTTTCGTATATGACCAAGAAACTCAATTTCGTCGATTCCATTGGTCCCGGTGCCCCGACCCCTGACCCGATTCTTACAAAAAAATTTTCCCAATTTTCTGACATCAAATCCTTTCATTTGACACCAACATGAGCAATTTCCGTGCTATAATTGCTGGGATATTTGCAGAAAAGTTTCACCGACATTCGAAAATTTCATATCCGACCTCCACTTCTTCGACCATATCTCCGGAACTACTTGGCCGATTTTGCTCATCTTCGAACTTGAATCATGGGAGGCATGTACGGGAAAAAAGTCTACGGTGATCGGTCGAACCGTTTGGAAAAAAAAGTGGAGACGGACGGACATTTTTTTTATTGTTGATTCGTCATATTTAGACGATAATAAATGCATCCCCCCAACTGCCACCTCGATCTACCCCATGTTACAATAAAATTGTTTGTAGTAAACGTATAGAACCTTCGTACTTCGTCGGGGTCCAAAAAATAGCGACGCAGGCGAAATTTTTTTATTTATTTTTGAATTTCTATGGATTATGTATGAAAAACTGATTTTACAAGTTTCAGTTATTCTTTAATTTTTAACTATTTCAACCTTCTAGCTATTTCCCGTTTTTTAGTAAATTTAGTCATCTCCCGATTTTCAGCCATTTCCAGATTTTTTTGTCATTTTACCGATTTTTAGTAATTTCCCGACATGTAGTTATTTCCCGATTTTTGATCACTTCCTGACTTGAGTTATTTTCCGATTTTTAGTCACTTCCCGATTTTTTGTCATTTTAGTTATTTCCCGATTTTTAGCTATTTCTCGATTTCTTCGACGCGTCGTATGTTATTTTTTCGTCTAATTTTCCGATATCCAATTTTTCGGCTCCCAAACTTCCCGGTATCTAGGATACCGCACTTTTTCACACGCGGCCAATAGTGCCCAAGAAAAACTATTCGCAGAATAGAATCCACGAATAGCAACAACCTTTCTGTTTTAAAGTTTTTACGAATGGAAATATCAAACGTTTTGAGCACTTTTTCTCTGTGGAGTAGGGGAGGAGGTAAAAAATTCCATAAAATAGTTAGACGTCATTTTGCGAATGAACCCCCATTACTAATTTTTCAGTTCATCGGTGCTTCAAGCATCGAATCGAATCGAATGGCCGTTTAATCGAGAAAAATAAGACATGTTGTCCCAAAATTGACAGAATTTTTCGCAAAATCGCTGTTAATTTATATGCATTTTCAATTATTTCACTCACTTCGTTTCAATCAAATAGATAAGAATTACTCCCAATGCTGTATTGATTTACACACGTACTGGATGGCATCACAACCATTATAACCAACTTTTGGCATAAACAAATTGATTACTTGGCTTTTCTACTTTCACTCATAAAACAACAACAACATTTGAATTTTACAGGATCCCTATGGGCTTTTAATATTGTAAAGCTACATGGGTTGGTCTGCTAAACAAATTGCCATTACTTTTACCCCATTATTTTAACCTTGGTTGTGGTAACGAGAAAGGTTGAATTGAAACAATTTTCCATTTTAATTTGAATCATTTGTTTCTATTTCTAATCTCAATTTTTCATTATTTCATTAACATTTTTTTTGTTATGTATGAAAGAGACAACGAGTCTGATATGTGAAGAATTTAGAAGCTTAATGTAAATACTATATAAATATTTGTCGGCGGCGGCACAAGTTTTTTTTTTATATGTCGGCGACGGCGCAAATCGGCGCTCGATAATTAATCGGCAGTGGTGCGATCGGTGCGAAATTTTCAACAATAAAATCTATTTTCGTACTCAGCAGATGAAAAAGTTTTAATATTGTTTGTACTCCCATCAGGGCCGAAGTTAGCTAGCACACTTAACTAGGTTGAGCTCAACTAACCATGAAGAATTAAGCACCAAATTTTGCAAAAAGTGAAATACATATTGTTTACAACACCGAAAATTCGCAATTTTTCGTGGTCCTCCATGTACAAAATTTTTTTTGAAACTTTACTGGTTTTAGGGTTATTTTAAATTTAGGGGGTTTTGCGGATGTTTGAAGAGGCTTTCCCACCGTTTCTTCGGACTGTTTTTCAATATCATGGGCGCGCGGTAGCGATGCGCCCATGACGCAAGTCCCCATACGAACAGAAAATTCGGAAAATTTTTTTTCGTAGACTTCGGAACCATATATACAGCTAAGTTTTGACTTCCTCCCCTTGCGACGTACCCCATCGGAAAATATTTTTCCTGGGTTCTACGGAAAATTCTGAGGCGAAGTGTCTTTTCACTCATTAAAATCGGTTCGGTGGATCCGAAGATACGACCTTTAGAAAATGATCATTTCCTATACAAAAAGGGCTGTTTCATAGAAGCCAAAGTTAATGCAAACGTTAGTTAGTTAGTGGGTTAGTTAGTTAGTTCCAGGGCAATTTGTATGAAAAACCGTGAAAAACCACTTTTTTGGCTCGTGCTCGAAAACGGCTCGATAACTTTTCTTGAAATTTTGCAGGGACCTTCGGGTGGGCATTCTACGTCATATGAGATTTTAAAAAAGAGGGGGTACCGGTTTCGTTTGGACGCCAGGGCTCTTAGAAGGCGCCATATAAAGCCCATATGTATGTGTGTGTAGTGTATATGATAGCACATTTTGTATGAGGCAATGGTTGTGTGTTCGAGATAGAGGTTTGGTGTCAAAGAGAAAGTTGTTGGGTTGGGTGTGTAGTGTATCAGCGTGACCGCCAAAATGGG
>CM055403.1:83008783-83024333 GCA_029228625.1 Pseudolycoriella hygida | reverse complement strand
CAAAATTGTTGTATTGCTTGGAAGCGGCCAAATTCGTTGACGAGGCAACGAAGGGGAATGCATTACGTGAGTAATGATTTTATTCGACGAACAAAGTTGGCTGATTGGGACGTTTACGCCTCTTCAGTACACCTTTGTCGCAAGACCATGTGTATATCAGCAAAAACAGAGAGTGGTGTTAGCAAACATCTGTTAACGACAAGAACAGAGAATGCATTGAACAAACATCTGTGGTGCGTCTAGCTTTTATACACCATATTCTAAGATTTATTCGTTTTGTTGATAGATCTCTCACCTCTATCGTAAATTATTTTGTTTGATAGATCTCTCACATCTACCAATTGTTAGACTTTTCAGATCTAACATTGTGTTGAAGTACTAAGTACTTCATGTAATAATGTTAATCAAACATCATTACACTGGATTAATATAGATTCTACTAATATTCAAAATATTAGTAGAGGTGTTGGATTCCAATAACACCAGTATAACAAATATAACAACAATATAACAAAATAATTTACGATAGAGGTGAGAGATCTATCAACAAAACGAATAAACGAACCAACACTTTCGACATTTGAAATCTGCGAAATAGGAGAACAACGCAACTTCAGCCGTTGTTTATTACATCTCTGTTAAATTCCACTTCACAATATAAGTAATTTTTGAGTGATTTTCACTCTAACTGCAGCAATATTATATAGCTTCCCACTTACAAGCATCTACCAAAAATGCATTTTATTTAAAATGCTTTTTAAGGCATTACAAAAGGAAAATTGCAGCTTTTATTAAAATATATATGTTACAAACAGACTGCGTTTCTCCCATACACTTTACATCATTCTTGTGTGCTTGAGATTCACTAGCTTCCATAATGCTGAGAAGAATGCATATGTACAAACATATTTTATTATGTTGCTTAAATTGAGGGGATATTTATAGCTTAAAATTTCTGTAAATCTAAAAATGAAATGTTATTATGTAATAGTCGAAAGCCAGTTGTCCAAAGAAGCCGTTTCGCTTATTTCGTCTGTAAAAAGCGGTTTTATTGTTTGATATCGTAGATGTAGATTCCAAATCGGAATCTGGTAGGGTAGTTAGATAGGGTAGCGCCTGATTGCATATGAGCGGAGTGTTGAAGTCCGGGTCATGTGCCAGGCTTGCAACTGTCTAACTATCAAGTGCTCTTTTTACGTCCCCGGCACCTAAATTCTCTTCGGAGTTTTGTGCTACCTGATGACTTTATTACGGGTCATCGGGGAAACGGAAGTAGGTGGGGCGTTTGGTTAACCTCCAAACACTGAAAAAAAATGGATACCGGTTATGAACTCAACAACACAGCCTCGGATCGGACAGGATAAACGGCAACGCCTCAAGCAACAGAAAAAGCACCACGATTTAAAGCTAGGAACATGGAATGTAAGATCTTTGTTCCGGGTAGGAGGATTGAGATCTCTCACAAGTGCGCCAAGAGCGGTAAAAATTGACATTACAGCAGTGCAAGAAACGAGATGATGGCCTGGAAAGGACACCATGACCAGTAGCAACTATAAGTTCTACTACAGTAAAAAGGAGGAAACAGACAACGAAGCGAAGGAGCTATTTCACGAGAAACTGGTGGAGATATATGATGGAGCATCGAAACGTGACATTAATATTCTGCTTGGAGATCTGAATGCCAAGATAGGTAGCGAAGTCTTCTATCGTTCCACAATTGGTAAATACAGCCGCCATGAAAATTCTGACGACAACGGTACGCGGGTAGTTCATTTCGCAGCATCAAGAAACATGGTTGGGAGCAGTACGTATTTCGGACATAAAAACATCATCAAAGCGACATGGGTATCACCTGATGGACAAACCAAAAGCCAGATTGACTACGTTTTGATGTTCAAATGTATTGGATGTCAGGGAGCTGTAGACGACCAAATGTTGATTCTGACCACTACTTGGTTAAAGTGGTTGTTAGGTCTCGCATGTCGGTCCAACACAACTGACAACAGGCATTGATCAATGTTGATAGACAATGGTAAATGTAACTTGGTCAAAACGTCAGTAGTCTAAAAATCATTGGTCAAATAAAGTTGATTGTTTCATCAAGTAAAGTTGATTATTGGTCAAGTAAAGTCGATGATTGGTCAAGTAAAGTCGATCGTTGGTTAAACGAAGTCAATGGTTGGTCAAGGAAAGTGAACTTGATGGTCAGGTGAAGTCGATTGTTGGTCAAATAAAGCCAATTTTTGGTCAAGTAAAGTCGATTATTGGCCAAGCAAAGTCGATGGTTGTTCAAGTGAAGTCAATGGTTGGCCAAGTCAAGTCGATGGTTCGATGGTGAAGTAGATGGTTTGATAGTCAAGTCGATGGTTCGGTAATCAAGCCGATGATATCAATAGTGGGAGTGTTGGAATTAATATTGGATAATAACTTACACTCAAGAAACGTGTTCTGATCCAGTGTGCAAGAAGTCCACACTAAAGTGAGTTAGTCTAGTAGTCATAGATTCTAGTATAAATACGAGTCTCTTTCCATATATTAAGTCACTTTCTAATAAACGTTCAAAATGTGACCAACACTGTTTTATTGGGCGTCCGGATTGGAATCCGTGCCACCCCAGGCCTCCTTGTGAGATTGGACTGCTCACACAGTATCGTAGTGGGCCACCACAGGCCTCATTGTGAGATTGGACTGCTCACCCAGTGTAGTAGTGGGTCACCTCAGGCCTCGTTGTGAGATTGCACTGCTCACCCAGTTCTCGCTGTTGCCACCAATGAAAATACATTTGTACCTTCGTCATCAGCAACCACCATTGGCATTAAGCAACCATCGCCACCAATACCTCTCTACATCCGCAGAACACATGCTACAATTCAATCCTACAGCGAGTGTTATTGACACACCTTCCAGTGCAAACTGGCGCTGCAGAATAATTGCCACAATTAATTATATCGAGTGTTATTGACACCCCTTCTAGTCACAGACTAGCGCTATATAGCGTATCCGATAAGGCTGATAAAAGGCTCAATCGTGCAAATTTTAGTAGAAACGTTGGTATGATAATATATTGTTCTGTATCCATTCCTGATTCCAAAATCATCGGGGTCATCGACGGCGGCTCAACTATTCGCCCGTGTGCGGCCATTGTCATTTTTTTTATGAATTTTCAGGACCCAACGGAATGAGATATCAACTTGGTTCCAAAGGCAAAGGTTGAGAGAAATGTTCAGTGATATTTTGTGTGTTGATGACGGAAATTACGGTCAAAGTCAAAAATATTTTTTAAAGTTACAAAAACGGTATTCGGAGAAATTATAGAGAATTTCAAGGGCCACATTTTCCCTCTCCCTGCCCCTTTGAAGTTATAATGCAGAGATATCTTCCACGAATTACTGAAAAATTACGACTGAACGTAAAGTCACAATACTAATAGTAAGGACTCAAGCGAAAGTAAATCGACCGAAGTTGTATTCAAAATTTCGAATTTTCCAATTTTCACAGCCATTTTCCAAGTTTTATTCGAAGTAAGATTCAAAATTCTATCACATCGTTAAAATAACTTCCTATCTTAACAGAATTTCCTGTTTCCTTTTGAAGCTCGGTTTTTATTGCTCCGATTGTGTACCGAGACAAAAGTCGCTCGAGGTACTTATCTCCTTGATGCTAGATGCTGGGCACATGGCGTCGAGGGGGGTAGATTAACATTCATTATTCAGGGATTACGGGGATAAGACCTCACACCGTCCATAAAGTATAATGGTGATACATACTACGAATTGACATCGTCTAATCCAGCGGGTAATGTTAAAAGTTCATTGAGTGCTTTTTACCTCTACTCTCCATTGTCTTTTTATCTCCTTAATCAAGCAAGTTTCAGTTGGAATGGGGTTCTATGAGTCAAGAAGCTCTCGGCTAAGCACCTTTAATATGGCTTCTATTAACCATTAACCAAAACTTTGAATGTTTCCGCTTGTAACGAGTTGAGCACGTAGATGATTCAATTTGTTTATCGACTCTATGCTATCCGCATTTAGAATTTTAGCCACAGTTGTGATGAGCAGAGCCGTCGAGAGAAACAAACATTACAAACATTACAAACATTAGCCGGGGTCGGTTTTTGAAAAACTCCCAATAAGTTACTTTTGTCTAGGTACCCAATCGGAGCAATTCAAGTGACGCGCTGTGGAATTTAGTCGCTACATCTAGATTGCGAGCTGGAAAGTAAAGGGTGGTCTGAATAAAAATGACTGAATGAATTACTTGTTTCATGAAACCGTATTATGGTACGTATGTTTTGTATGAATGAGTGACATAGAGACAGGTCATTGCTGTTGTTTGATGATTATTTTTATTTAATTCGTCAACAAGGAGTTGCGGAAATTGATAAAAATTCGAATGCATCAGTCAACTTAAAAATTTAAATTTAAGTATTGTTTCCTCAAACATCAAACCAAAATTCATTTTCCACGTATCTATTACAAGAATATTATATTTTTAAAGAAAACCAAATTAAATATTCGACACTACCGATAATAACTTGTGTATTCATTTCTTCTATTAATCTTATTTTTTTCCTCGAATTATTCTAAATGGTGTCACTACAAAATCCGGAGGCGTCAAAATCCGGAATATTTTCAAAAATCCGGATAAAATCTGGACAAAATCAGGACGAAATATGAACGACATTTTATTATTTAAAGCATATCATCTACATTTTCTTTGTACTAACCTTTTCGTATATAAGTTGCTGCGCCGCAGGCCTTGACCATAATGGGAAAATAAAAAAGCGGTGTCGAGGGGCGGCAGCCCTCGCAAGGGGGGGGGTTAAGGGGGAATATCCCCCTTGCGGGGTCTAAGGGGCAGAGCCCCTAGCGGGGTATGGGGTAGAGCCCCATGCACGTACGGCCGCCTGCAGGGCGTAGCCAAGCCCGCCGCAGGCGCAGGGGTGAGGGAGCAGATCCCCTCAATATTAAATATATCTAAGACATCCGTCACAGAATTGCAACAAGTCTTCCAGCGCTATGATATATTCTTATTAAACTACTTATTAATCTACAAAATCCCGAGGCTACAAAATCCGGACGCTCATCTGGATTTGGATTCATCTGGATTTTAACACATCAGGATTTTGTAGCCTCCGGATTTTGAAGCCTCCTGATTTTGACGCATCCGGATTTTGACGCCTCCGGATTTTTCGTGTGGATTTTCTCGCCTCCGGATTTTGTGGCTCCGGATTTTGTAGGGGAGCCATTCTAAATGCATCAAAATTACATCCACACAGATTTTTTTCAATCGTATTTTTTCGATTTGCAACTTCTCTTTTTTGAGACTTAGATTTACAACTTTACAACTAAGCTTTTGCTTCAACATTAGTCGGAAAAAATGTGACATAATGCAAATAAATGTGAAACACATTTCGGTACATTATTCACAGGGAGTTGCTTGAAGCGTTCACTTTTTCCACATATTTTTAAATGGTAACATTCACACAATGAACAGCAATTCTGTGGAAACATTCGAAATTTGTAACCAAAAGCTCTTGGAAAATTTTACAATGATCCTGAACAATAGTGAAGTGTTTGAAATGTGTCCACATTCAGTGCAATAGTCTCAATTTGTTAATATTGCAAATATCACCCACTAAGCTATTCTAAAGTCACCGATAAATAATCGATCTTCTAGTAGTAATTCAAGAAAACATGCCTTACAAATTTTCGTTTCATTTTATTTGAACAAATTATTTCGTTAAAGTATTTACGTGTCACAGATTACTAGAAAATTACATCGAATAATTGAGTTTATTCGCTTTTTACTTCAACTCTTCCATTATTTTCAACATAATCTGAGTCTAAAAATTTGTTAAAAAGTGAAAAAATCATATTTATATTTCGCTACGACATAAATGTTCATTTACTTTTAACTTACACGTAAAAAAGTGTTTAAATGTCAAGTATACGAAAAATATGATTTTCACATTTTTTCACATATTTTCACATAATTTTCAAATGGCACATTTGACGTGTCTATCTTATTTTTTCGATGGGTGATTGAAAATTAGCAAATTTGGACTACAAATGTGCCGAGATGTGCACTAATAACACAAAGAAATAGTCTTGATATAGTCGCATTTGCAAATCACATATTTTCAAATGTGTTTCAAATGTGAAAAACAAATGTGAAAATATGTGAAACACATAATTTTCTAATGGCACATTCGTCGTTTCTATGAAACTTTATCAATGGGTCAGTGCACATTGTAACGTTATTTTTCTCTCACTTCTAGAAATTAACTTTTCACAAACCAAATTCTATTCAAATGAATTCAAAAAACTTTTATTCACAAAATTTTGTCTTCTAATGGCTAAGTAAACTCTAGCCAAAATCTTAATCTAATGCGCACCCCTTAAAAATAGACTAAAACTAACTTGACGTTATGTTGAGTGAAGAGACTTTAATTAAAATGCAATTGATGTCGTTTTTCATACACCCAATAAGATTTTACCATCACGATTAATGAATTTGCCACGAAACAATATGGAAAACCAAATTCAATCCTCCACCTAAGAGCTGTTGCACAGTTGTTAATTTAACATAAAGTGTTGCGTCGATTAACCTTACCTCACTACCCACGAGCTTAGGCTTACTTCACGCACTTCCAATTTAACTTACACAACTTTCTTTTACAAGTGGGGCACTTTCCCACACAATTAATTCACAACCAAACTTAACTTGTTAGTTCTAACTTGTTCGGCGTCTCCTCACAAAATGAACTACAATATGCCGTTCGTCATCCGACGTTGTTCGGACTCTTGCATGACATATCGTCATAATGATCTAGGTGACACCTATTGCATAACATCTTCACCATCGAGTCTCACAAAATTGTCACCAGGTTAATTCAAAACTATCTTAAATTAATGTTATGGATCACAAAATTATCTTTAGTCTAAAAAGATGCGAGTTACAACATCTCAAAACTACATATATAAATGTGCCGAGATGTGCACTAACATCACTAGAAAGTGATCCGGAAATGGTCACATGTGCCTGTCACATCTAGGCAAATTTGCGTTTTTTGGCAAAATTCGCGAGATGTGACTGTCTGGGTCTGGGTCTGATGTGTTCAGTTCAGGTTGGACCTGAACCTGCTGTTGCATTTTGATTGATTGATATTAATTTTATTGTCTACTTTTTTCAAGCCGACATGGAAAAAGAGTGGCTACGACTGCTGTCATAACCCTCATTAAAAAACCATGAAAACAGTGCAAATAATACTTAAAGTAGGATAGGATAGGATACTTAAAGTAAAATACAGCGAAAAAATAAATAAAAATCACAGAACAAAAACATTAAAATAAATTAAAACAAAAATATGAAAAGAAAAATAAAATCCCTCAAAAAAAAAAATGTAAACTTTCAAGATTTTGTCGTAAAAATTTAAAAAAATAACGAATCAAAAAATAATTCAAGTCAAATTGGAAGTAAAAAGAAGAAAAATCTGCAAAAAGCGTCGTCAGAGGTAAACAAAAACAGAATTCATCATGCTGTCGTCAAGTATGTGAGATAAAGAAAAGAAAATCCAAACTAACAATAAAGCGGGGAAAATAATGAAAAAATCGATGATCGTCAGTCACAGGAGTCAAAGGTACCAAATACGGTGTCTTCCAGTTCCAACATGTTACGGCGAAATTCTTTTGACGAAAACATCGAATATTCATATCTGCACAGATCGATACGAATAATGTCCGGGTTGCGCAGAGCTCTAATTCCATCGTGAAGAGTGATCCTGTCACGATGCGGTTGGGAGTTCCCCTTTCCGGTCAGCACGTCGTGAATGAAAAACACAGCCGAATTTGCTCGTCGTCGCACTAACGATTGTAAGTTCAATTTGTTGTATCTGTCGATGTATGGGCGAAGACGAAAACTTTCGGCGCTCGGATCAGAGCATCGATTAGGGTTGGCATAGGTTGCCGTTCAATTGGTAGTTGGCCAAGATCGGAGTGCGTTTGTGGAAAATTGTCAATTCTTTGCATTTACTTTCGTTGAATTCGAACTCATTTTTAGAGCACCACTCGAAGAAACTGCTTATGGACTCTTGAAGTAGATGGTTGTCGTCGATGGTCGAAATCTTGGCAAAATTTCACTTTAGGTTACAAACTTGGATCCAATTTTTTTAGTTTGAGGAAGGTGGCGGAATATCACCGGATGACAAAACAAGAAAAATTAGGCCGCGGAAAACCTGCACCAAACCTCTCAGACGTCGTTATATTTCAAATTTGTTTGGTGTGGGAAGGTGAGAGAAGTTACCAAGATGAGAATGCAACAAGAATTAGGCAGCGAAAAGGCTTCACCAAAGCTCCCAGTCTTCCAATCAATTTTTTTGTATATTTTGGGTAATATTTCAATTTATTTCTTCAAAAAATACCGTTTATTGGTATGAATAGTGCAAACTTAACAGTTTGTCAATTTATTACTAGAGTTGAGTTGTACTAAAAGAACTTCAGAAGGAAGTAAGTTTAATAAGACGCGTTTGTGATGGAAGACTCATTAGCCGTATCCCAAGAAGCCATTTGAAGGTCTTTGGGCTGAATTGCTTACTCGTTGCTATGGTTAAGTAGCCTTCTTTCGTGTTTGATGGCGTTATCATGAATTACTTCTTCTAGCGATACAATTTTCAAGTCTTTATGTCACATACATTTCAATTTGTGGCCAATTTATACAAAGATTTTGAGAAACCAAGTTACAAACGAGACTATTATTCTTATAATGTCCATCGAAAATTAGTAATGTTTCTCAATGGTGATATCCGCAAGTTTGGACAACAAATATAAAAAATATTTTTTTCTGCAAGAAGAACAGTGTGTTGTAATTGCTTCTGCAGTCCTTGGAATTTCGAACAAGGAGAATTAAGTTATTTGAGGTGTAGTCGCCGGTATTCTGTACAAGGAAAGTCTTTCGCCGATATTTTATGCAAGGAACATTTTCGCCTATATTTTGTGAAAGGAAAATCTTTTCGAGAGGCTTCCGCTGCCTAATTCTTGTTGCATTCTCATCTGATTACCTTCTCTCACCTTCGCACACCCAAAAAATTTGAAATAATAACGAAAATACAATAAAATTTTTTGCATTGGGGCTGATGGGGACCGGAAATGATTGCCCCTGGAATCAGGTCGACATGTTCAGATGGGGTTTCAGTTTCTCCAAGTGGGTTTGATATTTTCTGAGTAATGAAGTCGACGTAAAATTCAACCTAAATCTGACCTGAAAAAATTAGATTGACCCAAATTGATTTTTTCAACCCAAACCTGAACTAAAAATTCAGGTCAAATTTTTTTTTTTTTGACTCAGGTCGACCCAAAACGACCCGTTCCGAGCCTTAGTTGCAAATCACTGTTATACGCGTACGTGAAGTCAACCCAAGTGTCGCAGATTGCGATTTTTTGCAAACTATACACAAATGACGACGGACTCTGCAACTCTGCACGGATAATTGTGGTGGCTGCCTATGATGCCTGGACGCGGTAAATCGATTCCGACGATATAATCTGAAGTCGAAAGTTAGGAAAATGTCGCAGAACATTGAAGAGCCTAAACCAAAATTTCAAAGTTGAACGGAAATCGCGTGGGAAACATTCGTTATTAGTCACTTCGTCAAATCACACAATCACGATAAATTGTAAGTATGCACGACGGCAGCATGCAAGCTGTGCGCAGGTAATTGCAATACTGACAAATTTGACAAACCAGTAGCTAGTCCGATCACTTTGTCAAGCGACGCGACGGTGATTGTTGTTAGTATAAGTTTACTGCATGACGAGCGGCGCGGCGGCCCAGCGCGTTTCTACTATTCATGCATCACTCCCATGTGTTGTTTGATAAGTTGAACTAGGGAGCTTATAGGAGTTTCCACACCTGTGCTCGTGGAACGCATGCGGTGGAATGGATCCTAAGGGTTCACCAAGTGTGTACACGTTCGAGCTCTCTGGGATGTCTACAGAGACCAGTTCGTTTGTTGCAAGGTCAAGGTCAAGGTCTAAATTACGTTACGACAATGAATTTAAATTCGGCTTTATGTTTGTATAACGATTGTCTTCAAAGATAGATGGATATTCTGTGTATTAGTGTTACCTTTATTACGAGGGCAGCTTTTTTATTTGCTTAATAAATATTTTTTTTCTGGAGAGTAAAGGTACCGACCTTGGGTTAAACGTCAACGACGGAAAAACGGGATGCATTTTGAGTACCTATGAATCGACATCTGGAAGGTAACGTAACGAACGACGCACACATACCTTCCTACAACGGTTTCTACGACGTTGCGAACGGGCTGAAATTACATCAGAAAAGTCGTGGTGCTTGACACAGAAAGATGAATAACCTCCGCACAGTTCGAACGAAAGGTACTGCGTATAATATTTGAACCAGTATTTGACCGAAAACTGAACCGATGGCGCAGACGATATAATCACGAGCTCAGAGAACTTTTGGAGAGCCCGACATAGTCAGAACAAAAAAAAATAAATAGACTACGTTGGCTCGGTCATGTACAACAAAAAACTCTTAAATCGAAACCTGAGGACAAAAGGAGTGCAGGGCGACCCAAACATAGGTGGAGCGCGGCTGCGGGAGTAACCAGGGAGACGTTAGCTGTGGAGAGGCCCAACTGGAGAAGCATGTTGGAGAAGGCCAAGACTCTTAATGAGTTGTAGTGCCGGTAAAGTAAGTAACAATGCTCACCATGAGAAAACTGATTATTTCTACAATCATTTTATGATATTTTTAAGAATATTTTGATTTTTGCAAGTTTACTTCCAAAATCTTTTTTTGAATGTATTAATTTTTAGTTCTATTATAGTTTCAAAATCCAAAACCACTGCACCTCACCCAATATAGATGCACCTTGCTACACCTCATTACACCCCAGCCCTGCGGTACCGATTTTACCCTCGGTGGGGGCTTTCGCGGAAGGCTCGTAGGAATCCGAACCGACTCCAGGTACCGCTGGACCAGCTCAGGAAACCATAGTGATCGATGCAAGCAAAGTCCGTTGGCGACCACCCCTGTGGTAACGCATTATACCCAGTGGGAAAAAGGTCATCTACTTATCATTTCTCTGTTCATGATTGGTTTTCGAGATGATCAACACTTAGGTTGAATGTTTTATTGTTGTATTATTAGTAAAAAATTCGTTTAAATTGTAATTTTTTTTCCTACTAAAGTCTCGAGCCTCTTATGTGCTCATCATCAGGGACTTTACTAATAATAATATAATAAGAGTTATTAGTAAAGTCCCTGATGATGAGCACATAAGAGGCTCGAAACTGTAGTACGAAATAAAATCCTTTCTCAATCTCAAAACATTCAACCTACTATTTATTTAGTTAATTGTGCCGAGTTTCGCGATTTATTTATTATTTATTAAAAAAACAGTATTTAAACACAAAAAATGATCAACACCTAAAAATGCGTCAGCCTTAAGCCATATGTTTACCAGTGAATTATGTTTGAGAAGTCTCAGTTAAAATTTATTTATATTTATAAAAAATTATGTAAGTTTTCTTGAATAATTCAAATAATCTACTTTCTTAAAAGCAATATTTCTTTGCTTCTAATAAATCAAGGCGAAATTGGACATATGATCCTAAAGATGTTATATATATAAAACGAAAATAATAATGTTATAACCGCAAAACAACACCTTTCACTTTAATTTTTCAGAAAAAAAAAACAAAAGAAAATAAAATGGAAGCGATTTTATTTCAAAATAATTTTTTTTCGTAAGGAATTACTTTCGTATCTATCATTCTTTGCTACTACGGTCATTGATATTTTCTTGTTTTCCAGGCGATTGAATTTCTTTGTGCAATTTATCAATTTCATAGCAGCCGTATATTTTGTTTCTAGCAACTTTATTGACTATTAAAATACGGTACGCAAAGGATATATTTTCAGGAGATGAACATGGAATAGCTCGAAATTGCACAAAGTTAAGAAAGCCATTAATTTAATTTTATATTTTCCTGTTTTTTCTTTGGAAATTTGATCACTTTGTTATTTAAGTGAAGATGTTTTTCGTGTAGCGTGTATATTTGGGGGTATATTAAAATAATTATTGCTTTTCACGTTCTTTTTATTGATGGTATACGTTTGATTATCATAGAAATTCATTTGGACAATTTAGCAAATGCGACGGTTATTTCACAATTAATTGAAGAAATTTATCATCATCAGTTCAATTGATGAGATCACGTCGTTCGAAATGAAGTTAAAGATAGTTCAACACAAAATCCAATGATGTCGCTTTCGCATTGCGACATACATACAGCATTGTAGGCAGCAGTTAAAATCAGCAATTTAGGCTCATACTTATACAAAAGCATCATGTCAAAAAACGCTTTAGCAACTAAGCTCAAAACTAGACAAATGTACTGGCTCGCTGGATGCACTTGCAGAAGATTGCAGAGGATTGCGTGGGAGAGATATGAAGGAGACCAGTACACAAAAAAATTTATAACGCACACTAAAGAAGTTCAGTGACTGCTTACTGAACCTCTATAGACCCAACATTAGGAGAGGAGAGAGGACCCTAAATGTGCGAAGAATCTGGTTTCCACATTATTAGTGAAGCCTCAAGCAACGTACTCTGGCGAAACTAGAATTAAGCGTCTCTGACTTAACCATTGATAAGTTTAATGTTGACGACCTTGCCTTCTTGCTTAAGAGAATGTGTAGGCTGGATAGATAACTGACTGGCACTGATGGCCAAACATGGATATGGAGACAAAAAAGAAAAGTCGTGACTAACGTCCCCTGAAAATTTCAAGAAAATCGGCTAGCTAGTTCTCAAGAGAAAAAATTCTTAAGAGATCAGAAAAAATGTTTTTATAATAAAGAGAACAATTAAATAGGGGAATGAAGAATGTGTAGAAACATATGCAAGGGACCCGTGCGTATCAGAATAGAAATGGCAAACAGAGTTGATGTTACGAAAAAACACGAACGTATTTAAGTAAATTTAATAAGGCAACATTGAAAAACCCATCCGAAGCAACGGTTTAAAAAAATCCTCCCGAAAGCACAAAATTGCCCCCCAAATAGACAAAAATGATCACTTCAATCAAAAAACCATTTTTCGAAAAGGGGTCTTCTGCTTCTATCACGACGTAGTTAGGGAAATAAAAACGAGTCTCTGCTAAGAAGCTACGTGTTTTTTGTACTGTCTTTCCAATCTCAAAAGTATACAACTTAGTGTTTTGAGAGGTTTTTTGTGGGTCTAAAACACAATGAATATATTCCAATTCGGTGTTGCCACTTTTGGATGAATGTATGTAAACAAATTGGCCACGTCATGTCCTATGTGAACAAAAACACAAATCGGAAGATTCCTGTGATGATCACAAATTGAATTACATTTTTTGATTGCAAAAATTAATTTGAAACTTCACAAAATTTTACAACTTTTTCAAAATAGACAAACGCTTCTAATAGAAACAAAATTCTCGAGGTGCTAGTAACACACTTTTACACTTTCGAAGTGTCTGTACACTAATTTGAAAGTGTCAAGAATTTAGGACAAACTGAGGACAAATTAATGGCATCACCAATTTTGCTCAAATTTTTATCGTTTTCAAAAAAACGATTTTCAGCTGTTTGGCGTTTTAGTACACCTCTATATTTCAGACCCCAAGGTAGGACAATTTTTTTTTTGTGTCGGACGCATAGGAAAAATTGAGAACAAATTATTTGTGTAGATAAAATAAAAATCTGGGTCAACGACTACACATTTGTAGCAGCACCATTTCTCGAAAATCCACATAATCCAAAACAATTTGCGTAATCATTGCGTAATTGTTTGCGTAATCATTAGGGTGTTTCTCAAATTTAGATGTTTAGTGGCAATTTACGTCCCATATAATGGGCAAGGAAAGTTAATGATGAAATCACCCCTTCAAAAATCGTGGCTTCCAGAAAATGGGTTTTAGATATTTTGCGATCCCAAAAAATATTATTTACGTATCTCGCAAAATCGTTGATTACAAAACTTCATCGATTTTTCAGGATCGCAATTCTACCGGGATTTGGTAGTTTTTCCCTAAAGCCCTGAACCACATATTTCCTAAAATTTTATTCTCTACAATTTTGCCTTTGGAAGCAACTCCAAGCCATAGTTTTGGAGGTATGAGTCATCCCCCCAATTTTAGAAGGGACTAAATCACGGGATTATGTTATTTTTACCTCAAACCCTCAAACAAGTATTCTCTAAAATTTCATTATCATTTCTAGAGATATGAGTCATCCCTCACAATTCTAGAAGTTGTCATAACCTAGGATTTGGCCATTTTTCCCTGAAACACGTGTTCCTTAAAATTTATTCTTTACAACTTTGCCTTTGGAAGCAACTTTCTAACTGCCACAGTTTTAGAGATATGAATCATCCCTCCTAATTCTAGAAGTGGTCATATACCAGAATTGTGTCATTTCTCCTTTAAACCCTAAAACATGTTTTCTCTAAAATTTTATTCTCTACAACTTTGCATTTGGAAGCAACTTTCTAAGTTTCATAGTTTTGGATATAGGTGTCGGTCATCTCGCTCAATTTTAGAAGTGGTCACATTCCAAGATTGGGTAATTTTTCCTTAAAACTCTGAAACACGTGGTCTCTAAAATTTTACTCTCTGCAACATCGCCTTGAAACAACTTTCTAAATTCCACAGTTTTAGAGATATGGGTCATCCCGCCCAATTCTAGAAGTGGTCATATATCAGGATTGGGCCATTTTTCTTGAAACTCTAAAGCACATATTCTCTAAAATTTTATCGGATGAATTTATTGGTACTAGTTGTATAATCATTATGCCAAGTTAAATATATATTCATAAAGTTAAAAAAGGGGGCATTTGTGCTGTTAAATATTTATTTGTCAAGTTAAATACTTTTTTGGACCCGTACGAAGTACAAGAGGTCCTATACGTTTACTACAAACAATTTTATTGTAACATGGGGTAGATCGAGGTGGGAGTGGGGGATGCATCTATTATCGTCTAGAGATGACAAATCAGCAATAAAAAAATGTCCGTCCGTCCGTCCGTCCGTCTCCACTTTTTTTCCAAACGGCTCAACCGATCAGCCTAATCTTTTTTTCCCTGAAAGGTACATGCCTCCCATGATTCAAGTTCGAAGATGAGCAAAATCGATCAAGTGGTTCCGGAGATATGGTCGAAGAAGTGACCAAAAACATGATTTTTCGAGGGTCGGTGAAACTTTTTCGCAAATATTTCAGCAAGTAAAGCACGGAAATTGCTCAATTTGGTGTCAAATGAAAACATTTGATGCCAAAAAAACTGGGGAATTTTTTTTGTTGGAATCGGGTCAGGGGTCTGAGCACTGGGAGCCATGGAATGGGCGAAAATAAATTTCTCTGCCCAAAATGATAAGAGATAGTTTTTTTTTTCAGTATTTGCTTAAATACGCAATACAGAGATTTACTTTCAAAGGCAAAGTTGTAGAGAATTAAATTTAAGCGAACACGTGTTTCAGGGTTTTGGGGAAATGTG
>CM055403.1:82963728-83008625 GCA_029228625.1 Pseudolycoriella hygida | reverse complement strand
CAATAAAATTTTAGATAACACGTGTTTCTGGGTTTTAGGGAAAAACGACTTAGTCCTTGGATATAAGCTTTTCTAGATTTGAATGGTCTGAGACGTACTTCGGTAGGGCCTTTGACATTACCTTGGGTAATTTCTATGGATCTGTAGAAGCTGTGCTTCTAACAAAATAAAATACAAATGTACTGATTGATAATTATATTTATTATTAATTATGCGTATTAGTCGAGCGTCGAAGGTGAACTGATATGATGCAGTTCGTAGCGATACAATGATCTGGCGTGAAATGATTATGGCGCTGTAGTGTGAGCCACTACATTACTTTCCCTTTCAAAAAAAAAAAAAAAAAATTCACTTTTGTTCTAAAAAAATTCCCTTAAAGTTTGATCACTCGACTTGAATGGATGATTAATGATTATTTGATGACTTGATGAAATGGTCTATGATGGTTCGTCACCGTTGACCATTTAAAATTATAATTCTAATTGATTATTTGCTTGTGTCCGAATTTCCAAATTCCTTAACGCCCATTTCTTGCGTGATTTTCGTGGAAAGTTTGAAAAATTATGGACAATGATTGTTGATGCCCTGTCGGCTAGAGCCATGAATTGATGATTCGATTGATCCAAGTAGGATGTTGTTGAATGTCGTCTTGGAGTTAAATTTAAACGCCCCCATGTTGCAATTGGTGTTTAAATCTCACTTTTAATTTCCAATTTGTAGAAATTTTCACGTAAAATGAGCGGTAATAACGATGGAGTTGCGTAGATAATGTGTTGAGTTCACCAACGAGTTGCAGTAATTGATAAGTCTGGTTTATTTCTGACGTCATGCTTTTTGTATTCTAGATGTTTCGATGTCGGTCATGTGGTTTTATGAAAATCTTTATTTCAGCTTCAGTGTTTCAGTGTTTTAGGCTTTGTTTAGGTATTGACTTTATTAAATGATTTATCATGTGCAATTTTAAGTTGAATTGAATTTATATTTGATTTAAAATGACCTTTAAAACACATTCATTCTCTTCGAATGTTCTGGAATGTAATTGTTTTAAACACTGAATTTTATGTTTTTGATTTCGAAGCTATTTTTATATGAAAGAAGATGAACTATTTAATTAATTTACTTTAATCTAAATACTGATTTATAAATGATTGCTGCGTTAATTCAAAGTCGCGGGTCACCAATGTAGAAGCTGTGCTTCTAACAAAATAAAATACAAATGTACTGATTGATAATTATATTTATTATTAATGATGCGTATTAGTCGAGCGTCGAAGGTGAACTGATATGATGCAGTTCGTAGCGATACAATGATCTGGCGTGAAATGATTATGGCGCTGTAGTGTGAGCCACTACAGATCTTTGAAATTCTTACAGTTATAAAAGAACAGAAAACGTTGGATTGTTTGCTTATTTGTATATTTAGGTACGTTCGAGTCACTTTGCCACATCTATTCTGTTTGTCACATCTATTCTGATACGTACGGGACTTTGGTTATGTTTTATTTTAGGTCGATTTTCTTTGATCCTTCTAAATTTCGTCTACTTGGCTAGTTTCTCGGGTAGGGTCACAATAAATGTAAACAAATGGAGTTTTTTATGTACAAACGGCTATATTTCGTCGCAGCTTGGCAGACATCTTTAAGGCCTAATTAAAATTTCACATCAAAATAAATTATATCACATATTAAGAAAAAACAAAAACAAAAAACAGTTATTACCTATTAGCAGTTCAAAACACTTAAAATTAGACTTAATATAATTATGAGTGAAAATGTCACAGGTTCGTTCTAACGGACAACACAAGAATATATGGCTGTTTGGTTGCTTAATTTAATTATGTGTCGATATGTGCAGGGTTTACACTTCGCGTTGGCTATGGTCGATTATTCGGCATTTATTCGTTTATAGATTTCGAGAATGTTTCCGTAGTTACTGTGTAGTCTGTTTGCGTCTCTTTTATAATTGTTCGATTTGGATCCGTATAGGTTTATGTAACAGGATTCCATAATCCTACGTTTAAATCCGTTTTTTTCGTGGTCTAAGATTTTTATGTTTTTTGGATCGGTATCGGGTTCATGACCGTGGTACTCGATAGTATATTTTACGAGCGCTGATTTGTAACCTGGTGCGTATTTATTGTTGAAGTCAGTTCTATGTTCTGTACCGCGTTTCTTTGGAGTACTTTCTGTCTCACCCACGTAGAAAGGCTCTGGACATAGATTTCGTTTGCAGTCAATCCTGTAGATCGCATCCGTACGTTCTTCTATCGGAATCTTAGTTTTTGTTTTGGTGAAAATGTTGTGCAGCTGTTTAATCGGTTTTGGAGCGACAGTCAGTTCTGGTATCGCTGCTTTCAGTTGTCTATTCACCGCTTCACTTAATTTCGGTATATAAGGCATGCTTCTGTAAATAATCGTCTTTTTTTGTTCTTCCTCTCCTTCGATGTCGGTTTTGTTCTCTACTTGTACTTGTTGTAAATATTTTTGTTCTTGTTTGAATTTGTATGACTCTATTGCTTTGTGAATGACTTTTTTCGGGTAATTATTTTTGGTGAGTATGTCTTTTATCCCTTCTATGTTGCGTGGTTTGAAAATGGGGTCACTCAACGATAACGCTCTGTTTACTAGTTCCATGGCTACTTTGTTTTTCATTTTTGCTGGATGTGCTGACAAGTAGTTTATGATTCGTTCTGACGTCGTTTCTTTGGCGTACCAGTTAGTTTTTATTGTGTGGTTGTTTATGCGTATCAGTGTCATATCTAAAAGGTTAATTTTGTTTTCCTTTTCTATTTCGTCAGTGAACTCTAATTTTCGGTCGTCGTCAAAATTGTTGAATGTTGTGAGTACTTCCGTTACTTTCACGTCTGGTGCTGTCGAAATTACATCATCAATAAATTTCTTCGCAAATTCAGGTTGGAATGCCAAGTTGTCAAGTTGTCAAGTTAAATCATGCCCGCATCGGTAGTGGAGGGCGTGACACAGTCCCTACAAACCCCCCAAAAAAAACGTGCACAAACCCAAAAAGTTCCATACAAAAACCTTTGGGACAAGGAGCCATATATACGCAAACTTTTGAATTCCCCCCCCCCCCTACACATCCAAAACGAGCTCAGACTCATTAAAATCGGTTGAAAATTGGCTGAGATATCGAGGTTTGAAAATGACATTTTTGTATGGAGAATCAATTTTTTCTATTCATTATTTATCATCATGAAAACTTTTTATTTTGATCTGTCGGTTTCTATGTTCTATGGGGCCGTCCATAAAGGACGTCCGCATTTTTAGCGACTTTTTCGACACCCCCCCCCCCCTGTACCGCTTTGTCCGTTTATCCATACCCCCCCCCCCCCTCAAAGGACGTCCGAACTTTGCGAAAAATGCTAGTAATTCACGAATTCGTGAATCTCCTGAATTCTTCGTGGGATTGGTGAAATTGTTTCACAAAATAGGCTTTGCCACTCACAGTGCAGACTAGTCTGAACGGACATTACATTGTTGCACATAGCAAAAGTTTCATCTGGGATCTCTACACCTTCCAAGTTTATATCATCCTGAAGATTCCACTCAGCGCCTTCCGTTTCGTTAATGTTGACATCAGTCTCTAACAAATAAATTAATACTCTTGTACTCATCTACCCGGTGATAGCAAAACAAAAGATCAATAGTTATTTGGATTTTAAGGGATGAATGTATAAAAATTCAACCCTGTGCGAAAATTGGTCCCCGCGCCGAAGGCAAGGGCTGCAATCGCACAGGTTGAATTTTTATACTTCATCCCTTGTAATTCACGTAATTTTTCATCACGCGAGCATCGGAAATCGTAATTTTCTCTTCCCAAACACAAATTTGCAACAACAACGAAATTGCTGACGCAATCATCATTTTGTTTACGTCAGTCACTTTCGGCTCTCTTTTGAGGACCGAAAATATTTTCGCATCTTTTGGCTTACTCAGGTCTCCATTTTTTCATTTTCGGCTCCCATTTGGGAAGTGGAATAGTTATTTACGTCACAAGGACAAGGACCGAAAGTACTTTGCCGTGTGACGTATTAAGTTTTATTAAGTTTGCTTCATATTAGAGCCGAAAGTAAAAAAATGTCAATTTTGAGGGGCGAAGTTTACTTTCGCCCCTCAAAATTGACATTTTTACTCTCTGCTCTGACATGAAGCATGTAAAACATATTTGACGGTCGGTTGACGAGGTGTTCCGAAGGCAACCATAGGTCACACGAAGTGTTCCGAAGGCATCCGAAGGTGACACGAAGTGTTCCGATGGTAGCCGAAGGTGTTGGAGAACAATTTTTTTCGGAAAGAAAATTGTTTTCTGAGAAAGATTTTTCTGGAGAAATTTTTTTTCGGAGAAAAATTTTTTTGAAGAAAATTTTTGTTGGAGAAAAAAATTTTCTGAGAAAACTTTTTGTTGAAAAAATTTTTTGAAACTTTTGTTGAAGAAATTTTTTTCGAGAAAATTTTTTTGGAGAAAAGTTTTTGTGGAGAAATTTTTTTTCGAACAATTTTTTGTCTAAGAAAATTTTCTTTTCTGAGAAAAAAATTTTCTTTCCGAAAAAAATTGTTCTCCAACACCTTTGCCTGCCATCGGCTACCTTGGGAACACTTCGTGTCACCTTCGGCTGCCTTCGGAACACATCGTGTTACTTTCGGCTGCCTTCGGAGTACTTCGTGTCACTTTCGGCTACTTTCGAAACACTTCGTGTTACTTTCAACTTCTATCGGAACACCTACTGTCACCTTCGGCTACCTTCGGAGCACTTCATGTCACCTTCGGCTGCCTTCGGAACACTTCGTGTTAGCTTCGGCTGCCTTCGGAATACTTCGTGTCAGCTTCGGCTACCATCGGAACACTCGTGTGACCTTCGGCTACCTTCCGAACACTTCGTGTCACCTTCGGAACACTTCCTGTTTCTTTCGGCTACATTCAAAAAACTTCGTGTCACCTTCGGCTACCTTCGGAACACTTCGTGTCACCAATTCTTCTCACATATAACCTTCCTGAAGAAACCAACTGTCCAGGTATTCTTATTCGGAATTTAGCAAAAAATCGAAGATGGTGTCACTTTGTCAGCTGGCAGCCATTTTCCTAAAATGCTAAAAAATTCTCCTGACCAAACTCTATAACTTTCTAGAAGAAACCATCTCTCTAAGTAGTATCATTACGGAGCTAAAATTCGAAAACCGAAAAAGTATAAACGAAAATGCAACATTTTCTTAAGATACAAAAAAATTCTCCTCACCAAACTCTATAACTTTCAAGAAGAAACTAACTCTCTAAGTGTTACCATTACGAAGCTAAAATTCGAAAACCCAAAGAAGCGGAATTTCTACCTAACAAAAATCCAAGATGGAGTCACTTCGGCAGATTTCTGAAAATCCCAAAAAATTCTCCTGATGAAACTATAACTTTCTAGAAGAAACCATCTCTCTAAACTCTAAGTAGTGTCATTCCGGAGCTAAAATTCGAAAAGCGAAAAAGCATAAACGAAAATCCAAGATGGTGCCGCTATGACAGCTAGCAGCCATTTTCTAATGATACCAAAAAATTCTCCCGATGAAACTCTATAACTTTCTAGAAGAAACTATCTCTCTAAGTAGTGTCATTCCGGAGCTAAACATCGAAAACCGAAAAAGTATAAACGAAAATACAAGATGGCGCCGCTATGACAGCTGGCAGCCATTTTCTTAAGATACAAAAAAATTCTCCTGACTATAACTCTATAACTCTTCTCTATAACTGTCTAGAAGAAACCAACTCTGCAAGTGTTATCATTCCGTAGCTAAAATTCGAAAACCCAAAGAAGCATAATTTATACCTAACAAAAATCTAAGATGGCGTCACTTTGGCAGATTTCTGAAAATCCCAAAAAATTCTGCTGATCAAACTCTATAACTTTCCCGAAGAAACCAACTCTTTAAGTATTGTCATTCCGAAGCTAAAATTCGAAAACCAAAAAAAAACCTAATTTATTGCTTGGGAAAATTCAAGATAGCACCGGTTTGACTGCTGGCAAAAAAAAGTAGATAGATGCATATACACACAGGAATAAAATTTTGTTTATTTTCAAAGATATTTTTACCATTAGTCTATGGAAATTGGTCATCTTTGATTGGCGATATCTCGGCTCGTTTTCAATCGATTTTGATGAGTGTGGGCTCGCTGGAAAGCTGCTGCGACGTAGTCTTTTTTTAAATAATTTGGAAGGGTAGGGGGCGAGAGGAAAAAACTCTAAAGTTCGCCTATACATCGTGTCTTATCCCAAAGGTTTTTGTATGGAGTTTTTTGGGTTTGTGGACGTTTTTTTTTTTGGGGGTGTGGGGTGAGCTATCGTCTTCCATGCCCTTTCATCGCCCGCCATCGTACGATGCAACTCATTACATATTGCTTTTAATTAAGCTCTTATTTGAATTATTTTGTCATTGACATGACGCTCAGACATCAACACGTCTAGAACAGTTGTGTTGTGGAGATAATTAGAAGAGATCAACACTTCGGCATCTAGTACCACTATTCAGTCAGGTCATGCAACTTTATATCCCGTTGAATTTATATTGATCTGCTGTGTTCTATGTGAAACAATGTCAAAGTCAATACATTTTTGATCCCCATCACAAATGATGTCTTTAAAGCCGTCATTGAGTGATCTTATTTGACACAGGGACTGCTACCAAAATGCTAATCCCTTCTAACGAACTCCATAAAGCAACTGTTCTAGATGCGTTAATGTCTAAGCATCATGTCTATGACAAAATCATTCAAATAAGAGTTTATACGTTCATACTAAAAGTAATATGTAATGGATTGCAGTTGGTTTGTTCGCTCATCGAAAGTCCCCTAACTTCTAATTGAATCTATGATCCTTCTCCTTGGTCTACCACTTAGCCTAACACTTGGGACCTGTACTTCCAAATGCTTTTCGGTAGCCTATCATTTCTGAATTGTTCTTATAAACAAAAATATCTGCGATATGAATTTTAGAATTTTGGAATAAATTCAATTGAAATTGCACTTGGAAATAGCCCTTTCAATTAGATATAAAAAGCTATAAATGTTTCTGCAGTTTTTCTAATTGAAACTCACATCCTTATTTCGTAAATAATCTAAGCAGCGGCGCATACGCTTCGATCAAAGTTAGCTCAAATTAAATTAAATTTAGAGAACCGAAAAAAAGTATTTTCGGTTCTCTGTTATTTTCGGCTCCCATTTAGAGAACCGAAAATATTTCCCGTTCCCTTACCAATCAAGAGTTGAATTTTTTCATTTTCGGTTGCCATTTGGGAAGCGAAAATTACAATATTCGTAGTTGGTGTAATGAAAAAAAAAATAGAAAATAGAAATAGAAATTGGTGGTAAATAAAGTCGATAAAGTTCAAAGTAAGCATTTAGAAAGGCAAACAAATGTAGTAGTGCAAGCGTTATGTCATGAGGTTTAAATTTCAAAGCACGATATTATTTGCAAGAAATTTCGTGTTGAAAGGTTTAAAGCGTAAATAAAATGTTTATTCAAGCCATTGCACGGTATTTTTTGGTGGTTGAAAGGTTTGACAAGATAATTAAAAAAGTTCAGAAATTAAGGTTGCACAATTTCAGAACCAAAGCTCAATGTGATTAGAATGAAAGTTAGTGTGGTTTGAAACGAAAGCATATTAATTTATTAAGAAAAATTTGAACGGCTTAAATTCAAATTAGAAATTTGTCCACTCACGTTGTACGGCTTGAAAGCGAAGGCTCGATTTAATCAAATAGTATCAAGTGTTATAAGGTTTGATACAAAGTCGCTTTGTAAACCTTTATGAAGTCGATTACCATGTTGTAAGGTTAGAAGCAAATAAAGCTTATAGACATTAACACTGTAAAATTGGCACAACAGCAGCACAACATTGATTTCAATGAATAATCGCCATAGGCAGATAACTCACTGTTGAGAGGGCCATTATTGTGTTGTGTTGTGCTGTGCTGGCAAAACAGCAGCACAGCAAAACATAGAGTTCAATGAATAATCGCTATAGACTATAACTCACTGTTGAGATGGCCATTGTTGTGTTGTGTTGTGCTGTGCTGGCACGACAGCAGCACGACATAGAGTTCAATGAATAATCGCCATAGGCAGATAACTCACTGTTGAGAGGGCCATTGTTGTGTTGTGTTGTGCTGGCACAACTTCAGCAGAATATTCACCACCAATGGCTGGCTATATTCACCAATTTTGAAATTTTATATTCACCACAACTGTTGTGTTGTGTTGAGATAGCACAAGAAAATTGATGTGTTGTGTTGAGATATCACAAGAAAAGTGTTGTGTTGTGTTGAGATAGCACAACAGCATTTTCTTGTGTTGTGCTAACTTTACCCACATTATTGCAAGTCGAATTTATTGAAGGACGAACATTTATTTGAAGGTGGAAATATTTTTTTTTCGGATGTGAAATTACTAAGTGTGCAAAACTTTTATTCAAAATATTCATAAATAAAGTTATTTCGCACAAAGTTCATATGCAAGAAAAATTTCGAAATTAGTGAGAAACACGAAGTATAAAGAAGCGTCAATGAGAATTAGATACGAACATTTATACTGTTAAAAATAAATTTAAATCTCATTTATAAAATTTAGCAAGTGTTAAAGCACTGTCAAATACAAGGTTTATTTCGAGACATTTCGGTCAAAACACGGTTCAAATAAAATTCGAAGGTCATCAACAGTTATAGTTGAGGCGACTAGCGTGAGTAATCTTGGTGAGAGCGTACAAATCAAATAAAAATAATTCTATTAAATCGAAAGTAAGGAAAGGAAGTTCGAAGTTAACTTTAAAAAATGCTCAAGTGCTAATCGATCAAGGGGATACTTGGAAGGTCGGTTTAAAGGAATCAATGACCTGTGGGAGCTTGCAAAGGGAACAGATAAAACAATTAGGTCACTGAAAGACAAGGATTGGGAGAATGACAGTTACTTTACGAATGATGAATTCAGTTTGGTCGAAGAAAAATACTTTCAATTAATAGGGCAAATTAACGACTATCTAAATTCATATCAACCCACACCCTTGACTTACAACACAAACTCAAATACAGGATATACCTTAAGCAGTTCTCAAAGTCAAGCATCAACATCCTAAATCAAGTTACCCAAAATAAATGGGAGGCATTGAATCTTAAGTACGATAATCAAAGAGCATTACAAACATCACATGTTTAATTCTTAATACATAGGAGGGCTATGAAAGGCGAATCAGCCAAAGAGTTAAGAGAGTTGACAGATACAATACAAGAATGTTTGGAGGCTTTAAAGAATCTGGAAGTGGATGTTTCATCATGGGATATTACGATAATAGTGTTAGTAACAAGGAAACTACCTTTCAAAACTAGAGGGCTATGGGAAGAGGAACTAGGAACGAATGAAGTACCTACCTACAAGCAGTTATGCGAGTTCTTAGAAAAACTATTTTGGGCATTGAAAAGTTTATAATTGATTGCGAAAACAGAAACAGAAAAAAAATCAATCAGAAACGGTACACAATTAACCCGAAGATTCCCAAGTGATAGGAGCGCAAATCAAAATGTAAGGTGTATAGCATGTAATGTAGAAAGGCATCCTTTGATTCTATGTGAAAGGTTCCTTAATATGTCAATATCTAATCGAAACGCGTTAGTAAGCACGAAATTTTTTTGTAGAAATTGCTTAAGGCCACATCATAAGGCATCTGAATGCAACAGTGCGAATTCCTGTAAAAAATGTGGGAAGCGGCACAACAGCCTATTACACAGGGAGGACAGTAATAACATTAATACAACTAGTAGGAGTACGTATCATACTAACGTAATTCAATCTCGTAATAACACTGTGAACAACGCACAAGGGCTTAATTATGCTACAAACTCATATCCAAGAACTAATAGAGTTCAATCAAGAAATCAAGCACATCAAGCTCAACAACAGTCAGATAGTAGGGATGAAACACATAGCAACCAGCAACAAGCACATCCAACAAGTTCCAACGCAGCAAGGGCTGCTCTCAATCAATTAGGAAACAGACAATCATTAACAACATTAACAAGCATCAAGGTAGAACGCCCTATAGAGGTAGGGAATAAACGGCAAATCCTATTCCCAACCGCAATATTAAAGGTTAAATCTGCAAGTGGAACAATTTATAATCTGCGAGCGCTGTTAGATCAGTGTTCCGATGAAAACTATATCAAAGAGTCGGTAGCAAAGATGTTAGGTTTCAAAAGAGATAGAATCCCATTTTTGAGGTAACAGGACTAGATGATACTGTAACATTGGTAATAGTTCAAGCCACAAAATTTGAAGTAATGATGGACGGAAACGAGGCAATAACAGTAGAGGCATGCGTAGTCAAAACGCTAATAATGCCTAAAATGAATATCCTATGGCAAGACAACTGATAAAGCGTAGAACGTAAATGTAATGCTAGGAGGGGAAATTTATGCACAAGTACAAATAGACGGCATGATAAAAAAGGGAGGATGTCTAGCTCAAAACGCAAAGTTCGGGTGGGTTATGTCGCGTAAAAATAATACAACAAAGCTACAAGCAACAAATTTTCGACCTACATGCCTAATAAGGCAAAAGGTTGAGAAGGTAGACGAACTACTAGAAAATTTTGGCGAATAGAAGAACCACCTAGTAAGGAAAGGAGGTTAACAGAGGAAGAGATGTTCAAAAAATCTTATAGGAGGACAGAAGAAGGGAGAGATCAATTGAAATTACCATTCAAAAAGCCACCCGCGGAGATGCTAGGAGAGTCAAGAAAAAGAGCAATAGCACGATGGTTAGCAATAGAAAATAAGCGAGAAGGGAATCCTAGTCTGAAGAATGACTATATAGCAGCAATGCAGGAACATTGGGAACTAGGGCACATGACAAGAGCATCCACACCGGTAGAACATTATAATACGATAAATGAAAAGGGTCAGTCGAGATTGAGTTGTTATCACATACCCCGCCACGCCGTAATCAAGCCAGAGAGCACGACAACAAAAACAAGAATAGTATTTGAAGCATCAGCAAAGACTTCACCAGGCAAGTCTCTAAATAAATTACTAATGGTAGGGCCCACAATTTAAGAAAGTCTAATTACACGTTTAATGAAATGGAGAAGTTTTAAGTTGGTATTGAGAGGAGATATCACGAAAATGTACAGGCAAATCAGGGTTTACGAGGAACTACGAACTATCAACGGATAGTATTCAGATTCAATTAACAAGATCCTATCGAGGATTTCAAGTTAATAACTCTCACATTTGGTGTAGCTAGTTCAGCGTTTATGGCAACTAGAACATTAAGGGAAATAGCAGATGAAGAAGAAAGGAAATTGCCAGTGGGTGCAGAAGTAGTAAAGTCACATTTTCATGTTGACGATTTGTTTACAGGAGCAGATACAATAGAGAAGGTAAGAACAATATGGAAAGAAACAAGGGAAGTATTAGGTAGCGGAAGGCTTCCGATGAGAAAATGGTCATGTAATAGTAATATTTTATATTCAATACCAGAACAGGAAAGGGAAATCAAGGCAAGGCAGATTGGGATAGATGACAGCATCAAAACATTAGGAATCGGTTGGTTGTCATTAGCGGACACTTTTTTCTTTACAGTACCAAAATTCGACACACAAATTTCATTAACAAAAAGGAGTTCTTTATCCCAGGCAGCTAAGCTATTTGATCCGTTGGGATGGTTAGGACCAGTGATGATAAAACCGAAAATCATGTTCCAAAGATTATGGAGACAAAAATTGAATTGAGATGACAATTTTCGGAGTATATTACACTCTTTCGAAGAAATACGAATTCCACGGTGGTATAGGTTTACGAGAGGTGGTTGCGAAATAGAATAACATGGATTCTGCGACGCTTGAAAACAAGCGAGCGGAGCAGTAGTATATGTTAAATCAATAGGTGGGCAGGGAAAAGTAGACATTCAAATAGTGTTAGTTAAATCAAGAGTAGCGCCAGTCAAAACAATTAGCCTACCTAGACTCGAGTTATGCCGAGGAATATTGTTAGCTAATTTGGTCAAAACAGTCTCAGAAGAATTAAAGATCCCAAAAATATATTGTTAGACCGACTCTACGGTAACGTTAGGATGGGTAAATTCCGTTCCCGACCTATACAAGACATTTGCCGCGAACAGAATATGCGAAATTCAATCACTAATCGAACCTCAAATGTGGAGGCACGTAGAAAGCACTGAAAATCCGGCAGATTCTCTATCAAATGGCCAGGCCTGTAGCCAGGGTCGACTGCCAGGGGGGCTCGAGCCCCCCCCCCCCCCCCCACCAAATTGATAAAATTATATGAAATTTTGAGAAAATTCTCTTTATTTCGCGCATTTCACATTAATACAGTCGTATTTTTGATAAAGGGTTTTCGTTAAACAGGGTCGCCGATAAAAGGTGTTTTGTATTTCACCGGCACCTACCCCCCCCCCCAAATAATTTGCACACACGACTCTGCTTCGTTTTTGAGACAGAACCGGCGTCAGAAATCGCGAGCGGAGCGAGCGAAAAAATTTTGTCACAAATTTTTGAAAAATTTAGTATTATTCATGGCGTTTCCATTTTTCCAAAATAATCTCATTACTTATTTTCAGATGAAATTATCTTCTTCTTGGTTCGTTTATCTCACAAAATGTGAGTTAAATGTGCGAAGTTCCTCTCCGTCTAAAATAGATACAGCCACGGTTTTTTAAAAACAGGCTACTCTAAGTTTTGACAATAGAATTTGTCCTTCACTTCCCATATTTTCCTGAAATCGGTCACACTATATATATAGCAAAAATTCTAACAGCTCAGTAACCGATAACACACCACTGTCGTTAAAAGTGTCAAAAGTTTTTTCTTGCAATGAAGAACCGAAAATCTATTTCAATAACGAAACGGAAACATTGAGATGAGAGTGGAAAAGAAAAGAATGATTGCGCCGCAGGCGAAAATTTCTAGTATTGAAAACGATCATGACGTCAAGATTTATATTTTTTCGCGAAATTCGCAACATTTCAGTTTCGCCAGGGGGGGCTCTGAAGACGCTAGATACGGGCCTGCAAATGGCCAAAAAACCCAAATGTAGTTATTCCAGAGGAAATTTTAGAAATGCGAAAGAAAACGACGTTAACAACTCAAGTAAAGCATACTTTAGCACAGGAACTCATTAGGCGTTATACATCTTTCAATATGTTAGCAAGAGTTACGGCCAGAATAAGAACTTTAGCGTCAAAACGAAGCGAAGTCAGATTCAGGGCCGGATTAAGCTTTTCAGCGCCAATTCAAAAATGAAAACATTTTTTTTAAAGAAAAGCATTTAAGTTGCTTTAACTTAAAATTGCAAAAATTTTCTGGTTTTAGATGTTATAAACAAATTTATAATAAAAACAGCCTCGATTTTTTTAGTAACATTACTATTGAGGAATATTAGGGCGAAAATAAGCTTAAACTCCGTTATTGATTTCACCGATAAACATTATTAAATTACTTATTAATAAAATAACTTTGAATGCATTTCGAAGGTATGTATCCTCCATCATCAGCAACACACAACTAAAGATCAAAAATTATTAAACATAATAAATAATTATTCGAGTAAATTTGTGTAGTGATAACATACTCAAGTTCAAGGTGAAATCATTACAAACATAAAACTTTTTTATTTAATACAATTAAAAAGGTATGATGAGATGTTGCCTTGATCTGTGTTCATTAAGCCTATGTTCGATTTAATTTTTGTATGTCGATGTATGTAAAAGCTTTCAAAAGCATCTAGGCGCATAGGGTTAACCACTCTCTTCAATAAAATTAATCTTTTACTTTCCACTGCTTCGTTAACTTTTTTAAAGCTAAGATGTAAATTCGTTAGGGCGTGTTCAGATACAGATGACTTAGTTGGATGATTGTTTCTTATGTGCGCTAAGTGTTCCTTGTATCTGATCTAGACTTGTCTTCGAGTTTGACCATAATAAGTGGAATTACAACAACTACAGGTGATTTGGTAGATTCCGAACTTTTCTAACCATATAATTTTGTCCTTGGTACTTACAAAAAAATTGGATAGCTTGTTTTGCGTTCGGTAAACAATCTGCATTTGTTGTCTCTTGCACAACGACTTCAGTTTGTTTGTGATTTTGGGAACATACATCAAACAGACTCTGTAGGAACATGACAGCCAAACCATTCATGTCAAAGACAAAATAAATTAATTGCAATCCTGTATCAGTTGAAGTAAAGTTTTCATTTTCATTAGAATTGACAGTAACTGATTGTTCGTATATTGTCGTATACATCATGTTCTCTAAGAAAAAGTTATCTAGCGGTCTGATTTTACAAACAAAAGCTCTTTCTCTAGATTTTTTTCTTAGCTTTTTCTTGTCGGTAATAAGTGCTGGATTTCTTAGAAACCGGCTCTGTCATTTTCGTAAAAGAGGTAAATACAACACTTTTCCGAATATAAATATTTAAAAAAAAATAAAAAAAATCTGAAATGTC
This sequence comes from Pseudolycoriella hygida, assembly GCA_029228625.1. Classification (NCBI taxonomy): domain Eukaryota; kingdom Metazoa; phylum Arthropoda; class Insecta; order Diptera; family Sciaridae; genus Pseudolycoriella; species Pseudolycoriella hygida. The sequence goes on along the minus strand of CM055403.1, from coordinate 82,994,118 downwards.
AAACAAACAAAACGTTTCGGTTTTTGAAAAAACTGAAAGATTAAAAAGTGATAGAGATTGAAAAACGAAGTTGTAATAGAACAGCAACAGTAGTGTGTGTTTTTTTTTTTTTTGTTGCAAACTACATATTTCGTTATCCACACAAAAAATATTCAAAGACACTGAAAACGCCGAAAATATTTTTTGGACCCGTGCGAAGTACGTGTCCTATGCGTTTACCACGACGTTTGTAACCGGCCGATTTGGGAGGGGGGGGGGGGGAGTAAGGGGAGCATCGATTATGGTAAATTCCACAAGTGCATACTTATTTGTGTATTATAGTGTCTTATTGAAAGTGTTTTTGCGATGTCATCAAGTAATAACGACAACGACCCGCCCGACAAAACTGGAACATATAAAAACGGAAATTCTAAAGAAATAAATGTGAAAAATTTTAGACCCCGTATCTTCACGCTTTGACGATAGTGGCAAGCATGAAGACCCTAAAAGAACAAAAACGCATGATGACAACCTGCAGAAAAGATCATCTTCCTCAACAGTGGAAGACTTACAAAAAAAGTCATCTTTCTCTCTAATGAGAAATTCTATACAATAAAAATCAATTTCGAAAGGAGAATCATTCTGCAAGGAAAGCTGTTAAACAACGAATACCTCCGATTATAATAGCCAAAGCTTTTAAAAATCCGAAAGATGCTATACCAAATATAACAAAAATGATGAAGAGGAATTCTGCCTTCAAAATTATGAAAGACGGATATAGCGTACCTCTCGAATCATTGCACGACCATAACACTTTGAAAGAGTTCTTGGCACAGCAAAAAATACCATTTTACACTTACACGACCCTAGACAAGAAACCAGTAAGATTAGTCCTAAAGGGCGTTCATTATTCATTCACTCCAAAGGACATAGAGGAGGACCTATCTACAAAAAATGTGAAAACTATCAGCATTCAACCGATGTTTGCGAAAGGAAAAGTGAATACGGACATGTTCATAGTGAATTTTGAACAAGGTACGAAAATCGCAGAAATAATGAAGTCAGTCAAACACGTTTGTCATCAAGCCGTTTCGTGGCAGCAGTTCATCAAAAAAGATACGGGAACTCAGTGTCGCAAATTCCAACGCTTTGGTCATGTAGCTTCAAACTGTGGCCTGGAATATCGATGTGTAAAATGCACTCACAGACATTCACCAGATGACTGCCCTCTGGAAGACGATCAGCCAGCAACATGCGTAAATTGCAATGGTGATCATCCAGCCAGCTACAAGAAGTGCGTAGCTTACACCAAATACACGGAAAGTCTAGCAAAATTCCAAACGAAGCCAGGTAGCAATAAAACACAAACAAAAAATAGTAATAATGTAGTCTTTTCCAGCAACGCATCAAATCTTAAAAGTAATCTATCATTCAGACAAGTTTTAAAGTCGAACAATCAAACAAACCCTGAAAATAATCTTAATTTCCTGAGCAATGAAATCAATAGTTTATTTAATTGTAGTATTAATGATTTACTGCAAAGAATCCAAAAATTTGTACCTGAGTACAGAAAAGCAAGCAATCCCACGCTAAAGAAAATGTTAATCATAGACTACCTATCTCAATTCACGTAGACATGGAAGCTACAAATCTTAGGATAATAGCTTGGAACGTAAACAACTTACGTAGCAGAGCTAAGCAATTAGAAGTTGAATATCTTTTGCATAAGCATAATCCTCAATTACTACTGCTTAGTGAAACTAAGCTCTCACATGTGAATGTTGTGAAGTTCTCGAATTATAAAATTTATAGGAATGACCGACAGACTGATGGTGGAGGTGGCACGGCCATTCTCATCAAAGATAATGTGAAGCATATGGCTGTGAATACACCATCACTAAAGTCCAGCGAAGCTACGTGCCTGAACGTATCAGTGGGTGGTTCTAAGACTCTGACTGTAGTCTCTTTTTACTGTCCCAAAGCTCTACTGAAAGACGACTTGAGGAAGCTCACGACCTAAAATTCAAACATATTTATTGGTGGTGACTTCAATTCTAAACATCGGTTTTGGCATAATTCAGGCAACAATGCAAACGGAAACAATCTATATAATTTTCTCGTTGATGAAAGTGCAGCAGAACTGATTCATCCAAAATACTTTACCTGTTATAGGAGTAAGTCAAATCCGAGTACTATTGACCTGGCACTAGTCAACGGGATAGGGATAACTAGTACAAACGTGTAAAAGAAAAATAAAAATCTTCGAAAATAAGTGCCTACGTATGGCAATTTACTTTAAAGGAACCAGAGTCAACTACAGGTATATATCCACTCAATCGCTGCATGAAATTACAAAAAACCCCAGACTGAATGAACACCTACATGATTTGGCAAAAAGGATGCTGAGTCGAACCTATCGAGGGAGACGTGGAGAAATATCAACAAAATTTTGGGAAGTAAGAAAGCTAGTAAAGACATTAATAAAATTATAGTGAATAACCTTGAAGTAACAGATAGCCAGGAAATGCTAGAAGAATTTAACGTTTATTATTCTAATGTTTCTTCAAAACTACTAGAAACTGTCCAGATTAATGATGATGACGACGTGAATTTTTTCAACTCGATCCCGATACAAAATAATAGTATGTTTCTCTCGCCTACCAGTGAAACAGAAGTTAAGAATACTATACTAAGTTTAGATGACAGTAAATCACCTGGTGCGGATAACATTACTGTTTATGCTTTAAAGCAGTGCGTTGAGGAGATCAGTGGACATGTTTCTAGTTTAGCAAATAGAATTTTTGAAACTCAAAATAAATTATCCGTCTATATTAAAAATTGCTAAATTAATTCCAATCTTTAAATGTGGCGACATAAAATTAACGTCTAACTACAGGCCGATATCATTATTGAGTATAATTAATAAAATATTAGAAAAATTGATTCATAAACGTTTAATAGAATTTTTGGATAGCAATAATTTCTTTTACAAATTTCAATACGGAATTCGTTCAAGATCAAATGTTGAATCTGCGGTAACTGAGTTAATGGATAAAATAATAAATGCAATCGATAATAATAAATACGTTCTCGCAGTTTTTCTTGATTTGGCTAAAGCATTTGATACTGACGACCACAAAATTTTGTTATATAAATTAGAAAAGGCAGGCATCAGAGGTCCGGTATTGAATTTGATGAAAAGTTATCTTCGAGAACGAAAACAATTTGTTTATGTAAATGATAGCTCAAGTTAAATGAAGGGTATTTGATGTGGTGTACCTGAAGGAAGTGTACTAGGTTCTCTTTTATTTTTGAAATATATTAATGATATTGGTAATTTAGGTCTCAACTGTATGCCAAATTTATTCGCGGACGATACTTTTTTGTATTATGTGGATGGAAATTATATCATCAATGAAATAAATGCTCAAAATGACCTAGACAAATTAAGCGAATATTTTAGATTAAATAAGTTGACCTTAAATGTTAAAAAAACTAAATTTATTAACATATACGCGAGAATGAAGTCACCACCGAATGTATTTCTAAATTATAACGGAGTTACCATTGAAGAAGTTAGTGAATTTAGTTATTTGAGAATTATTCTAGATAAACATATTACCTGGAAATAACACATTAATTATCTTTGTTCCAAATTATCTGTTAGAGTAGGAGTTCCGAGGAAACTTTCATATTTTTTACCAAAAAAAGTTTTATTATTATTATACTTTTCGATGATCCACAGTCATCTAAATTATTTGTGTTTATTATGGGGTTCTGCTGCAATTTCTCATCTAAAATCATTGCAAGTATTACAAAATAGAACGCTCAAGTCGATCTATGGTTTACCATTGATGTATTCGACGAGTTGTTTGTATAGTCTTACTCAAATTCTCCCTCTTAAAGGATTATATTATTATCAGGTTTGTAAATAGAACATTAGGCAGAGTCTATTCGACGAAAGAATTCAGAGGTGTTGAACATGAGCATGATACACGATCACGAAATACTTTGTATTACAGATGCACAAGAACGAATATTGGCAAGAGTGAAATACGTTTTATCGGTCCATTTTTGTTTAACCATATTCCCAATTTTATCAATGAACTTAAGCCAATATAAAGGTGAATTAAAAGTCTGGCTGTTACAAAAAGACCAACTAGACAAATTATCAAAACTACATTTACTTATTTAGAAAATCAAAAAAAAAAAAAAATTAAAATGAAAACAGAAGAGTTATTAAATGTATCACAAGAATCAATAATTTCAATTGAATTAGTACCTTTTTATTAATTTTTGTTCTGAAGAAAGTTTTGCTTAATTATTTTTTTTTTTTTTTAATTATCAATCAAATTCCTTCATTGAAGAAATTCGCTGGAATTGATGTTTTATTTAACTTTTGACAAAATTTTCAAATTGCTATTATCTTTTTTTTTAAATGTTCATTAAAGTTTTGTACAAAATCATTGGAAAAGAGAATAAACTACTACTACTACTACTACTACTACTACTACTGCTACTACTAAACATGATCATTAGTGGGCTTGGTAGCATTGCAAACGAACGTGCTTCAAATCTTTACAAGCCTCCTCATCATTTGCTCTGGAGTCGTGATTCTAAGCTATTATCCATATAGACAGCTGCATGATTTGAATTATCTGACCGACTTAATGAGTATCTAACAATTACTGAATATTTATTTTTTTTTGTCACTTAGGTTAAGTTAGGGTTAAGTTTAAAAAAAAAATTAGTAGATCGGTTGCTTTTTCAAAAATTTTTTACAACCCAAAAGGGGAGTATCTGTATCTCCAATGAAATTCCTAATTTTATCAAACAACAAAAAATGAGAACTGTCAGGCCAACCGCGACATACATAAAGAAATTTCGTCATATAAATTTGGTAAAGCCCTCATCTTGGCTGTAAATTTAGCGCAACATAAACTATTAAATTAAATTGTAACAAATTTTACATTCTTGAAATAAACAATTTTTACAAAAAAAAGACGTTATTTAAAACAATTATCGGTGAGCGTAGTATTTTATATTCCATTAAAAGTCAAGAAAGTAGTGTTTGTTTACAAAAATGCGACTTTAAAAAGTGATCCAAAAGTGAAAATTAGCGCTTGAATTTAACTTGAAACCATTGTTTATAGTAAGATATCCCGATTAGAGGCCAAATTACATAGTTGGAACGTGTTTTTCTTCTAAAAATTTTTTACACTATATCACACCATTCATCAACTTATTTTTGCTGTTTTCATCAAGTTTATAAATGATGCTCATATTGACAACAATTTTAAAGCGTAAGCAATCATCGTAATTTCGTGATATTATATTTCATAACATGCTTTTTCCGAAAAAATATTCAAAATCGTATCAGAATTTGCCATTCAATAGCCGCCAACATAGAGCGCCACACTGAAATGAGGGGAAAAGATGAAACAAAGTCCTCTCTATATAAAAAAATTGTCCGTCCGTCCGCCGAGCTAGGGCCGCTTAAGTGGTTTTTAGTGTTTTGTACATATCTCGAGTAAATCTCAACCGATTACAACAAATTTTTTTGTTGGAAAGTTTAATAAGTGCCCAACATTTTATGGAAGAACTTTTTTTGACCTTGGTTCAATGGAACTAGCAGGAGCCCTAAAAGAGCGAGCCGACTAGGGTCCCAGTGTTTTTCATATATAAATCGGATAAATTACTTCAGATTTTCATGAATTTTTTTTTTGTTGGAAAGGTCAACAAGTACCCAACATTCCATGGAAGAACAATTTTCAAGTTTGGGTCAGTGGACCTCGCTGGAGCCCTAAAAAGCGGAACTGACAAGGGCCCTAACTTGTATTTTATACATAAATCGAGTAAATTCCATACAATTTTCGTAATTCTTTTTCCATTCGATAGGTAATCAATGTCTTAAGTGCTCACAAGCAAAAATTTTAGTGAGTTAGTGGCGGTGGGGGGTCGCCACCGCCAGCTATGGCAGCCGCGCGGTTACCGTGGCGCCAAAAAATTTTTATGAATGAGGATTGTAGAGGTGATGACTGTGATCATTCCAGTACATGTAAGAGGTGGTCGCCACCGCCAGCTATGGCAGCCGTACGAGTTGCCGTGGCGCCAAAAAAATTTTATGAATGAGGGTTGTAGAGGTGATGACTGTGATCATTCCAGTACCTAAGGTGTTGGTAGCCTAAGTTGACACAAAGTGTTCCGAAGGTAGCCGAAGGTGACACGAAGTGTTTCGAATGTAGCCGAAGGTAACACGAAGTGTTATAGAGGTACTTAAAGGTCGAAGGTAGCCGCAGGTAGTAGGGCCACAGGTCGGACCTACTTCTTGTGTTTGAAAACCACTTAGGCGGCCCCAGCTCAGTGGCCCTAGCTCGTTCAAAAATACCTATCTGAAATGCAAAAATCGCTTTTGGTACTACATTTCAGGGCAAAAAAAATTTTGAGTATCAGTTAAGAGAGAATCTGATGAAAGGTAAAACCTTGTCAAACCAAGGCACCCTGATGTTGAAATTCTGACTGCGCCAAATTGGATGAACTAGTAAAGTTAATAGTTAATAGTCGACACCAGGCTGCGTACTTTTAACCTAAAGTCTGGTGCTGAAATCGTACTTTGCGTTCTTTGCCGCGGCACACCAAATTCTAGAAATGGCTTTATCCATGAAAAAATCACTAAATTCATGTAACACGCGTTTTTAAAAATTCCTTTCCTAGTTTTGTGAGCTCAAATGCTTTAATCAGTACCGCTTTATCGAACGGCCACTTCAGGCAAATGCCCCAAGGCACCGAGATTTCGAGGGCCTCCAATTATGCAACTCGATAGCGTAGTGGTTAACACGTCTGCTTGCTACTATTAGATTGAGTTGCCAGTGCGTTGGTTCAAAACTCAACCGCAGATAGATTTTTCCCGATTTTTAGATTTGTAAATAAAACAAAGCCGATTGAATCGCTTCAAGTGAAGTTGAGTGTAGCTGCTCTTTCCGAATCAGAAGTCGCTTTTGACGTAAGTCACATAGATCCAGAAAATGTACCGTTTGAAAGTAGCCAGATTTCACATTTGACAAAAGTTTCATCAATATTCATCAAATGTTAGAAAAAATCTTTTTCATTTCTACAGTTCTCAGGTAGTTTTGTATTATAGGTTACCCAACAACTACTTTAATTGAAACTTAGCTCACTACTAGGGTATAGTGGGCCGATAGAGGTCCAAAGATAATAACTATACCCAAGAAAAATGGTAATTTGCATGAAAGTTGCTTTCTTTAACATTTTCATGGAAATCTTCACATTTCATAATACTCAGTTTTGTTATTTTAACAACGAAAAACAAGTTCAACTATAAATATGAACACACCATAGATAACAACAGCCGAATGTAAGCCGAATCTCATATTATTCACAGAAAACGACAATATCTTTTTAAAAATCCTTCGAATTTTATGACTTTTAATAAAGTGTCTGATGTTTAGACAATTAAACTTTCACAACATAGCACGGGTTACATTTACAACTTGCTCATATGTGTTTTCGTCTCAGATTGATAATATTAACAAAAAATGAAAATTATTAACGATTCCCGCATCCCCCTGTACCAATGCTGAAATATCTTTAAAACCTCAGATATTCTCCAAGTAACTAAAGTAAATTTTCAAATTAATTGTGTTTGGTAAACTTCAAAATTTACATTCTAAATTTCACGTTACTCTGTAAATGAGGCAAACCGCAGAATTCACATAAATAAAGAAATTCGTTTATTTTTGCAAATTTGACTATTTACCGCAACTCCTAGTTGCTGAGATGTGACCTAATTTTCGGATTGTATTACTTTTTGTATGTGTAAAAACATTTCAAAAACAAAAAATCGAAAATGTGAATTTCACATTTCACATTTTTTTCACAGATGTGGTCACATTTATGTGAAAATATGTGAGTAAAATGTGAAACACATAATTTTCAAACGGCAAATTTGTCGTCAGAGAGTTGCGGGAAAAGTGAGAAAGTAATGGACATAAGCAAATTCGAATATTTAGAAGCAAAATTAACATAAGCTCTTAAAATGTGTGCAGTTCCAAGTTTTTTGTCATCATAAATCCATCTTCTCATTTAGAATGAGATTTGCAATATTGTCTAATTCGGATGACATGCAACCTACAACATTTTTGTTTAAATATTTTTCATAGTAGTCATATTGGTCGCGTCTAACACAGTAAAATGTACGGGCATCTAATATTGTCTAATGGCAAACTCATTGTAAACAATAATGTTTGCTTACTTTCAGTTTAGTTTCAATAGAAGGTAACTCAGTTGTTGCTTAGAAATGATTAAAGTTAGGGATTTTGAAGAATTCATTGTTTTTTACCGTTTTTTGGGCTCTATATATGACTAGTTGCTGAGATGTGACCTGATTTTTTGTTTGTTTCACTTTTTATATCTATAAAAACATTTTAAACACAAAAAATCCGAGATGTGAAATTCGATTTTCACATTTCACATTTCAAATATGTGAAACAAATGTGAAAAAAATATGTGAAGTCACATAATTTTCAAATGGCACATTTGTCGTCGGCATTGAATTTTTCGGCTATATTATTGCACATCTAAAATCTTTATTACAGAATGTGCCGAGATGTGACCCAACGTAACGTAACGTAGTTTGCATATGGAAATGTGAGTGGTGAAAGTGGCTAAATTTGCCTTTTTTCGTCACATTTGCCAGATGTGAACGTCACATTTCCATATATAAAGTATTTCATTGTGGGACTTTAGGTCACATCTCGGTACATTCTACCATAAACTTTTCAGATGTGCAAAAATATCCATAAAAAATTTTAAACTGACGACAAATTTGCCGTTTGAAAATTATGTGTTTCACATTTTACTCACATATTTTCACATAAATGTAACCACATCTGTGAAAAAAAATGTGAAATGTGAAATTCTCATTTTCGATTTTTTGTGTTTGAAATGTTTTTACACATACAAAAAGTAATACAAACCAAAAATTAGGTCACACCTCAGGTCACATCCACGGCTCGAAAACTGACACAAAAATAGATAAATATGAAAATTGTATTCTTCCCTTAAAACGATGCAGATTAGGATGGGTCGAATTATTTTTTTCGTTTTTTCCGGAAACGCTGGGGTCAGGCTGTACCCAGAATGGTCCAAGAAAAATTTCTACATACTTGGATTTTTTTAAAAATTCGATCTACTACTGCCGGGAAGCGGAAAACTGGTTTTTGGGCTTGATTTACGAATTGATCACATTTAGACACTAATTTCTATTTCAAATAATAATGAATATGAATGGATCTATCTGTGCCGAAGAACTGGGGACTAGTAGCTACTAGAACCGGCAAAAGAAAGATTTCCGAAGAGACATTGTCTCCGAGCTACACACTGTTACAATTCCCGAAGGTCAATTTTCACACATTTTTTTCGACTTTGACGTCATAAATCGGACTTAAAGGGGGGTTGTGGGAAATTTGTTCATATGTGCTTGGATAGTGGCTTTAATGGAGATTTTAAAACAAAGATGGCTTTGAAGTTTGACCATGAACTCATAAAGTGCGATGAATTTAGATAAATCTCCATTTTTAGTGTAAAAAGTAACAACTTCAAACTAAGCCATTTTTGTTCAACAAAATGCGTCACTGTGCATTGCATAGTGCTTTTTTATATCGAATTATGGGATGATAGCACGAGATCTCAGTGCTGCTCTTTGTAGCCATCGCAATATTCGGGACCATCAACCTTTATTAATGCTTCTCTAACTAGCTATAACATTATATACACAATGTGGATCGTTTTGAACTTTTGATTTTTAATTCTCAAGGCACATGGTTTTCCACATCCCCCAGGGCCCCCAGATTACGAATATATCAGCCAGCCGCTTTTTTTTTAATTGACGTTTTAAGGGTACCGACCGAGCGATTTCCGAGTAGAGAATTTTCATACGCATTTTCATACGCAATTTTCAACGTATAGGGTGTAATTTCAAAGAAAATGAAATAAGATAAGCGTTAAAAATGGATTCAGACATGTGCGCTTCAAATATCGAATTTGGTTAGGCTTTAAGTGCCAACTGGGATGAAAACTGCTGTTTATTCATATTTGAACCGACAAGATATTGTTTTAACTTCGAAAAAGGAGAAAAAATTGTTTTTCGACGCAAAAAATACTACTTTTTATGGGATTTGAGGCCAAAAGTTACAAAAATGTACGAATTATTTATTAGTTTACAATTTCTGCTGGGGCGTTTTTCCTCTAAAATGTGAACAAAATGAAAATTTTGCACTCCAAGCTCAATTCTGAGCTCATTTTCGGATTCCTCATGAAATTCTAGTATAAAATAAGCTTTTACTCAATATCATACCACTGTAAAAGTTTCCTTGTATGTAAGTTGAAAGTTGACTCATTCATAGCTGTGAACCACAAATCCAACTTTGATGACCTGCAGTTCTTACATACTTGATTTTCTTCGTTGACAATGTTCAGAGAATAAACTAGTGACTAGCGACGCTAACCCAACCTTGCCTATAATACAAAATTAACCGAGAACTGTGGAAATGAAAAAGATTTTTGCTTACATTTGGTGAATATTGATGAAAATTCTGACAAATGTGAAATCTGGCTACTTTCAAGCGGCCCATTTCCTGGACCTATGTGCTTTATGTCAAAAACGACTTTTGATTTGGAAGGAGCATACTCAAATTGCTCTGGAGATGACTTAGATGCGACTTTTTGAGCTATATTGTGGATGCATTGTAACGACTTCTATGTAAATTACCGGGTTTTTGCGTATTTTTAGCATGTTTTGACCTCCCTTGGCTCTCTATAGACGAGATGTGACCACATTTAAGTTGAAATTACTTTTTTATGACTCAAAATACAAAATTAACCGAAAAATGTGAGGATGTGAAAATATGTGATTCACATATTTTCACAGATGTGAGTCACATTATGTGAAAAAATGTGAAATGTGAAATTTTTGAACGCACATTCTCAGTTTCTATGATACTTACGTCCGATGTTGGGCCACATCTCGTTTCTGTAGGTGAAAATGTGCCAAGATGTGACCTAAGTGGTCATCCACAAGCTGCGGTGTTAGACAATGTGCGATTCACAGCAGTCACATATGTGGTTTTTTCCACAGATGTGACTGATGTGAATCTCACGTTCGAAAAGCTTGGTCAAAAATTTTAATCAACCGAAGCGAGAGCGAGACCGGGAAAAGATAGCTACATTGCGTGGAAAAAAATGCACAGTAATTAGGTGTTGTTGGTTGGAGACGTCTCGCACGGGATCGTCTCAAATGGAGAAATAATGTTGAGTTAGAAAGCCTGAGTAAGTATTACCCGTATTACCCGCGATACGTTTCGGTCGCACTTTCGGAACGATTTGTGAATTCGAATTCGATAAAACTAATCACAATTAATTTTTTTTCTGCGTACGTACAATCGTGCTCGACCCCCCCCCCCCCACCGTACGCTTCCGTACGAATTTTGAAACCCCCCCCCCCAAAGTGCGTACATAATTTGTGTATGACCCCTTAGTGAAGGGTGTGAATTTACATTGCTTGGCTATTTCGGAGGCACATTTCAAGAGCTATGTCTCTGGTATTTCGGTGGGACTGGAAGGGTACAACTTACTGAGGAATGATAGACCTGGACGTAGGAAAGGTGGGGTAGCACTATACATCAGGAAAGACTTGAGCGTACAGGTTGTCGCCGAATCAGTGTACACGCCGGGATGCTTGGAGTAGTTGAGCTTTGTTTAGCTTCAAAAAAGGTTCTGCTGGGCGTAATGTACAAACCGCCAAAGGTCGACCAGGTTGATGAATTGAACGACGTACTGCAGCGCTTTGCAGTGTCATGCGCATATATTATAATTGCGGGGGACTTTAATGAAGACCTGGTAAAACGTTCTGCAAAGACGAGACGATACGTGTCAGTAGTTGAGGGCATGTCTTTGAGATTTGTTTCTGACGAGCCGACCCACTTCTCGTCGACAACGTCCACTGCCATCGACCATTTTATGACCAGCTCATTGGACAGGGTAACTCGGTTCTCTCAAATCAGTCTTCCAGGCGTCTCGAAACACGACCTCATCTTCCTTTCCATGAAATGTAATATGGGACACGTTAATAGGCCTCCAAGAATGGTGAGGCAACTGCACCGTCTGGATACAGAAAAGTTGACAGCCGATGCAGCAGCGATAAACTGGATGAGAATGATTTACGTCAGTGATGTGGATGAGCTGGTTAATATGTTTAACAAAGACATTCTGCAGCTCCTTGATACGCACGCTCCTCTGGTACCATGTATGTCGAAGCGCTCCGTAAATCCATGGTTCAGCTCAGAAGTGAATAAGGCGCTAATCGATCGTGACCTAGCATATGCTGAGTGGAAGAGAGATCGGACGAATGTGAAGTTTTGTCTATTTAAAGTGCTGAGGAATCGTGCGACACAAGTAACCCTAATGGCTAAAAAGAGGTATTTTGGGAAGAGATTTGCTTCTGTTGTACCAACACGGAACCTGTGGGGTGGTTTACGGCAGACGAATTCAACGCACATTTCGTACGTAGAGCTGAATACTCCGAGTTTCCGAGGATATTGATCGGGTCAGGAAGTCCCACTCTAAGTGGTATAGTGAGGGAAGCCCATGAATTCTCATTTCGTGGAGTGAATGACTCAGATGTGCTCTCGTCGATTCGTAGCGTAAAGTCAAATTCCGTTGGTCTTGACCAAATCCCAATTTCATTTATCAAGCTACTCTTACTATTTATATTGCCAGTGATTACTCATCTATTTAACCTGGTGATCACGAAATCCGTGTTCCCAAAGTGCTGGAAAGTAGCGAAGGTCATTCCTCGTCATAAGAACACGCGCAGTAACTCGCTGAACGACTTTAGACCCATAAGTATGTTAACATCGCTATCCACAGCGCTTGAGAGGATCTTGAAGTGGCAGATGATTGACTATATGAATGAACATGACATGATGTACAAATTCCAATCGGGTTTTCGGACTGGTTACAGTACGACGTCCGCACTTTTGCAAGTTACAAATGACATAAGAATTAACATGAGTAAGAACGTTGCCACTGTTCTACTGCTTCTTGATTTCTCAAAAGCATTTGACTCGGTGTCGCATAGTCTCCTCCTCGTGAAACTGGCTGATAAATTCGGCTTCACTTCGAGTGCCGCGGATCTCATGAAGAGTTATCTTACACATCGCTCGCAGTCTGTGTTCATCAATGGGTTTAAGTCAGCTGAGTTGAGCGTTACGCGCGGGCTGCCGCAAGGTTCAGTGCTTGGCCCTGTTCTATTTGCCTCGCTCGTTAATGATCTCCCTCAAGAACATTGTAACGACTTTTATGTAAATTACCGGGTTTTTGCGTATTTTTAGCATGTTTTGGCCTCCCCTGGCTTTCTACAGACGAGATGTGACCACATTTAAGTTGAAATTACTTTTTTATGATCCAAAAAACAAAATTACCCGCAAAATATGAAGATGTGAAAAAATGTGAAATGTGAAATTTTTGAAGGCACATTCTCAGTTTCTAGAATACTTTCGTCCAATAATGAGTCTCATCTCAATTCTGTAGGTGAAAATGTGCCAAGATGTGACCTAAGTGGTCATCCACAATCTGCGCTGTCAGAGAACGTGCGATTCATATCAGTCACATCTGAGGAAAAAACCACATATGTGACTGCTGTGAATCGCACATTCTCTGACACCGTAGCTTGTGGATGACCACTTAGGTCACATCTCGTCACATTTTCACCTACAGAATCGAGATGTGGACGTAAGTATCATAGAAACTGAGAATGTGCGTTCAAAAATTTCACATTTCACATTTTTTCACATAATGTGACTCACATTTGTGAAAATATGTGAATCACATCTTTTCACATCCTCACATTTTTCGGTTAATTTTGTGTTTTGGCTCATAAAAAAGTAATTTCAACTTAAATGTGGTCACATCTCGTGGTTCGGAAGTCACGTTAAGCCGGTGGTCCAGACAACACTTGTTATTGGCTGTAAAAAGCTGTTAGTGGAGTCTCTAAAAATACAAATACAAATAGAGAGCCAGGGAAGGTTAGTTAAAACATGCTAAAAATGCGCAAAAATCCGGTAATTTACATAGAAGTCGTTACAATGCGTCCACAATATAGCTCAAAAGGTCGCATCTAAGTCATCTCCAGAGAAATTTGAGTATGCTCTTTCCAAATCAGAAGTCGCTTTTGTCGTAAGGCACATAGGTCCAGAAAATGGGCCGCTTGAAAATAGCCAGATTTCACATTTGACAGAATTTTCATCAATATTCACCAAATGTAAGCAAAAATCTTTTTCATTTGCACAGTTCTCGGTTAATTTTGTATTTTGGGTTACCCACAACTACTTTAATTGAAACTTAGCTCACTACTAGGGTATAGTGGGCCGATGGAGGTCCAAAGGTAATAACTATACCCAAGAAAATTGGCAATTTGCATGAAAGTTGCTTTCTTTAACATTTTCATTTCACATTTCATAATACTCAGTTTTGTTATTTTAACAACGAAAAACAAATTCAACTATAAATATGACCACACCTTTGATATCAGCAGCCGAATGTGGGCCGAATATCATGTTAGGTATAGAAAACGACAATATCTTTTTAAAAAATCCTTCGAATTTTATGACTTTTGATAAAGTGCCTGATGTTTACAAAATTAAACTTTCACAACATAACACGGGTTATATTTACAACTTGCTCATATGTGTTTTCGTCGCAGATTGATAATATTAACAAAAAATGAAAATTGTTAACGATTCCCGCATCCCCCTGAAAGCATCCACGGCTCGAAAACTGACACAAAAATGGATAAATATGAAAATTGTATTCTTCCCTTAAAACGATGCAGATCTATGATTTTCGTTATTCTGACTGTTCTATGTAACATCTGAAAATTATTTTTGGAAAAATATAACAATTTTTAAGAGTCACTTTGCATCGCACGCATGTCAGCTCCAGAATCCACCAGAAAATAAACTTACTTAATATTGCGGTGAGTTTTTTTACTGTAAAAATTACAAGGAAGAAACTTAAGAAGTTAAAAAGAAACAAGTTCAAACGACAAATGTTTCGTAGCTACTTCATATTTCTGTAATAAACGAATGTGTCAAACGATTTTACAGATGTCAGTGCTGACGATTCGAATCGACTGATGTCCATCAATTGTTCGCGTTTCTCGCAACTTCCTGAAATGTACAATCTTTCCAATCTCGACAGTTTACAATTATGTCTTTCGAGAGTTATTTTTGTGGGTTTAAAACACAATGAATAAATTCCAATTCGGTGTTGCCGCTTTTAAACGAATGTACGTAAACAAATTGGCCATGTCATGTCATTTGTCAACAAAAACACAAATCGGAAGATTCCCGTGATGATCACAAATTAAATTACATTTTTTTAATAGAAAAGTTAATTCGAAACTTCACAAAATTTTACTACTTTTTCTAAATAGATAAACGTTTCTAATAAAAACAAAATTCTCGAAAATCCACTAATAATGCTTGCAGAAGCTGGAAGTTTTAAAATACTTTTCACACGATAGAAATTAGCGATTTTTTGATGGATCCACCAATGGATGGATCCAAAATAGAAAAAGATTCAAAACTCCACAATTAAACACAGCACAACAAATGATCAAAACGTAATAACAATTGAAATTGTTTTAACTGAAGTAAAACAATAATTTGTGAGATACTTCACTAGAAAATCTAAAATTTTAAAAAATATACTGAAGTACTGCTACTGTCAAAGCCGTCAATCAAAACAATGGATGATAATGTAGATAAAGATGATGAAAATCAAGATACGGTTGACCCGTACTGTTATTTCAAAAATAAATTGAGTTTTCGAAAAATTGAATTTTCAAGAAATTTAAAGTTTTTGTGAAAATTCAAAATTATCAAGAAGACCCACATTTTTGAACAATTCAAATTCTTTCTCCAAATATAAATTTTTGAGAAAATAAAAATTTCAAGGAAATCCCACAATTACAGGAAAATATAATTTCTAGAAAAATTTCAAATTATCAAAAAAATTAAAAATTTCTCTCTTCTCTCTCTTAGACTCTCTAAGAAAATTGGAGTTTTATAAGATATGCGAATCCCCGAAATAATCGGACTTTCTGCAAAATTAAGCTTTTAGGAAATTTACAAAATTAAACAAAAAACTACATTTGCAAGAAAATTCAAATTGTTGAAGTAATTTCTAAATCCAACATTAAATAAAAAATAATGCGAAGAAACAAATATCGATCTATTCCGAAATTTGCTAACAACAGAGTCATCAAACAAATGTGCAAAAATGTTAAGTCAGAGAACGTTTGAATTTTAGAAAAAAAAAATGCGCCAATTAACGAACTCAATGAAACTGCATTATCGATATACATTTTTAGCAAAAGCCAAAAGCGACAACACTAAAACTGGGTGTGGGTTTTAGATCTCAAAGAACTCGCAGAACCCACAAATCGCAAGTTTTGTATAATTTTTCATTTGGATCGATTGTACATCAAATAATTGCATAATTTATTCACATTTTGCTTCAATTCTATCATTCTTTTCAACATATTATGAGCCGAAAAATTAGTTTAAAACTTAAAAAATCCCTTTTTTTTCTACGATATAAATATTCATTTATTTTTAACTCACATATAACAATGTCAAAATGCTGAGTATACGAAAGTATGGGATTTTAACATTTTTTCCAATTAGGTATGCGCCTAACATTTTTAGACCCGTACGAAGTACGTAGGTCTGATGCGTTTACTACCACGTTTGTTACATTGCGAATTCGAACCCGGGAGCAAGAGGGAAACTTTTTTTGTTGCCTCCAGATGACAAATCAGCGAAAAAAACAATGTCCGTCTGTCGGTCTGTCTGTCCGTCAACACGATAACTTGAGTAAATCTTGACCGATTTTCAAAAACTTTTATTTTCCTGAAAGGTAGTCGAAAAATATTTTTGGTTTTAGACCCATCTGGGCACTGTCGGCCCAAGGGCCGCCGAGCTAGGGCCGTTTAAGTGGTTTTTGGTCTTTTGCACATAACTCGAGTAAATCTTTTCTGATTTTCATAATTTTTTTTTGTTTGAAAGATCTGGGCATGGCCGACAACTTATGGAAAAAACATTTTTCGATTTGCGTCTTTGGACTTAGCTAGGGCACTAAAAAAGAGTCTTTGTTAGGACCCTACGTGTTTTTTGTACATAACTCGAGTAAATCTCTTCCGATTTTCAAAAACTTTTTTTGTTTGAAAGATCTCGGCACGGCCGACAATTTATAGAAACAAACAACAAACGACAAAACTTGTGTTCAGCCAAATTCTTTACCTATAGCTGACATCTATAGTCCCTTTTGGAATTGGCTAACTGGGTATCAAAAGAACCATTTTGCGGGGTCGATATTTTGTGGAGAATAAATTTGCATTTTGTGCACTTTCAAGTTTTGGATACAGGCGTGCTATTTTTTCATTGCCCTGCTGAATGTTCGACTCTGATTTTTCCTGTTTTGTTGTGTTATGTGCAGCATGCAGGAACAAAAACAATTGAACAGATTACTGACAGCTGCATATACGATGAACTATTAAGAATAACAATGGAGAAAAAAGGTTTGCAAAAGGAAACGAGCCATGTGTGTACAAAAAATACTAATTAATTAATTAATTAATTAATTGATAATACTCTGATTTTTGTTGAGATCACTGAAACATTCAAAATGTCACAAAATGTAAACAAGATCACAAAACTTCAACACTCAGAATCGCCACCTTTATAAAAATTAACTACTGCATGAAAATTAAACTACTGCATAAACTGCAAACATGCCAACTGCAACAATGAACATGCCAAGCAAAAATCAAAATTGCATTAAATAAAATAATTCCAATAAATCCAAATTTTTTTATTATCGAAATTATTAATGTAACAAACCTACCGAATGGTATAAAAAAATAAAAAAAATTACAGACGACTGCCTAATTTCACATAATTTCGCATTTGCTCATCCTGGCCTTCCTATCAACTTTTATCGATATATGGAAATAGATTATCTTTTTTTATGATGGAATCTGCCGAGATGAATTTTTCTCTATCGTTTGAGCCCGATATGAAGGTTCTATCTTCAGTGAGGCTGAGCAATAATTTATTGAACTTACTTCAACATTTCGAACTTTAAAAGGGGCGTGGCCTAAAAAGGGCCGAATTTTTTAAGGTCTGTTAATCGTTTTGGAATCAGGACGTTATAAGTAGTACCTGGTCCAAAAAGATACTTTCTACTAAAAAGTGAACTATTTTATCTTTTTTGTTTTAAAGAACCCCTTGCTAATATGAAATTTTAGATCTTTGTAGTGACCTCACTAAAATTTTGAAAAAAGGAAAATGTAGCTCTTGACATTCTCTATAACTTCTTCGAAGAACGACTCCCCCGACCCCTCAAATCGGTTGTCTATAAACATTGTGGTATACGCAATAGACCCCTTTTCAAGCAGCACGTTCTTCGCCTTCTAAAAATTCAACATACGCACTGAAAATACATTTTAACAGATTTGTATTTGAGAAAATTTTTTCAAATTATAGGCGAAATTTCTTGAAAACCTACATTTCCCGCAACACTGATAAATTTTGTGTTAATCTAAAAATGTAAACTGTAAAGTAAACATTGTTCGTTTGGTGTTATGACATTTTCTTACTTCGATTTTTGTTTCACCTCCGCGCCGTTCACACTTGACAGTTTTAATAAATATTTTCGTTCTAAATACAAAAAAAAATCAAATCTGATATTTCTATCTTCCCTCGAAGGTATACGCAATTATCTTTTCATTAGAAGACCAACACCAATCAATACAGGATTAACATTAAAAAAAATCATAAATAAAAGATGCGACGATGTTACGTCATTTCACAAAATGTTTTTTTTCTCCGAATTCTAGATGTCATTATCACCAGCTTTTCGTTCTCCATTCACGGATCTTACTGGTTGTTTGCACAATTTCCAGGGTCATCCACAATGTGCCCGATTCGAAATGAACATGATTGACTGTTTAGAAGCTTACGGACTTCATATGGGATCCAAAAAGTGCAAGGACCTAATTGATGATTTCCAGGAGTGCGCTAGCCGAAACAAACAAGTACAACGTGTCCAGGTATATGCTTCCGCGGTAATGGATAGTAGAAAGATTTTAATAACACTTTTGTAGGCAATGAGAATGGAGAGGCATCGACAATATTATTTCGGCGATAGGAAGGAACATTTTGCGGAACCACCCAAGGAAGACGCTTACTAGTTACGTTCGCTTGCCGTGTCACCTCCGATCATCGATAGATATTGTATCAGAACAACAATTTATTGAAAAATAAAAAAGTAGCTCAGAATAAAATCATTTATTATTTTTAACATAGATTATGTTATGACGAACAATGCGTAAAATTGTTCACCTCGGGCGGCCATTCAAGGTCAATCTTCATAACGTCTAGCGCCACTATGTCAATCCATTGACCTATTATTGAACAAATAGACGGAGATGTTCTGCCAAATTCACCTAATCGAAGAACTTTGTTAGTTATTCCAATAATGCTTATGAAGCGAAGCTTCCTTACCGTGCACCAATTCCTTAATATACGTTCCAGCTTCTGTTATTATGTCTAGAATAATCATTCGGTGATCATCTACACCACAAGAATGAGAAAACAACTTAACAACGAAAAGCATGACTTGAATGATGTAATCACCTTTACTTATTGCTCCTTTAATTTGATAAATTTTCCTTTGTCGGATCCGTAATGGTCGTCGATGTAAAACTCTTACTGGAGTAATTTGGTCGGTAGTGAACTCTTGGGAAATGTTAAGTTTCTTAAGCAATTCCACTGTCACCGGTTTATTAGTCACACACAGAGCGCGATATGCTTTTTTCTTATTTTCTTCTCCTTGCTTAATGTGTGTTAGCTCTTCTCTGAAGTGAAAATTTTTTAGCTTAATTCGAGGAATTGGACTTTTAAGAACTTATTTCTAAGACTGGGATACGAATCATTCAGTACTATCCATAAGTGTTGCATCCACTAAACACACCGCGACTACCCAAATTATTAATCTTGAGTGAACCATTAGTACACGACGAAGAAGGTAAGCGGTTAAGAAACCAATAGCCATTTGTAAACTTTTCCGCTTTCACAAGTTGTTACAAAATTTTCAGCTGATTATACCCGTACGAAGACACGAAGGTCTTCGAAAAGGGGTTTATTGTGCTTACCACTTCGTTTGTACAGTACAATGATTACATTGATTTATCACATTAATTTATAGTTATAGTTGGACGTAAAGTCTCTTCATCCATTCGACACCCGGGAAAAACTTAGGATTTCTGGTCAGGTGTGGGAGGGGGTTGGTAGGTAGTGGTAATGATTGGGGACCACCCCACCACCAATAATAAGTAGTCATTTGGCGGCGGTCACCTCTCTGAAGAGAATTGGAAGGGAAAACAAAAAAACAATTTTTTTCTTTTTTTTACTTTTTTAGTACTAGGAATTGTCGGGAAGTGCTGGGTAGGGCTTAGTAAGGCTGAATAGGGCTGGATGAGTGCTGAAATGGTGTTGGAAGAGTGGAGAAAGAATGGAAATTACCATAAAAATATATTGGGCCCTTAAAAGAGTCTACATAAGGCAAATTGGGCGCTCTAAAGAGTCTACATTAGGCAAGTTGGGCGCTTTAAAAAGAAATTTTATCGATAATGTAAGCATTCGCTGAGTGGACATCAATTTTATGTGCACTCACCCAGGATACGCCGCGTGGATACTGCTTACTTGTAACCCATTGGCCCTGAAAAGGGCCTCTTCTTCGTACTGAGATGGGGACCCCTCGGTTCGTCTCTACCGAATCCCTCTCAGTACCATTATATCGAAGCAAGTATAATTTGTTGCTTATTTGTCATAGATCTTTTGCAACTCTTCTTGCAATGCCCAGAATTTGTTTTTCTTGTCGCTCGATGTCCTCCGCTTCACATTACGAGACAATTATACGCCAGCTCGTCGAGCAAATGTCGCATATCGATATTTATATTTCAATGATCCCATGCATGGTGCAGAGAGACGAAGTCGTGCATAGGCTGTCACCTATCTAGATGCTCGCATCAAACCAAAAGGAGGATGAATAGTAAACGTACTTGCTTTGGTATTATGGTACTGAGAGGGGTTTGGAGTCTGTAAATACTTCGGTAGTGACAAACCGAGGGGTCCCCAACTCAGTACGAAGAAAAGGGCCAATGGGTTACAAGTAAGCAGCCTTCACGCGGCGTATCCTGGGTGAGTGCACACAAAATTGATGTCCACTCAGCGAATGCTTACATTATCGATAAAATTTCTTTTTAAAGCGCCCAACTTGCCTAATGTAGACTCTTTAGAGCGCCCAATTTGCCTTATGTAGACTCTTTTAAGGGCCCAATATATTTTTATGGTAATTTCCATTCTTTCTCCACTCTTCCAACACCATTTCACCACTCATTCACCCCTATTCAGCCTTACTAAGCCCTACCCAGCACTTCCCGACAATTCCTAGTACTAAAAAAGTTAAAAAAAAGAAAAAAAAATTTTTGTTTTCCCTTTCCATTCTCTCCAGAGAGGTGACCGGCGCCAAATGACTACTGATTATTGGTGGTGGGGTGGTCCCCAATCATTACCACTACCTTTCACCCCCCTCCCACACCTGACCAGAAATCTTAAGTTTTTCCACACATACGCTAAATAAAATAAATAACTTCGTAGCCAGTCGAATCTCGACCCGGGAGTAGGTTAATTTTTCGTTTCGGTGTCAAAATAAGAGAAAAATGCAAAAAAAAATTTTTTGTCCATCCGACAATCTATCACTGCGATAACCCGAGTAAAGCTTGACCGATTTTCAAAATCTTTTTTTCCTGAGAGGTGATCTAAAAATCTCTTATAGTTTTTATAGCATCGATCATGGTCCTCAGATGACGAATCAGCAAAAAAAAACATATGCGTACGCATCAGAATCAGAGCCTATTTTTAGAGAAATTTTGGAGAAATTTCATGAAATTGGGAATTCTCGAAATTTCACTAAGTTTGAGAAAGGCGACTATTGTTTGTCATCAATTTTTGAATTTTCAACTAGATTAACTTAAAACTATTTTTTTTTCATAAAAATTTGGCTGGACTTATTTTAAACTAGCTTAGAGCTACCTAATTTCGAGAAATCTACTGAAAACTAAAAAAAAATTCGTGAAATTGGTGAAATTATTTCATGAATATAGGTTGTGATCAGAATAGATATGACAAACAGAATAGATGTTGCAAAAAGACTCGAACGTATAATTGTAAGTAAATGTTGCCTTAACTCTTAAGTGTATGAAAGTACATAAATAAATTGGATTGGAAACTGCCGAAAGGACAATATTGAAAAACCCGTAATCCTTAAAAAAGCCCAAATAAAAAAAATTAAAAAAAGTTTGAAAAAACTTTATCCACACAAATTTTCAAAAAAAATGTACCATAGCCGATTTTAGAAGTTCTAAGTTAGAACCGACCTACAGCAATTAGTAGAGGCACCTGATCATTACATGAACAAAAAAGTTTGCTTCTTTTTTCCATACAACACTGCACAAAAAACCTCACCATTAAAGAAATATTCTCGAAAAACCACCAAATATCGTGTAGGGTCACGCAGCGTGAGTTGGGCCCACATTAAGGACTCTATAGCGCGAACCACTCAACTATTTAAACGGCCCCAAAATCGGTCGAAAACTTTTCAAATTATGATCGAAAAAGTGATCAAAATTAGCACGGAAATCGTGACTTCCATAAATCACAAAAAAAAATTTAGTGAAAATTGGTTGAGTGATCCGGGCTGTAGGGTTCTTAGTGCTGATTCAAGTCATGCTACTACACTTCACGATATTTGGTAAACTAACGAGCACGAGAACACACAAACGACTATAACAGCATTCATAGTACATTACACTGCGAAAGCAATTCATTACATGAGGTCACAATTTTGTTAAACGACCAGCAGATCGACATTAATGAAATACACTTCATATAAGATTGTGACCTCAACGCCTTTATGAACTAACCTACTTTTAGCATGGAACAGGTGATTGCTGCATAAGGTCAGCGAACTAACAATATACGAAAATATCAGATGTAACATGTAAAACAATACGATTAAAACAAAGGAACAATATTTATTATTATTTCTTATTCGCTCGTCCTTCTCGGGCTCAGAAATACGTTATCTTGAATTTTGTCGGCAGATATTTCATCTCCTTATTCGGTAGTCATATTCATTATGATAAATTAACAAATGACTTGCATAGCTAATATAAACAAAATTTGGTAATTGTAATTGTGATTTAATGGCAATGAATATGTCTACCGAATAAGGAGACGAAATATCTGCCGACAAAATTCAAAATTCAAATCTAACCCGAGAATTACGACCGAATAAGAAATTTAATCAGAAGATCAGAGAAGTATCGAACAAATCTAATATTATTATTGATTCAATGCAACAAACAAGGAAAACGTTATTTGAATTCCGACTCACCTCTTCACAGTTTGCAGATTACGAATTGAGACTTTGTGGGTTTTTTCCACTACTGCTTCCATTACCCCAGCAGCGGACTGAGGTAACACGGATTTCCGAGCGTCTGGAATTTCTAAAACGAATGGTCTTCCTTTTCCCAAACACCTAACGTCAACATCTTCACGACCACTGGACGAAAATATCACATTTTCTGGGCATACACCAAAAAACTCGGCCACATTTTCGACAATAATTTCAGAAACACTTTCCTCCATCATTCGCTTCCCTTTTAATATCCACGGCGTTTGACTTAATGAGCGTGATAGTTTCCTGTATCTACCCGCCACAAAAACAGTTGGCCCGTTAATTGTTATTTTATCCAGTTTTAATTGCTTCTTGGGAAAAGTCGGAGGCACAGGAACATGCTTCGCATACGTGTGAACATTCATTTTGCTCGGATTGAAATGCTTCTCAAAAGCCGCTCTCGTCATCATTTCTCGGTTGAATTTCCTATTTAATTTCGCATTATCTTTCACTTTTGCAGAGTTTGTAGATTATAGACTTACCTCGGAGTTGCACAGCGTTCAGCTATCAATTCCGGTTTAACTTCCCACAGAGGTTTCAATTCTTCAGATTCTTCCGGATATTCGAAAAAAAGATTGATCATTATTCCGCTCTGATTAAGTTCTAAGGTTTTGTTTAGTTTTTCACAAATTTTTGGATTTAAAATCAACTTAACGACATCTTTGATGGACACATCTGGTGGATCCGCTGCAGAGAACAGATTTTACATTTTGTTTTTAAAATAAAACTAAAAAGTGTCTACTGGAGCTGAAATATTTTGGAAACTTTTCATTCAATGCAACCCAAATGGAGAGTCTCCTCAGACTGACAATGATTGGTAATGAAACAGATGTCAGAACTGTTTCATTCTCATAAAGCTTAATATCACGACTTTGAAATACTTGCTCCAAAACATTATCCAGACAAGATGAACTGAACAGTCCCAAGCAAGCTACACACATGTCTTCATTCTGTTTCAATCGTTTGGCACTAGGTTCGCCTTCACTTTTGTTCGGTGGTGTTTCAAAATCTATTCCGTGCTACAAGAAACGTGCACAGAACTATAGAAGTATATAAGATTGTATCGTATATACATACCACAAGAAGTGACTTTTCGACGTTTAAATAATTGTTGAATCGTCCATTCAAATACCTCAAACTGCAAGTGTTGCAACAGCCAATTCCATTCAAATAATTGAAAATATCACTCTTACTCATCTCTGTCTCTCTTGATCAGAATACAATGATTAAAAACCGCACCGATATATGCAGCGCCGAGCTGTCAGTTGATGCAGTTGCGATAAACGAAAAAATGCGTGACAGAATAAAGTGAAACACACACACGCCATCATTCATCGCGTTCATCGCGCCACCGTTGAAATTTGACAGATCTGCTTGTCGTGTCCAAGCATCGACTGAGAGCACTGAAAATAGTCAGGACGTCAGGATAAAAAATGCGGATAAAATAGTATATTGTTGTGTCGTTCCAAAAATATGTTATTTCGAGTACGAAAAGTTGCATGGCGAGGTATGCGAGCCAATGCATTCGTAACGAGCTATAACATATTTACGGAATGGCACAACACTAGGTTTTGTCGTAGTAGCGATCGATAGAAACATTTCATACAAATTATTTAAAACATAAAAAAAATTCAAAAGTCTCAAACATTCAAATAATTCCTTTTCTATTGGGACTTTTTACATGCATCACATACACACATTAGGCTGGCTCAACTTTGTATGGAAAATGAAAATTATGTGGAAGTTCAAGGGCTTACCGTTTTTTCAATATATTTTTGGATTGTGAAACAAAGTCTGAAACATTGTAGGTAAAAAGAAATAGGTTTAGAGGTTGCGCAATGTCAATGACGTTTTTTTTATATGTGAATTTAAAAATTCCTAAGATTCAACTTCGTTGCGCAACCTGTAAACATCTAAGGGCTATGATCGGTAAACTCAATAGATCACTTTTCGAACAACTTCGTTCTTCGTATTGGTCTAAAAATGTCCGTCCATCCGTACGTCAACACGATAACTCGAGTAAAACTCAACCGATTTTCGAAAATTTTTTTTCCTGGAAGATAATCAAAAAATCTTTCACGGGATTGAATCTGGGCACTGTCGGCCCAAGAGCCAATGAGCTAGAGCCGTTTAAGTGGTTTTTGGTCTTTTGTACGTACTCGAGTAAATCTTTTCCGATTTTCATAAATTTTTTTTGTTTGAAAGATTTGGACATGGCCGATAATTCATGGAAGAAACCTTTTTTGGATTTGAGTCCTTGACTTAGCTAGGGCACTAGAAACGAATGTCTACTAGGGCCCTCCGTGTTTTTTGTACATAACTAGAGTAAATCTCTTCCAATTTTCATTAATTTGTTTTTGTTGGAAAGATCTGGAACTTTTTTTTTTGAATATGAGTCCTTGGACTTAGCTAGGGCACTTCAAACGAGTCTCTGTTAAGGCTCTCGAGTAAATCTTTTCCGATTTTTTTTTTTTTTTTTGAAAGGTGACCTACATGACCTACAACTTATAAAAGAAATTTTTGCCTGTGCTTAGGGCCCAAGTCGGTCCTAAGGTCGGCTCTAACCAAAAAAAATATTTTTTTTGCTATGTTGCAGAGCAAATTGAGGAAAACATTTTTCTCTATTTGGGGGGTCAATTTTGTGCTTTCGTAAAATTTTTTTTACACCGTTTCTTCGGACGGGTTTTTCAATATTGCCCTATCAGCAATTTCCAATACAATTTAATGTGGACGTAAGGCAATATTTACTTAAATACGATCGAGTCTTTTCGTAATATCAGCTTTGTTTGCCGCATCTATTCTGATACGTAAAGGTCCCTTCAAATGTTGAGACCCGTACGAAGAACGAAGTTATTCGAAAAGGGGTCTTGTGCGTTTACCACGACGTTTATAACCAGTCGAATTTCGACCCGGGAGTAGGATGGAGCACCGATCATGGTCCTTAGATGACGAAACAGCAATAAAAAAATTGTCCGTCCGTCCGTCTGTCAACACGATAACTCGAGTAAAACTCAACCGATTTTCAAAAAAAATTTTTTTTTCGTGAAAGGTAATCGAAAAATTTTTTATCGGATTGAATCTGGGCGCTGTCGGCCCAAGGGCCACCAAGCTAGGGCCGTTTAAGTGCTTTTTGGTCTTTGAAGGGGACGACTTTTGTTCTGGGCCACACCCAGAAAGTCTACCAAAAATACTTTGAAGAATACAATCAAATATTTATATCATCACCAATATGTACCGTTACTCATATTACCAAGTCGGCGCCGCTGTTGGGGCTGTTGACAAAAAGTCACTTAAACGGCCCAAGCTCAGCAGCCCTTGGCCCGACAATGCCCAGATTCTATCCCATCAAAGAATTTTTGACTAACTTTCAGTGAAAAAAGGTTTTTGAAAATCGGTCAAGTTTTACTTGAGTTATCGTGATTATAGTTATTTGAAAATGACTGGAAAAATTTACAGAATATAAATCTTTCAACAAAATATTGCATCAGAAGTTTATTTATCACAATCGCTTATTATCAGTTCAAATACCCGCGGTGTTGTTGTAGGTTGCATGTCATCCGAATTAGACAATATTGCAAATCTCATTCTAAATGAGAAGAAGGATTTATGATGACAAAAAACTTGGAACTGCACAAAATTTATGAGCTTATGTTAATTTTGCTTCTAGATATTCGAATTTGCTTATGTTTAGTACTTTCTCACTTTTCCCGCAACTCTCTGTGGATCTCTTCGATACTTCCGTGGAAACTGTGTATGGTGCACTCCTCCACTAGATGTTTCATTGTTTGCACTTCGCCGCATTTACAAAGTGGTGATTCGATGATGTTCCATCGATGAAGGCACAACATCCTTGCCCTGTGCGAATTCGGTTTAGTCGAAGCCAAATACGACGGAACAGATCGAAACCATCTACATCTGCTGTCGGATTGTTTACCAATCGTTATCGTGATGACAGACGGATGAACGAATTCTTTATGGCAGATTTTTCTAATTTCTCTCTGGTTTGAAATTCGACCCCATTCACGTTTAGACTTCCAATAAACAAACCATGAATGGGGGTTTTCGGTGTCGCAAGAATGAAATGGTAGAATTGGCTGAGGATTACGGTGTAGATATCTTAGCAGTGAGCGACATTAGAACTAAGGGACAGCGAGAAGAGCAGGTGGGCGGCTATAAAGTGTTTTTGTCTGGCGTTCAGTCTGGTAGGGCAAACTGGGGAGTTGGAATGGCTATCAAGCAGGAATTAGAAAAATTTGTCGTGAATGTTCGCTGCGTAAATGAAAGGATTATGTGGATATCTATTAAGTTAGCTGGGGGTATTTATCGGCTGGTTAGTGTTTATAGCCCATGCGAGGGTAGCAATGCTGGCGACCTCGACGCCTTTTACGAGCAGTTAGGAGATGTTGTGGCAAAAAGGCGAAGTGAGTGTGTGGTTTTGTTGGGCGATTTTAAGGCGAGGATAGGAAACAGTAAAACCAATGCAGGTTATGAAAAGGTGGTAGGCAAATTCGGGGAAGATACTTTGAACTCAAATGGAAAGCGGTTGTTAGATTTCTGTGATTTCAATGGGTTAGCAGTAACCAGCTCTTTCTTTAAGCACAAATGGATCCACCGGTACACTTACGTCAATGAAAGTTGGGATCATAAGTCAATAATTGATTACGTAATTATAGAACAGGGCAAGAGGCAGGAAATATGTGACACGTGTGTTTTCACCTTCGGCTCGGACCACTATCTTTTGGGTGCACATCTGTCGGTTGGTAAACTCTGTCAGGCTAAAAGGAAGAAAAAGGTAGTTCGCAGATTTCGCGTAGGAAAGTTCAAGGAGGAGGAAGTTAGGGCTCGTTTCATGGCAAAGTTCACAGAAGGTTTTGAGGGGCTTCCTTCGGACTGCGGGGACATCGAGGCTGAGGGGGCAAATTTTAAGGAATTTGTTTTGAGTGCAGCTGAGGAATGTCTGGGTAGTGTCTCTAGCGGAGGTAGGAACAAAAGGACGGGTTGGTGGAACGCCGATATCAAAAAGGCTGTGTTGGAGAAAAGAAAGCTTTATTTGGTTTGGTTACAGGCTAAAACGGATGAGAAGAAAGGAGCTTACAGGGCTTGTAGTCAGGCGGTTAAGGCTCTAGTTAAGAAGCAAAGGACCTCGCGTGGAAGAGGTTCGGAGAAGAATTGGAAGAAGCAGGTCAAGGAAAGGGTAAAAAATTCTGGTCGGCGATTAAGGATATTAGGCGTGGTGGTGAAAAGGAGGGCTGCGGTAGCATTTTGGGTAAAGGTGGCCAGTCAATTACGGATAAGGGAGAAGTACTGGAAACCTGGCGTGATTACTTTCAGGATCTATTTGCATCTGTCAATCCGGTAGTGGCACCTGACAGAAATCAGTTTGCTAACTCGGAGGGTGAGGAAGAAATTACATTAGAGGAGGTGACACGAAAGGTCAGCAGGCTGAAGGCAGGAAAATCCGCAGGTGTAGACGAAATTAGGACAGAATTTATTAAGAATAGCGGGTCTGGTGGGATCCAATGGCTTGTAGGATTTTTAATTTAGCCATGAAGTCCTCAGTAGTACCCGCTGACTGGAGCTTCGGTGTTATTGCTCCGATCTTTAAGAAGGGCAACCGTAAAGTTTGTAGCAACTACAGAGGGATTTCACTTTTGAGCGTGGTCGGGAAGGTTTATGCTAGTGTGCTAGTAGATCGGGTTAGGGTTATAGTGGAAGAGGTTCTGGACGAGGCTCAGAGTGGTTTCAGACCTCTGAGAGGGTGTCAGGATCAGATCTTTTGTCTTAGGCAGGCTATAGAAAAGCGCTTTGAGAGGAATATTGATCTGTACTTATGCATCATCGACTTGGAAAAGGCATTTGATCGGGTACCGAGGCAAAAGCTGTTCGAGGTGCTTAGCGAATACGGGATTAATGGAGGTTTATTGGGCGCCATGAAAAGCATCTACTCAGGGAGCAAGGCTGCGGTAAGGATAGATGGTGAAATTAGTGAGGCTTTCGAGGTTAATGAGGGCGTTCGTCAGGGTTGTTGTCTCTCTCCTCTTCTGTTCATAATTTTCATGGACAAAATCATCAAGCAGGCCAATTTGCAGGGGAATGTGGAAATTGGGGATGTAATTATGAAAATCCTGGCCTATGCGGCTGATTTAACCCTATTAGCAGATAATGCCGATGATTTGCAGAGGGGGATTGACTGCCTGAATGTAGCATGTGAGGAGTACGGGATGAAGATAAG
Source organism: Pseudolycoriella hygida (assembly GCA_029228625.1). Taxonomy (NCBI): domain Eukaryota; kingdom Metazoa; phylum Arthropoda; class Insecta; order Diptera; family Sciaridae; genus Pseudolycoriella; species Pseudolycoriella hygida. Next base: position 82,964,243 of record CM055403.1, on the reverse strand, counting down.
CGTCGGCAAAACAAAGGTTATGCATGTTGGCAAATTTAGGAAAGACGTAGTGTGCAGTTTAAATGGGGAGCAGTTGGAACAGGTTTCTGAGTTTAACTATTTAGGAGCCATGTTTTCAGAGGATGGCAAGTTAGTTAGGGAATTTGAGGAAAGGAGGAGAATGGGAAATGCGGTGGCCAGTCAGTTGAGGTCTCATGTGTTTAACAGGAAGGAATTAAGTAGTGACACAAAGTTAGCTATTCACAGATCAATCTTCAGGCCAACAATTTTATATGGTAGTGAAAGTTGGGTGGACTGCGGATACCTTGTGCATGACTTGGAGGTTTCAGATATGAGGGTTCTTAGGAGCATAGCAAAAGTGAATCGGAGGGACCAGTGGGACAATCATATCAGGAACGGCGACATCAGAGAAAATTTACGGGTTAGGTCAGTGGAGGAGGCGGCAAGGGTTAGTCGTCTGAGATGGTACGGGCACGTTCAAAGGATGGGTAATAGTAGGCTCCCAAAGAGGATAT
>CM055403.1:82942872-82963708 GCA_029228625.1 Pseudolycoriella hygida | reverse complement strand
AAGGTTCATAGACTCAATTAAATCAGATTTAGAAGTTAGGGGGCTTTCACTGGGCGAGCAAACTATCTCCTTGGCAGAAGATAGAAGGGTATGGAGGGGGGTGGTCAATGACCACCGGGTTGCGGCTTAAAGACCCCACACCGGAAGGTATAAACGGTCTATAAAGTTTGATGATGATGATGATGATTGAAATTCGACTTGTTATGTATTTACAATCGTCGTGCCAATAGTTATTTACGTCACGATTCATACGTTTTTCAAAATTATCTATGTGATGATCTGTGATTATCTACGTCATGATGAAAATCGTTATCCTACTGTGTCGAAGAACTTCGTATATTCATACAATCGTACGAATTTTTTGAAATCCACCCAATCTACCACGTTAGCGACTATTGATGACTCACTCTCACAGCGTTCACAGCACATACGTTAATAAAATAATTTCTTTTCTGTGATCACTAACAAACTCTACTCTATTACGTTGTTTGCTTCCGTACTGAGCAAACTTCACCATATTTTCATGAAAAAATACAAACAACCGTCAAAAGCATAAAGGAAATTGTCATCTGCGGTTCGTGAATATGAAGTTCAGCTAGTGTTTAAAATGCATCGAAACTTGTATTTTGTTCTAACCTTATTTTTAAAAATTTGTTCGGCCTACAAGCCCGTAGTTTTGATTCATGGAATATTGACAGGCCCTGCAAGTATGCTAATTATTGAAGGTGAAATAAAAAAGGTAAGCCGACATAAATTGTGGCTCGTTTGCTTGTGTGGCGAAACGAATATAATTGACTCCTCGCTAGATGCATCCAGACACGGTTGTATATAACCTTGACAAATTTGCCGGCTGGTCAAGTCTAGAAAATGCTTGGCATCAGGTCGACGAATTAGGAAAAGAGTTGCTTGCGATATGTGCAAAACATCCTGACGGAGTTCATTTATTAGGTATTTTGAAATGTAATTTTGTTTCGTGTCTTCTCATAATCATCTTCGTTTGACTAGGATATTCTCAGGGAGGTTTACTGTCGAGAGCAATTTTAGAAGCATATGCCGATCATTGTGTCAAGACTTTTATTTCTTTAAGTTCACCACAAGCGGGACAATACGGAAGTATGATTCGTTGTCATTGATTCGTCATATGAATTTTCGATTAACGGAAGGCCATTTTCAGCTGATTTCCTGCATCTTATCTTTCCGAATCTGGTTGCTCAGACGGCCTTTCAACTTTTTTACACTTATGTTGGCCAGCATACGTCAGTTGGAAATTACTGGAACGATCCACACCAACAAGAATTGTATTTGAAATACAGTTCCTTTCTACCATATGTGAACAATGAGTTGGAGTCAGTTAACTCTACAAGATTTCGTGAGGGAATACTCAAACTGAGTATGATGGTTTTGGTTGGTGGACCCAACGACGGTGTAATAACTCCTTGGGAATCTAGGTTTGTATATTCAAAGCACGCGCTGGTAAATGCACTTATTTGAATGTCATCTACACAGCCATTTCGGATTCTATGACGCAAATAACCATGTCGTTCCTATGCATCAGCAAAAGATCTACCAGAATGATTTGATTGGATTAAAAACATTGGACATAAAGGGAAAGTTGAAAGTATTGACGTTTGCGAACGTAAAACACAAAGAATGGCATATTAACGTCGATGTGATAAACGACTCAATAATTCCTTATTTGGATTGAATGAGATGATTGGATCAATTCAAATTGGACAAGACTAACAAACAAAAGTAAATTAGAAAGAAATCCCAAAGAGCTTATGTTTTGGAATAAATTATTTTTGTACGTATACTTTCTTTGTTCTTTAAAGAAAAAACACATTCAAAATTGCTACTTTAAGATGCTGTTATTTTATCTCATTCACGGAAGAAGGTGACGTAGCGTAATACCTCAACAAATGATCAAATGTTCAAATTTTTGGTGTTGGTTTTGAATACAAAGTTAACACAACATCGGTTACAGCTACTTTGTGCGTTCCATCCATTAGATTTATGTATCGAATTTGTCATCTTCGAGTCGCAGTAGCAATGCGTCCGTGGCACAAGTCCGCATACGATCAGAACATTCAGAAATTCTATTCGGAATCATATACAACGGTTGTATTACAGCTACCTTTCGCTTTTTCCCCTTGGGTCGTACCCCCAAGACCTAGTTTTTCGTTTTATGTAGTAAAATTTTGTTTGAGGTCGCTCTTCATTAAAATTGGTCTATACTATTGGATCCGCAGATATGACTTTTATAAAACGGTCATGAAAACATATGCAAGGGACCCGTACGCATTAGAATAGACGTGGCAAACAGAATAGATGCCTTCAATCTTAAATAGATGAAACTACGTCCACATTATTGAGTTAGAAATCGCCGAAATAACAATATTGAAAAACCCTCAGACAATTATACGTAGACTTATATTTCGTACGAAAAACTATGACTGCAACACTATTAGTGTATAAGACACAATTTCGTATGAGATTACGTACACGGGCGATTCCATTGGAAGGTTAAGTGCAAACGTTGTTTTCTTGCTAAACAAATCTCATACGAGGCCTGTGTTATATGAAAGAAATTTCTACAAATGTTCAATCTTCAACTTCTCCATACAAAGGAATTCCAATATCTAAACATTTTACCCGTTAGAGCGTTTGGACGTAACGCATTTTCCACTTTTTGCATCGACAGCCTACACGTTCCACCAATACTATATTTATAAAGTTTATAAACGTTGTGACACTTTGTCACATCATACAAAGAATATCGTATTGTATTATATTGCAACAATTGTCATGCCCCATTAATTAGTGTTGCAATCACATGGCTTACGAAATATTGTTCTATATTTCCATATCGATATTATTTTTAGTCTTATGAAAAACCCGTACGAAGCAACGGTGTCTTCCAAGTCCCCACAAAACGTCCAAAATTTTCAAAAAAGAATTTCAGAAGAAAAATGTAAAAAAAAATAAATAAAAATAAAATCGATAAAAGTAAAAAAAAAAAATTTGGCCACGGTCGATCTTAAGACTGACGTTTTATACATACAGACATTACACATAATTCTATATGCAAAAATGTTCGATTCAAATTTTTTCCTCAAACATAGCGAAAAATCATTTTTTGACCTAGTACCGACCTGACTGGCCCCTCGGACCCATACTTCCATGGACAAAAATGTTCTCCTCGCTTTTCTCTACAACAATGCAAAAACCAATTTTAGGGCTAAGGCCGACCTTACGACTGACCTGTGGCCATAAGGAGAGGTCTCTGACCCATCTTGAAAGAACATTTTCACTCAATACATCACGACATATGAGATTTTCATCATTTAGGCCTTATTTAGGGCTTAGGTTCCTTGAAGCCTGAAGAATACCTTAGGAGAATCTTTGTTTGTTTGTTTGTTTGTACCATATAGGTGGGGGCAGTAGGGGGAAGTATCGATCATTGCTTTTAGACGCCGAATCTGCAAAAAAAAAAATGTCCGTCTGTCGGTCTGACCGTCTGTTCGCCCGTCCTCAACACGATAACTCGAGCAAAACTTGACCGAATTTCAAACACTTTTTTTCCATTTCCACAATTTTTTTAGGATCGAATCTGTGCGCTGTCGGCCCAAGGGACTTCGAACTAGGGCCGTTTAAGTGGTTTTTGGTCTTTTGTACATAACTCGAGTAAATCTTTTTCGATTTTCAGAATTTTTTTTGCTTAAAAGACCTGGACGTGCATGACAATTTATGGAAGAAACTTTTTTGAGTCTAGGCTTCTTGACTCAGCCGTCCTAAAACTGGGCGCAACGCGCTTTTATTACATAAATCTTATTCGATTTCAGTAAATCTTTTTTTTTCTGATAATAATTTATAATGAGATTGAATTTAGACCAAATCGGTTTAGAAATTTCGAAGTTACGATCGATAAAGTGGACAAAAACGTTGTTTTTTGAGTGAAATACGCGAACTTCCGGAAATCACGAAAAAAGTTAGTGAAAATTGATCTTAGGACACAACTCATTACATATTACTTTTACTATGAACTTACAAGCTCAGACGTAAACACATCTAGAACAGTTGCGTTATGAAGATAATTAGAAGAGATCAACATTTCGGCATCTAGTGCCAATCTTCAGTCAAGTCATGCACCTTGATATGCTGATGGATGTGATGGACAAAGTTCTGACGTATCTATTTGTCTCGGTTAGAGGTATTTTTTGGACTAGAGAAGTATAACGGAAATGGTTACAGCTGCCATCTGTTGAAGTTATGTATGAAACATTTCTTACTCTAACCCTGAGCGTGTTTTCTCCAAAGTTAACTCAAGAGCTTATTACGTTCATCAAAGCCTATGCGATCTTGTAGTGGCAGATGCCAACATATTGTAACTGTACTGTACTGTAACTGTAAGGGTTTAGTTCGATTTTAAACTAATGATAGCAAATCGGTTAAATCATGGGCGGTCGTTACGGAGAATAATTTCCGGCTATGTGAGGGAGCACACAAACTCGTAATTAATTCAGAGAATTTGTTGTTGAGTAAACCCAACTATGAAAAGTCATTCGACACTTTTCAAATCTCTACGGATCAAAGCAATGACAAAATAGTTCAAATAAGAGCTTACACGTTCATAGTAAAAGTAATGTGTAATGAGTTGTATCCTTAGATTGATTCCAAATTTGCGAGCTTTTTGCGTAACATTTTCAAACAGTTGTTAGCGACGTCATAGAAACATCGTAAACATACGACTTCGTCCAATTTTTTACTTCTTGATAAACCCCACCCCTCCTTTTCGTCCAACTTGCGTATCCCCTTCCTCCCTTGGACAGTCCGTCAGCCCGTTTAGTAAAAAATGGAGACTTACGGACGAACATTTTTTTTTGGTTGATTCCTACATTCATTTTACCTGACGCGCTTTACTGATAACACTTCGTCGCTTAAATCATCAACAGTTTCATTTTTGACTCGTTTTTCGATTCAAGAATGATCGGGGAGAAGGTAGAGAGGAGCTGTTTATAAATAATGAGAAAGCAGATGAAGAGTTTGGAATAATATTTTCTCTTCAAAAAAATTTTGTAAACAAAATGAAACTGATATTGCAACGAAATATGTTAGGTAGACAACAATTTAATGGAGACTTTAAGTTGGTAAAATAACGATACGTGATACTTTATCCAAAGTAAAGTTTTCTTGTGCTTAACTCTTCCTTCAGTTGATAAAATTCAAATGAAAAATGAAAAATTGAATTTTTCGATTATGGAGGGAAGCAAATTGCAGACAGCAAGTAATTCTTTTTATTTGACTTTTTTTGTCTCTTTTTTTTTATTTTTCGCTGGCTTCGATTCGGATGTTTTCTTATCTTCCTTCGATGGATCATCTTCGTAGCTGTTGAAAGGAACTCTATTGTTATCGTGTTACTATTGACTAAAATTGAAACCACATACCTAAATAGAGTGTTTAGGTCTCCTTTTATCAGAGCCAACAGCAATGGTGTTCCCAAGCACATTGGGACTAAGTACAGTAATGCCGGCTGAGCGTGTTTAAACAAATGCATAACCAATATTGTAGTTAGAAGTCCCATAAAGTATGCGGTAAACGTGGCGTAAAAGTACGTCTTGCTCTTTCTCTTTAGACTGTTGTCAAAGCGAAGAAGTAGTGCAATGAATATGCCAGGAATGACAATATCTCCAAGACCTAACATAGCAAAATTTGATGCGCTCAAACCATTTGTGATGATGTCTTGCGGGAAGACCAATTTGATTGGCGCTTCAAAGCTCTTTGCCACAGTGACCATAACATTCGTTCCGAACACCCAAAAGACGTCATACACAAACAATCCACACAAAAGAATTAATCCTGTCATAATGTTGTTTAACTGAAGCAGTTCAACGCCATTCACAGCGAATGCAATGCCCAGCAAATTATTAGCGATCCAATGCTTTTGAATTAAATACCACACGCCAATAATGGTGGAAATGATCAAACAAACGATGTCATGTGATGAAAATCGGTAGTCGATTAAATCTTTCTTTGTCGATCCTTCACCTTGGGTGAAGTGTATGTGAAATGGGATGTTGGGAATCGACGACGGAACTAGGGAACCAATGATAGGGCTTAATAAGTGTGAAAGTGCCAGCACTCCCAAAAAGAAGAAGTAGCATGTTAGCATTGGATTTACGTAGTCTTTTGAGAATATTTTGAACACCAAGTATAAGCCGAAAAGGGCGCCAGATGCAATAATTGGAAACATCATCGCATCAGATGTAGTCATTGTCTCAGCCTTTTGACCAGTAGCCTGAAAAATTATCAAAATAATTAAATAATTTATCACTTGAGAGGTCGTTCAACTACTAATGAGAGAAGCAACTGTATTATTCCTGTCAAGAGCCAACAAACGATAGTTCTATCAAATTTAGAACTCCGGGTGTAAGTCAACGAATTTGGCAATAGGGAAAACATACCTCTAATAGTGCGCACACGCAATAGAACATTGTTGTCAATTTTTGGACCCGTACGAAGTACAAAGGTCCCATACGTTTACTACAAGACATTTTATTGTAACATGAGGAAATTTGAGACGGGAGTGGGGGGAATGTATTTAAGGGACCATTCACAAAGTACGCACGCTAAAAAATGCTGTTTTTGACCCTCCATCGCACGCTTTTTGAACACCTTCCCCCCTACAAAAAGTGCGAAAGAAATTTTCAATTATAAAATCTTAAAAAAAGTTACCATGAATTTCGAAACAAAGCGCTGTTGTATTAATGCCATTTAAGATAAATAGATTGACATTTCCATATTAACGTTTCGTATGTTAATTGAAGGCAATGGTACATCAATGGTACACCTAGCCACCTAGAGTCCTTAAAATTCTTTGTGTTATTTGTGTCCGTTTGAGGAATCGCTTTTAAAATCTTGAGCCAAAATTCAAATCTGACAGCTGTCAAAAGTTGACGGTTTTAATTACACCCTCAACGAATGGAAACGACGATATGTCCCATGATTTAAGTTCAAAGAGGAGCAAAATCGGTCAAGTACTTCCGGGGATATGGTCGAAAAAGTGACCAAGAACATGGTTTTTCGAGGGTCGGTGAAACTTTTTCGCAAATATCTCAGCAAGTCTAGCACGGAAATGGTTAATTTTAATTTAAATGAAAGCATTTGATCTCAGAAAACTGGAAATCGGGTCAGTGGTCTGGCTACAGGGACCAATGGAATGCACGAAATTGAGTTTCTTGGCCATTAGCCAAATTCATTTCATATTGATTCCTTTTTTTCGGTTTGTGTATTTGTTTTTCTGGTAGATAATTGAGCCTAGATCAACGAATATAAGAACAAAAGTCACCCACCTAAATCGAATTTTTTCGAAAAATGATCCTCTCAAACGTGGATCCACGCTCGATTATCTACCAGAAAAACAAGTACACAAGCCGAAAAAAAGAATCAATTTGAAATTAATTTGGTTATTGGCCATATACGAAAGCAACTATGTGTAATGGAGATTTACTGACAAAGGCAAAGTTGTAGAGAATAAAATTTTAGAGAACACATGTTTCAGAGTTTTAGGGAAAAAGTGCCCAATCCTGGATTATGACCACTTCAAGAATTGGGCGGGATGACCCATATCTCTAGAACTATGAAAGTTAGAAAGTTGCTTTCAAAGGCAAAGTTGTAGAGAATAAAGTTTTACAGAAAACGTGTTTCATGGTTTTAGGTAAAAATGACCTAATAGCGGGATGTAGTCACTTCTAGAATTGGGAGTGATGACTCATATCTCCATAGTTACAGTTAGAAAGGCAAAATTGTGGAGAATAAAATTTTAGAGAACACGTGTTTCTAGTATAAAGCAACTTCTAGAATTGGGAGAGATGACGCGTCATGACACACAAAACTACGGCAATTAGAAATTTGCTTCTTAAGACAAAGTTGGTGAGAATTACATATTAGAGAAAATAATTTCAGAGGATTTCTTGAATAAACTACGTTGGTCTTCTTTTTGATATGGTGCAGGGGAGAACATTTCGGCCACCAAAATGATTAGTCTCAGGCGTACTTCGGTAGGACCTTTGAAATTCTTATAGGTATAAAAGAGCATAAAACGTTGGATTGGGTACTCATTTCTATATTCGAGTCTTTTTGCATCATCTATTCTGTTTAATAAGAGCTTACACGTTTGCCAGATCTATTCTAAATAAATAAAAATTTTCATACGTGCGGGTTTTTGCTTATGTTCTTGAATTACAATTGCGAATTCACCTCCTTGCTTTGTATGAGTTTATCAACCTCGTAATCAGATGTTGCAGTATGGAATGTGTATTTTTCAAATTTTATAAGTAGGTGCCAGCTTACAAATTAGAATTCTATTGCGATTATGTTCGGTGTATTAGTTATTCTTTAATTCATCTGGAATACTCTATTCAATCTACTTTGAGTATCTATCCATCAGGTAACAATAAAACATTTGCGGTGTGAATGTCCATACAAGGCTGTCTCCTAAATGACGTAACGGGGGGGTCTAAGTCTGCGTTACGCAAGGTGGTTTTCTTATACTAAAAACATTGGTGTTGAGCTATTTTTGTGTAACGCTTAGAGGGGGTGAAATGTCAAAAATTGTGTTACGTAATTTAGGGATAGCTCCTACACAGAAGCTTACGCAAATATAAACATTCCAGGTACCTGATATAGCGGCTGGGTTCGCCAGATGGACTAAAAATGTCATTATCATTTGACATTTCGTCACCATATAAAATGCAAAGAGAAATTTCTCCATATCACAATTTGTTTCATCAGATTTACAGTCTATGTGAGGAACGCAGCGGCCATGAATGTCTCTGAAACATTCCTAAATCTAATATCCTAAATAAATAAATAAATTATAAATCTAAACATTTCACCTCATACATGTAGACCTTAGCAAACACTCGTCAGACCAACTTCTTTTTTTATCTTGAGTAGTTTTTCTGGCAGATAATTTGACGTAGATGTTTATGAAGAACTTTTTACGAAAAAGTTGGGTCTTGATGCCTGGCACGTGACTAGGGATTGTAATTACCGACGTTTTTTTGAAAACCAGTTTTCGGTAATGTGTCGGCGAGATTTATGATTTACTTACGCGTTCGGTTTTGATCTGCCGTTTTGAAAAAAATTTAAGAGAAATACTTGTTTTCATACAGAGTTTCTTTGTACAGATGGATTTGTAGTCGTCCGAAAAACAAAGTTTTGCTGTTACGAGAGTTTGTCGTTTTGCATCCGTTTGAGATGCTCTTAAAATGGCGTCTCAGTGAAAATTGAGAATGACAGTTCGAGAAAACATAAAAAATAACAAGAGGCTCGGTTGCTACTTTAAAAATGAAATGTTTTCCTTAGACCCTGATTTGAAATGAAAATTCGATTTTTGATGAATAAAATTGATAGAATAAAAACATTCTGAATTTCGTACGTACATGAGGAGAGGGGTCTAATTTGTACGATTTTGTACAAGGAGGAGGGGGTGTAAAAAATCGAATTCTGTATGTGCGTACTTTATGGATGACCCATATCCCGTATTTTGCACATCGTTTTAGGTAAAGGTCGTAAATTGTTTCACAGAAAAAAGTTTCTATATACGTCGGATGAAAGGAAACTCAATGGTGCTAAGGCTAAAAATTCTCCGGATGCAGATCAAGTGGGGGTTGTTGGTGAGTTTTGTTGGCACATTCATAAGATATTTGAACTCTTAGTATATGTATATGGAGACTAGATCGGTCACACTGTTCCATGCGATTACGTGGTAGAACCTCATCCATTCCATAGCAAATTTTCGCTGGCAAAAGATATTTTATCGAAACTTTAATAGTTCCTGCACATTTTCCCATTAATTGTCAAGTTACCAGCAAACCCATTGTTATCCTACTCCTGCAACATAACGAAAGTTCTTCTTTCCCTGAAACACATTGGCAGAAATTTTGCTTTCGGAAGCAATTATACCAACGGAATTATTCGCTCGAAGAACACATGAGGGGAATATGTTTGATTAATTAATTTAAAAAAATCCCCGTACCATGCCTATGCCTAGATCTCCCGAACTAAGTCTTCGTCTTTCATATAAACATTACATGAGACATAAGTCCTACTTTCAAACTGAACTTTTAGCGATACATAGTCTAATTCATTAAAAAGCATTTTTCCCAGCTTAACGTGCGCTAACTTGAAAAATGAAAAAATTGTCACACACGTCACTGATAATAAAATCAACAGTGTAAACGTATGTAACATACAGTATGTAACATACTATACACGACGTATACAAAATATGCTTGGCAGACAACAAAACTGCCAAATCGTGTCATTTTCCGAAATGGTTTATTGAAATTGTGGCTTACCTTTTGGTGCTTCTGATGCGATACCGATCTCATTGAGCCAAAGAATATCGGTAACATTGCCATTATAACCAAGGAACCGTAAGCTACCAACATCCCTTCAGGGGTAGATGGAACTTTTTTACCAGTTATCGTTTCCGTCGCATTTTCAACCGCTTGCGTTAAGTTTTGAACCACATCTGTTTCAGCCATAACGATTATTTTTTAATCTATTAAATTAATACTAAATTTAACTAAATTGTTTACTAATGTTCGTATAGAAGCCGCGCGTATGGTGCGATCAAATCACTTTTGACACGCACTCAAGTTTTAACTAAAGTTTATATCAATGATGTTACGTTGGCAATAAACTTGTTTTGTGACAGATGACAGCGGTGACAGTCCATCCAAATGAAGTCAGGGGCATGTCACTAAAAAAAAACGAAACGTCACACAAGTGTTCGATTAGAATTTTTGGACCTTCAATTAATTACACGAAATAAACCTTTTCGTTCAGTTACGAAAATTCGTTAGGTCAGAATTTTTCTTTTTCTTCTAACTTACAAAACAATTTATTATACGAAATTGTTTACAAATAGTGTAATTCGTTTAAGTTTTTGGACGGTGGAAGAGTACCTAAGATTGATGAAACATTCCCGCGTTGGATTGCTATTGATATCCGTTGGAAAAGGTAACTCGTTGCTCGTTTCTCTTTAGTTACTTCTGTGATTTTACTTCCAATTTTTTTTATTAACTTACATCAAAATTTTCCAAAAACTCCTGTCGTTTCTGATGCCATTATTACATACAAAAATGAATTGGTCTCTCAAGTGGTTGTATTTTTTAAGTTTGTGGTCTTCTACTTGTTTTGCAGCAAAACCCAATTCTCGTGACGATCTGTTGACATATGATTCGGCAAATGTGTCAGAGCAGGTATAATCCCAAAGCAATGATTTGCCTCTAGTCCACGGCACAAGACGACGACCATCAGGTTTCTTGCCATCGGGTGCAGAACAACCAGGTGGTTCACGTATACATGGAATCTCAACTGACTTAAGGGCTCGTTGAATCAAATTGTTCACAGATTCATGTCTTGATCTGGTACCTGCAGCGTTGCTACATGACAGGCCATGTCTCGCGAATTGGTCCACTTTTGTTCCACACACACATTTGTGGGGTTGCAAAATAGATAAACCGAGGCGTAATGCAATCGAAACTCTGAATTCGTCGATGCTCATGTGTGTTCCAAGTTGTGGAGATGGAAGCGCTTGCAACCACGCACCTGTTTCTTCGGATGAATTGGCCAAAAATCGAGCTTTGTCCGCTTTTTCAACCAAAGAATTTTGTATTGTTTTTAATTTTTCGGATATTTCGAAATTTTCCCACTTGCTTTGAAACAGTCGCAATGCTTCTTCTGATAATACACCAAATCTCTGACTCCAATGTTTTTCAGCTCCTTCTCTTGCTAAATCGAACTGCCGGTAATTTTCTGGTAACAGTCTATTCAACAGAGGAGAAACATTATACACCGATGACAAAAAGCATGGTAAGGCTATGTCTGAAGCGTGTCGTATTCCAATGCCAATTTCTTTATTGGTAAGGAAGATTCAATCAATGCCGATTCCGTGAATTTTATATTGAAAAGTGATTCCATTGAATTCTTCATTGTTTCGTCGTAATGCAATAAGCCTGAAGGATTTTGCCACATTGGTGCTCCACGCAAGAAAAAAATCAAACGTGGTGTTGTCACAGATAACCGAAGAAGAAAATATGCACTGTGTTGGCTTATGTGTTTCAATTTCGCTGTCAGTTTCATTAATTCGTTTGTTTTATTTTCCAGACAAATTTTCGACGCTGCATCAGTCAAGGGACTTCCCAACAAGAATCATTTTCGGTTTTCATCATTTGAATGCTATTCGTAATTGAGTCAAAATGTTCATGCAAATCATTTTTAATATTTTTTGATTCTGTGCCCATAACTGACATTTCGCATTTCGAATGATTCAGTTTCAAGCCAATTTCATTTGTTTGCACATAATCTCCTGAAGTGCTTTCGAAACCGAGTCTGGTGAACCGGTGATTGTTCCATCGTCAAGATACCATATATTCAAGTCAAGATCCTTCAAGCAAGAAATAATATCTTGAATGGCAAGGCAAAACAGTGCAGGTCCAAGTGGGTCACCTTGCTGAACTCCTCTTTGTGATAGGATGACATGCTCTCTGTAGTATACATTCGTGGGGACTCGATAGCACTGTTCAACAACAATATTTCTGGCACCGTTGATTTCCCTTTTTGTAATAATGTGTCTCTTCTTAATTCATTGAATGCATTTTTCACATCGATTTTTATAAATACTCGGATGGATGTGTGTTTTGCTCCATAATAAATGCGCGCCGCATGTGCGCCAGCTTCTGCACCGTTCTTAATTCCAACTCCCACTTGATGTGGCAAGAACAAATTGGATAACACTGAGGCGATTCTACGACATGCGATTTTTGCTCCGATGCGTCTCCAGATATTTCCAACAGCGATCGGTCTAATCCGTCCATCTTTTTTTTTTTTGCAGAGTTGTTAATGAAGCTCCATATACGTATGTGCATACAGCTGCCGAAACGTCTCCATGTAATATTAAATTTGTCAATGATGTCAGTGATTGCAACAATGTACCACCAGTATCACCAATTTGCGCATATAATAAATCTTTCAAAATTTGTGGGCGTAAACTATCAAGTCCACCTGCGGTTCCTTTCCCGAATGAAATAATTGACATATTTACTTCTTCTTCTGTTGGCGTGATTTGTTTAATTTCAATAGAAGAATCAGGAAAATTTTAAGGTTCAGGATGTTGAGGATGTTTTTGTTTCAGTGCGTTTAGCGTTGCCTCGTTGTTTGGTGCGATAATGTGTCATCCGAAGATATAAACCGTAATGCGCCACTCACATCCCAAATGAATTCAAAATCATCACCTTCGAAATCTTCTTTGTTGACCTTCCTTTTATCTGGGTGTTTTTTAGCAATGTGAATATTTACTCCTCTGATCGAAATAAAGCTTTTTTCTCTTCACAGTGTGGACAATAAAAATAATCATCATCATCACCACATAACATTATTTTCGATCAATTTAAAAAATTCGGAAAGTTCATCGAGTTTTCTGCTTTTCGCCTTGTTATTTGTACATTCTTCATTTCTAGGATTGAATTCATTTACATTTGGATTCACAAGTTGCTGATGCTCTTTCTTCACATGTATCAGACAACGTAATTCAGTTTTTTCTTGATTGAAGCAAAATGGACAGGGCCAGAAATTATGTCGTGGATTTAATTTCTTCTTCGGTTCTTCTATTTTAATTTTCAAATCATATTCCTGTGAATATCTTGGCGTTCCTCCTGATGCATCTCCCATAACGATTTGATTTTCGGTTCTTTTCTGTTATTTTTCTTTAATTTTTCAGGAGAGATTTTTTTTTTGCGGCTTTAGTCAGTGCGCCTACTATATTTTTCTAGTTGTAATTCTGTTAATTTTTTTTACGACAAGTCAAAGAACTGATATTTTGCCTGGGATATACGTTTAGATGTCTGATGTCGTCGTTTTCCTTAATCTTCTATTTTCTTCACTTTTGTATATTGTAACAACTGTCCAAACTGATATCAATAAATGAGTCTTTTCATGTAAGTCACTGTGGTGTGTACATTTGTAATTCTTTACTCTGATTCATTAAAAAGCCGTCATAAAAATTTATCACTGTCATCACCGGGATAGTTTTATGAGTGTTAATTTTTTTACTTTTGTTGACGTAGTCTCAGCAAAAATATCTTCGGTGATGACTTTTTGATGGCTTTTAAAAGGCTTGATGGCAACTGGGTAACAAGCGAAAACGAAAAAACTGTGTACACATTTTTATGCAAGTGACACGCCCACCCTGTTGTATCGTATTGTCATTGCTGCAATGTTTTTTGGTGATTGTGTTTGAATGGTGTTTCAATAAGAAATAGAATTGTCCTTTACAGATATATTTTAAGACTTTTTTGCGTTGTTTCCATTAAATTAGTTCAGAATAAAAAACAAGCGGTAAGTTTCTTTCAAAATTGGGTTTTTTCATTGAGTGGACTTTGAGAGATTGTGTTATTTTAGTAAACCTTATCATCCAGGTATTGATTTTCTTGCGAAACACTGAATAGCTATGAGTTTTATTATCCATTCAGATGTCTTTAGAAAACGAACAACATTACCTTCCCTGTCAAAATAATTTCCTAACACTAGAACTGAAGTCAAAGACAAGAAAACACGATATTTAGAATAAGAGAAACATTAATGTTTCGCCTTGACCAAATTATTAAATTAAATCCAATATTGCTTCGTTAGTTGTCAAGTGCAATTTTCGCGGCCTCCGTCAAAATATCGTAAAGTGCATTGGTTCAGGATGCAGTCAATCACTGAATTCGGCATGAAAAAAGGAGTGACATTAGCAACTATCGTGGAGTAGCTATGCTGGCGAATATCGGCAAGCTTTTCGAGTCTATTATTTGTACTCGTTAAACTACTGATCTTAGCCGGTCATTAACGGATGTGCAACACGGGTTTTGTAAAGGACGCTCGACAACGACGAATCTTATCGAATTCACCCACTGAACTGGATGGAATCGGGTTGGCAGGTCGATGCAATTTACACTGACATTCGGAAAGCGCTTGATCGCGTGAATCACCGCTATGATAGCATATCTTTTACAAAAGCTGAGTGAAATGGGGGTGAGTTCGAACCTCTTGGATTGGACTAAATCATATCTCTCAAATAGACCTCAGAGTGTCAAAGTTCAAGGGTGGAAATCATCAAGCTTTGGAGTACCATCAGGACTGTCTCAGTGGAGTCATCTCGGACCTCTACTCTTTATTTTGTTTATTAACGACGCAACAAAAATATTTCGGTTTGTTAAACTCGGTGTATTTGGTGATGACCTGAAGTTGTATGTCAAAGTCGGTAGCGCAGTCGACGCTTTTCATCTACAAGAAGATGTCAATTTGTTTTCTTCATGGTGTTAAAAGAACGGAATGGAGTTGAAAATCGACACATGTAAAAAATGATGTTTGATCGGAAGTTAAAACCTTTCGTCTACGATTACGTGATCGACAATAGCGACATTGGCAGAGTTCATGAAATTCGGGACCTGGATGTTATTTTGGAGAAAAACTCACCTTCAATACACATATTGCTAGAATTGTTTCTAAAGCCTACTGCTCCATGCTTGGTTTCTTGAATAGTGTTTGTTCCAATTTTCAAAATGTCAAAGCTTTATCTTCTATTTACAATGCACACGTCCGCACATCTTGAATATGCTTCGGTTATTTGGAATCCTAGCTACGCTGTCCACAGCGACGAAATTGAGTCAGTTCAGAAGCAGTTTGTCATTTACGCTCTCAGAAGGACCATTAAAATGGATTCCAATCACAAACTCACCCCTTACACTGACAGGTGTTCTTTACTGGGCCTGGAAACATTAGCTAGACGTCGTGTTAACTCATGCATATTTTTTGTATGTATGTATTTGATGTGTTTAGAAAGCATGTTGACTCCCCGCAGCTGTTTCAAATTTTGAATTCGATGAGGAAAGTTCAGACACACTCGTATGTGCTTTTTTTTACATTGCATTCCATAGGACAAACTATGGATCGTCTGAAACGATCACTGCGGCTTCGCAGCTATTGAACGAGGTGAGCCATCTGTACTCCGACGGAGTAGCGAGGGAGCTTTTCGAGCAGCAGTACGAGCACTCAGTGCCATCTGATAGGAGGTCGGATAGCGAACCCGCGTCGAACCTTTGTTCCTGTTACTCATGAGTTTTAACTTCCTAATGGCTTGCGTATTATGTCATGAATCTGCTTCACATTCGAGATTACAATGTATTTTGAATCATAAATTGCGCCTACTTATTACTTTTATTGTGATTTTTGCAAAGATGTATCGAAATAGACAAACACCAAAATATCGATTTATCGTCTTTATAAACACTTGAAATTTGTACGAATGATCAATTAGCCTACCACCAGTCAGAAGGGCCTATTTTTGGGAATTATGAATTTTTTTGTATTTTATTTCGAGGAACGGGGTTGCCCCATGTCACATAAGAAGTATTTTTTTTTTATTATTTATATCGATTTCAAGTCCTTCATTCAAATAATTCGCGCGAATATTTACTCACAGCAGTTACAGCATAATATTTGTTTGTCACATTGGTATGTACCAACAAAAACGTCAGAAAGTCAACGTCCGAATTGAATAAAAATGGTGTTAGAAACTCAAAATGAGGAGGAGGAGGAGGAGGAGGAGCAGGACCATGAGGAGGAGGAGCAGGCGGATGGGGTAGAAGCACACCCCGTCATATTTTAAAGCAGTGCGATAATTGAAAATTCAAAACTTAGATCCTTTCTCGCAAATTTTCGTGCCTATAAGAATCATATAATTTCAACAGATGAGTAAAAACATTCTTAGTCAGCGACGTGATCTCAGTTACAGTTTGGAATGGCATCGGTAAGAAAGCATCTAACTGTTTTGAATCTTATTCAATCATCAACGCCTAAACTTCGCCTACAAATAATTTTGAGTTGCGAATCAGATTTTATAAACACAATCTACGAATGTATTTACAACACTCTGAAAGGAAATATTCCATTGAAAAGGAGTGAAATAAAAAAATTGAAAAAGTTAAAAAAAAATATTAAGGATGGTGGGTTAAAAGAGAAAAGGAAAATAATTGAACAATCTGGAGGTAATTTTTTGCCGGATTTACTCCGTCCGATTGTCAAAGCAGGAGAAAAACAATTTCTTTAATGAAATTTACGAAAAGGTGATGACTGTGAGAGAGAAAAACTTTCTCAATAATATTTGAACAATAGATAAAGAAAACTAACAAACAAGCTACACGAATTGTTCAACTATTGCCGAGTGTGGGGGTAGTAATAAATTATCCTAAGATGTATACCACTTGTACGATTTGTGATCAAAATTTCGCGAATAATTTCAACCTGAAACGTCACATAGAAATAAAACACGCAGAGACGGAAAATGGTGAAAACGAGAATGAATTTGAAAGTGAAAATGAGAGTGAAGAGGGCGAAAACGAAGAGTCAAACGAAAGTTCGGATGATGATGATGATGGCGACGAAAACTTCACATACGACGAGGTCCGGGCAATTCTTCGTTTCGGTTTTAGAAGAAAAAGAGAAAATAAGTGAAAAAGGACAGATCCATTAGTTTTATCGTCAGTCGGGGTCGAGCAAGAAGCTAGCAGAGACGTAAAAATCACATAAAATGAAATCAGCACAGAACCAGAACATGAGTGAAAAATCTAAAATTTTGAAAAGGAAAGGGAACCATCGCAGATGTCCAGGCCCATGTCCATGTGCCCGCTTTATTTTAGCAATTTTCAAAGGTGTAACAACAACGAAGAAGAATGTACCCGATGTGGGAAAGCACGAGGAATCAAATTCTACTCTCAAAAACAAAAGAACGACCGTCTCTACAAAAAGTGTGACTGCAGCGAAGAATTTACCCGATGATATGGAAAAGCATAAGGAATCAGAGTCTACTCTCAAAAAGGCTGAAAAGAAAAAACCTCGTATTATTCGTCTACCGAAAACCTGTTACATTTAACCGTTCCTCGCAACTTTATTAACCGAACTATCAAACACTGGTGAAGTGTGTATGGATGCAACAGAAATAGCAAAAGCGGTAGACATGGTCTCAACCATGAAAAAGGACCTGGAGGACGGTAAAGCGTAGAATGAAAAAATTGAGGTTGCAGAAAACTTACATTTGAAGCTGTACAAATCAGTGCTAGTCTTATATCATAAATAATAGCCTTACTTTAATCATTCTTTGTAATTCTGATAACTTTTACCAAAAATAAATGTGTGAAAAAATAAAAAAAATGTTTTAATAAAGGGTTATAAATAAAAAACTACGAACTGATTTTCATAAAATTGTCGATGTAGAGGACAGTAATTGACCGGTTATTCAAAAACCCTACTTTAACAATAATTTTTCATGTAACAAATACGATCACGGTAAAAATATCATTTTTATAAAAGAGATATCAAAATTCCTATAGAATTCACCGCTAAAGACCTATAGTGGTGTAAAATCCCTGCAACGATGAATCTATTAAGTAAGGGTCAAGTATTTTAAAAATACCACACGCGGGTCTTTTTATTTAATTGTGAGGTAATAATCATAAACATTTATTGACATCCTAATAATTTTTAAAGGAATTCAATAGTAACCAATTCACCCGGTCAATTGGCTTTTGTCATTTTGATATAAAAACCATACGGGATTTTCCCCTCGAGTATTTTGATGTTATGTGTAAACTTTGCTATTGAGGTAATTTGTACTTCCAGACACACCTGCAGATGATTTTTGTCAATAGTCATACCAAATCATATAATCATACCAAAATGCTCATAACTAATTTAAAGGAATAGGTCATCTCTATGGTGTTTGAACATCTGGGCATAGCTAAACCGCCGCCAGCTGCACAAATTCAAAATAAAAATATTAATCTGTCACATACCATTAATTCTGCCCATAAATGTCATTCTCAAAATATTATTATTAGTCACAGGGCATTAATTTTAGACAGTACTCGCCAAAAAGTGGCAGCTGGACGACAATAATCCAGATAAAAATCTGCCACAGACCATTAGTCTGAATTAGACCCATTGTTATCAACATCACGTAGGTAATAAATTATTTAGTCACCCCTCACTAGGTAATACATCATTTAGCCACACTTAATTACCCCTATTGTTCTCACCGCTCCATACTGGCCAGAAGTGGTAATACATCTTCTTACATCGAAAACATTACACAAGAAGAACGGAATAAACGGAGACACTGGCTATTGACAATCGACACAAAACACAAAACATTTTCTTCAATAACATGAATTTATTATACGAACTTTGAGAAATGTTTCCTTCATCGTTTCTAAGATTATTATGTATAGTTAATATTTCTATTACACTGGAAAACTGACAAGGTTCGATCATGTGCGAGTATGGTGCAAAATCCTTTAGTGTGCTTTAGCCACAGTTTTTAATTTTTATAAAATAAAATAAAAGTCGAATTAAGTTTTTGATAGCAAATTTCGGATAAATAGAATATCTTACATCGTTTAATAAATAAAAAATATTTTCATACTAAATTTAATTCCTTAAAATTCTTAAAAAATTCCTAAAAAATCCTTAAATCTTAAGTTTAAGAATTTGGGAGTTTTTTAAGAATTTTATGGAATTTTTAAGAATTAAATTCACAAAAATAGACTCTGCGGAAAAATACGTAAAAAGATCCACATTGCAGTGCTACCTGCGGTATAGGAATCGATAAATCGTTGCAAACACACGTTTTCGATGTTTCGTCTGTTTTTTCCATAGTAGAGTAAAAATTGCTGGAAAGAAAGATGTGAGTCAGCTTCCATTTTCCTGCATTTTCTCAAAACTGCTTCTTGTCTGTAAATGGAAGTTGGTTGTCTAGGACATACAGCTCCACGGTCATAGCCACAAACCTCACGTTGTCATTCAGTGTCATTTAGTGTCCAAATTTACATATGTCGATGGAAGACGCTCACGAGCGCGCGTGCATTGCTCGCGGGAAGTCGCGTTTTTAAGGTAAATGAGGAAGTTCACAGCGTAAATGTAACATCTGAACTTTACAGAATTTTATCTCACCAAGTAAATATAAAAAAAATCGCTCGCCACAGTTAAAATAATTTTTCTTTAAAACGAATCTAAACCCAAATTTCAAATTTGAAGTGTTTTCGTATTGTCTTCAAATATGTGTTTCAATTAGCTTTCGATTTGGGTTTTTGCTAAGAATCGGAACAGGTCAGATTGACGTTGAAAATAAAACGGCTCAGTGCCTTTCTGGGAAAAACTAAGTCACATTTTAGTAACTCAGCTTTCAGGAGGGACATTATCATCATCAGTATCAAACTTTATAGACCATTAGGATCTTTCGGCGTGAGGTCTTTCAAACTTTGTATTTAACTAACATGTACTAAATGTCCAAAATTTTAAAAATTTCCATCGTTTACTACAAACAATTTTATTGTAACACGGGGTAGTTCGACGCGGGAGTTAGGTGGCTATATTTATTACCCCCGCTCTTCCCTTTTTTTCCGAACGCTCATGCGATCAATTTAAACTTCTTTTTCACTGAGAGGTGCACATGTCCCGCGAATCAAGTTCAAAGATAAGCAAAATTGGTCAAGTGGTTCCGGAGATGCGGTCGAAGAAGTGTCGAAAAACATGGATTTTGGAGTCCGATGTCATTAATTTGATCTGACGGAACTGGGAAAATTTTTTTGTTGAAATCGAGTCAGTGGTCTGGCAGCTGGGTAGTTTTTTTTTCAAAAAATCTCATGAAATTACTTCTTCCTTCACACAAAATATTGTATTGATGCAAAAGCATCCCAAACAGCCCAATTTTGAAAATCGGAAGAGATTT
>CM055403.1:82911691-82938593 GCA_029228625.1 Pseudolycoriella hygida | reverse complement strand
TCTCGGTTGAGCGGTCTGTTCGGGTTAAGCAGTTCCTTAAAGTACTCAGCCCATCTCGCAATACACCTTTCCTCATCTGCTAAGACCAATCCATGCTTGTCCTTACACAGCAAAGGTTGTTGACTGTAACCGTTTCTGGATTCGTTCACTTTCCGGTAAAAGTTCCGAGTCTCCTTCCGATTGCCAAACTTCTCAATTGCGATCAAAACTTCCTTGTCACGCTGTCGCTTTTTCCGTCGGAAGAGTTTTCTCTCGAAATTTCTTTTAGAACGGTACTCTTCCTGGCCAGCTCGAGTGAATCTACTTAGAGTTTTCAGGCGAGCTGCGTTTTTGTCGTCCATGGCCTTCTGGCATTCATCGCCAAACCAGATATTTCTTTTATTTCCCGTTCTCGTTCCCACTACCTCTGCTGCGGCGCTCTCTACATTCCGTCTAATTTGATTCCACACATCGTCTACGCTTCGTTTTTCGCTGACCATTCCGCCAATAATATTCGTCTCCAGCCTGTCAACATATTGACGTTTAATGTCTTCGTTCTGTAGTTTTTCCACGTCCCACCTTTCCAATGCCGGTTGTCGATTGTGTTGAACCGATATTCGAGACCTAACTGCCGCTCTCACCAGGTAGTGATCGGAATCTACATTCGGTCCTCTACAGCTTCTGACATTCAACATATTTGGGTGACGCTTAACGCTTCGAAACGCAAAAAAAACTTTCAAAATATTTTCACATTTGATTAAAAAAATGCGTCACAAATGCCGGACTCACCAGTGTTATAGTTTTTGTGTTCTTTCAGCTTTCACACCGCAAAAATTTGACTTGTATGTAGGAATGTATGTAGTATTTTTGTACAGGAAGTCTAACTAACTAACTAACCTAGGATGTTTGCATTAACTTTGGCTTCTATGAAACAGCCCTTTTTGTATACGAAATGATCATTTTCTAAAGGTAGTATCTTCGGATCTTCGGAAAAGACACTTCGCCTTAGAATTTTCCGTAGAATCCAGGAAAAATATTTTCCGGGGGGTACGTCGCAAGGGGGGGAAGTCAAAACTTTGCTGTATATGTGGTTCCGAAATCTACGAAAAAAAATTTTCTGAATTTTTTGTTCGCTACCGCGCGCCCATGATAAATAAATAAAATGGTAATTAATCATGACAGATCCAGTAACATTATCTGCTACAAACGCGTCGGAGCAGCTAAACTGTAGATTCTGTGATAAGGCCCTACTCAACGGAGGACCGATCGTAGCATGCATTGTATGTAAAGCTAAGGACCATTAGAATTGCAGCGGTCGGTGGCAGAAAACATAAGAAAGGAAGGGACATGTCATGACTGTAAAAACATCAACAATGCAAACCTAACTACGGATCCCGCGCAGCGTATTTCTAGTGCCCCTCCCAACATCAACTGTGGCGATGAAGTAAGCGCTACAAATATGATGGACTCAATAAGGTTGAACGACGACCTAATTAAACTGAAAACATCTCAACAACATTTCGATTGCACTCTCTCATCTTTTGGTACTCATCTTACTAAATTGTCGATAATGTCGCAAAAGATTGATGAACACAACGTACGTATCAGCGAATTAGAAGAGCAAAACATAGAGCACATAAAGCAGATCTCAAAGATGAATCGACAAATTGACAACATAAAGCAAAGGCATAGATCCCATAACATAGAAATTGATGGCATCCCACACAAGCGTGTGTATAGTGCAATCTACGAACAAAAACAAAATCAAGCCAATCATCTGATCTACAGCATCAGTAAATCTAATACAATGTCAGAGCTTATCAAATCTTCTCGAAAATTGAAGCCAACCGCTGCCCTCGCTGATTTCACGAATAACGATGGTAACATTTTCATCAGCGAACACTTAACAGTGGCAAAGAAACATATTTTGTACAAAGCGAAACAATTTAAGGTCGCCAACAACTATGAATTCTTGTGGGTCAAAGACGGCAAAATATTTATAAAAAACAAAAACTCTGAAGCAATCAACATTAATGTGAGTACTGACTTCTCTAGATTGAACTTGTTGACTTGGTTGTGATGATTTAGTAATTAGTTATTTATTTATTTTTCTCCTATAAA
Organism: Pseudolycoriella hygida; assembly: GCA_029228625.1. Lineage (NCBI taxonomy): Eukaryota > Metazoa > Arthropoda > Insecta > Diptera > Sciaridae > Pseudolycoriella > Pseudolycoriella hygida. The sequence continues at coordinate 82,936,493 of CM055403.1, read as the reverse complement.
TAACTTTATCAATTTTAGATTTCTGATCGAGGCGGCCAACTGGCTATTCTATCATTCAACCAAGTCATGTATTCTGTCTTAGTTAGATTCCCACATTTGAATGTTCCCATTTCAGAACGCATAGTTGTAACCGGTACGCCGAATAAGCCCCGTCGTCTGAGCACACGTATTACGATACATCTTCTAGCCTCTGGCACAAGCCGTACACGCCAAATGAATCTCGCTGTTTGGGCCCGGACATTGCGATACATCTTCAAGCCTCCGACTTAACGAGCCCGTAAATGCAGTGTATCACACACAACTGAAATACCTTTTTCTAGGGCATTTGTGTGAGCAACCATTAATCTGCTTAACGTGAATTCCGAACCACGCCTACATATTGTATCTACATATAGGATTTCATCTGGTGTTCATTATATCTCCGCCTTAAGATAGACTCAGATATCTGTACACAAAATTCATCGTATATGGGTGACGTCATACATTTCGTTCTTCTGTGTACGGTTCGTTGTGGACACCAAACACCACAACTACCCATTTTTAGAAGCTTGAGTATGCTTAAGAACGTTACTTTCATGCTACAAATTGAAGAAAAATCCCATATAGAATTTTATTCTCACCGGGCTTGAACACGGGTATTCTTGGTGGAAAGCCAGTACGTTACCACTGAGCTAACCCGGCTTTATCAATTTACTACCAAAACGTTAGAGGTTTGAAGACCAAGTTAAGTAACACAATGAGAAATATACTGGCATGCTTTTACGACATTATTTGTCTTACTGAGATGTGGCTGAACGACTCAATATTGAATAACGAGTTATTCGGTACCGGGTTTAAATATTTTGTCTATCGAAAAGATAGGGATCTCGCGTATTACGGTAAGGATGACGGAGGAGGTGTATTGCTAGCCATTAAGACAAAGTTGAGGTCAGTGTTATTAAATATATCCAGTATCCGATATATTTAATGTCTGAGGATATTACTATATGAGTGAGTGTCGCTAAAGGCATTTTCTTTTGCTTGACCGTTGCATATTTCCCATGCGAGGCTTCTATTGATTACTATGAGGACTTCTCTGAACGGCAAAGTAGAATTATAAACGACACTTATTCCTCCGAACAACATTACATATATTAGGGGATTTTAACAAAAGTTGCATTGAGTGGTCCGCTATCCCTCCCAATAAGTTCTTGCCTCCGATAAAATTTCAAGGTGAAATTCCCGAAACGATGGTGCAAAATTTTTATTTTTCCAGTTTGCCTCAATTCAAGGGACTACTCCATTTATTTCTCCAAAGAGCTAACAATGACGCATTCTCGTTACTAAGATCTGAAGTGAAAGACATGATCACGCCTACATCGATAGTGTGGAAGCTAACATTACAGTCAAGCCTAAATATTTCTGGCAGTTTACCAAAGACAAACGAATGACCAACTCATATCGTACCTCAATGAAATACTATGATCAGACTCCGTTCAACACAACTGACACGTCAAACTTGTTCGCAACCTATTTCAAGTCTGTTTATAATCCACCGAAGGCTCGCCATCTACGCCTGATGCGACATCCACTCAAAGGTGTTTCAAATCGCATTCACTGAAAGAGAGGTGGCACTGGCGCTGGATAAGCTAAATACAATATAACGCCCATCTTTAAGAAGGGAGATAGATCCGAAGTCACTAATTACAGAACTATATCCATACTCAACGGCTTCAGCAAAGTCTTTGAGAGTCTCGTTCATTCAGTAATGTACGCGCACGTTGCACCCTATTTGAATGAAAACCAGCACGGCTTTGTCAAAAACCGAAGTACGATTAGCAATTTACTATCCTATGTTGATTATTTATCAGAATCTTTGGATAAAAATGTTCAAGTTGATGCCATTTATGTCGATTTCGCCAAAGCATTTGACACGTTAAATATAGACATATTATTGTACAAAATCGTATCGTTTGGGGTAAGTGGGGCTATGCTAAGATGGTTTGAAACCTACCTGAGAAATAGCAGACAATGAGTGAAATTTTGTGGAAGTACCTCTGGAATGATCACATCATCTTCAGGTATCCCGCAAGGTTCTATACTTGGACCACTTTTGTTTGTGATACTTATTAACGATTAGCCAGATACCATACTATCCAGGAATCTTGGCTGCGCTGATGACTTTGAGATCTTTAGGCAAATCAAATTAAAATATGACTGTATGATCCTACAATCGGATCTGCACAAGCTGTCAACGTGGTGCGCTGCGAATGATTTGGGCCTGAACGTCAAAAAGTGCTTCGTGTTTACGTTTACCAGAAAGAAAAATTCCATCGCCCACAATTACACAATTATATAAAATGTTTATCTTATCATATGCATTATTTAAATAAAACACACGAAGTTAATATGGTCAATTTTGGATCCAAAGTGTCTGTTCTTTATTGAATGTATCTCGTAATTATAATAATTCTTAATCTTATGATAAATTCATATCGTGAGAATGTTTATTCTATTGTATATGCTGCCACCTGGATTTAGCACAAAACTATTTTCTGCTCAAAACATGTCCATTTGTATGAGAGACCACTATTGTATCAACTTTTTCGAAATAATGAATAGTTAACTGAAATATGCACATTATGTTCTCACTATGTCACCGGTCAAATAGTTTTGTGTTGCCACCTGTGCTTAACACAAAACTATTTTCTGCTCAAAACATGTCCAATTGTATGGGAGACCTCTATTGTATCAATTTTTTCGAATTAAGAATAGTTAGCTGAAATCTACACATTATGTGCTGACGATATCACCAGTCCAATAGTTTTATGATGCCACCTGTGCAGAACTATTTTCTGCTCAAAACATGTCCATTTGTACGGGATTTACATTAACTTTATCGTATTTTATAGAACGCGATGAAAATGGCTGTAATTAATACAAAAATTAAAATGCTTTCTTTATGTCTATAATTCAAAAAAATAGAATCAGTTTCCATAACACCAAACTTAATAAATTACGTAACGTAATAGGGGAGAGGGGGGTTAGCGTTACGTAATTTATGAACAGCACCAAACTTATGGAAACTAATTTTATTTTTTTGAAATATAGACAAAAGACAAGCATTTTAATTTTTGTGTTATATTCAGCCATTTTCATCGCGTTCTATGAAATACGATAAAGTTAATGTAATATATGTAATGTAATATAATGTAATGTATTTAAAGTTTGAATAAATTGTATATCAAAAAAAAAAAAAAAATACCCCATACAAATCGATAGTTTCAGATACCATCGAAATATTTGGTGAATAATAAAAATATTCCTGAGCTATTCCGATTTTGAAACTATACATACAAATGGACATGTTTTGAACAGAAAATAGTTTTGAACAGGTGGCATCATCAGCACATAATGTGTAGATTTCAGCTTCCTATTCATAATTTGAAAACGTTGATGCAATAGGGGTCTCCCATACAAATGGACATGTTTTGAGCAGAAAATAAGTACAGGTGGCAGCACAAAACTTATGGTAACCAGTTTTCGAAAGCACATAACCTAGCGCACCAAATCAGCTATTTGAAAACCCAGCTCAAAATGGGAGGGGTGCTGAAGAAATGTACCTAATTATCTTATTAATTGAATATTACTACAACAGACTCTACATAAAACACATCACTATACATTTTATGTATTTTAAAATAGAACAACAAAAAATCTTATTTTGTCGTAGTTATAGGTGACTTGTGCTCAAGTGAAGCGGCATTTATTTTTGGAAAATTTTACGACGTACAAGCAAATCCAAAGGAAGTTTTTGATTGAAAAGTCTGCCAGTACATAGACAACAGTTGAACGAGAACATTTAAACAAAACGAAAAATGGCATCGAGTTTACAGAAAACATTAAACAGCATAAAGAACTCGATTAATAATATTCGATCGCAGGGTGCATTTGCAACGGCTGTTGGTAAGTTAGTTAATAATTTAATGAATGAATGCTTGATTTAGAAGGGAAGATCGTTTCCGTTTTTAGTCGCAGAATTTTGCAGAAACTGAGTTATAATATTTTATTGTCTACGCGACGTTTTCACATTAACCTCAATTATTTTGGACGGTAATGATATTTTGCCCGTACTGGACTCTAGAGAGACACATTTCAAGAGATGTAAAAACCAGCAAAACTAGAAATATTAACATAAAAAATCCTCGGAATGTTCCGCGTGAGAAGCAAAAATGCTAACTACTACACAACGCTGTCCTCTACTAAACATATCAATCGCGAAATGTGTTTCCGCAGCTAATGTGATTCTATTTATTTCTTTATGCAACGCCGTTGTGAAAAGTGAACTTTTTCATGCATCGCTTCGGTGACGTTAGAGAGGTCGTTTTATAACTGGTTTTACTTTTTATCACTAGTGACAAAAAGTAACTTCTTATCACCCAAATGATACAAAGTAACTTTTTATAATTGACTTGCGTGATAAAAAGTAACTTTTTGTCACTAGTGATAAAAAGTAACTTTTTATCACTCATTCAAAAGTTCACGTTTCACAAGTTGTTGCATAAAGTCTTCAGTGTTTCATCGTTGCGAAATTGGTTGTTTTTGTCACACGATGTGGTTATCCAACTCGCTTCACGTCAGATTAAAACCAAAATTCAACACAATTTTACTACTATTCTTCAAACTTTCTTCTCTTCTTTAATATTATAAAAGTTAAAAACGTTGACATTTCTACGATAATAATTTTGAATATTTTTGTTCGTTTAAAAGGGTAGGTTTGGGATAGTTGCACAATCATTAACTAAAAAAAATTTTTGTCCACAATTACGTGAAAAGTTTGCGGAGGTCAATAGGATTGGTCGATTTTCTACTTTTATTTTTTTTTGCGAAGAGTACCGCCTGGACACGATTCCAGGTGTCGAAAAAATAATTTTGGTGCCTTCGGTTTTATTTTTAATTCTATTTCCAGCATATTCTGAAAAAGCAAAATGTTAAGAAAATCTGCCTTCCTTCAGAAAATTTTAGTGCACAAGCTGGAAATCGAATTAAAAATAAAGCCAAAGGCACTAAAATTATTTTTTCGACCCCTGGAATCGTGTCCAGGCGGTACTCTTCTCAAAAAAAAGGAAAATCGACCAACCCTACTCCCCAATTCATGAATAATTGTGGAAAAGATGTAAAAATCAGGCCAAAGATCTTGAAAGTGATTCAACTTTCAATTTTTTATTGTCAGTCATTAGAAAATATGTTTTAGAAACTCGCTTTTTTACCAAACAAAATTCACATTCGTATAAGTTTTCTAATTACTTCTTCTTGGTGCTTCTCAAATCCCGTCCCCTTTTTCATCGATTTTTCGACCCCTCTGGCTCTCGTCTCACACTGCTTCATTTTCTGAATCACTGAACCTCTCCGGTCGTATCGAATCTCTAATCTTAGCGATTGTAGCACTGAACGCGCGGATTACGACCCTGCACGCACCTATGCACGCAAACCTCACACTAGTAAATGTTTGTCAATTAAGCACCTACAAATTCTATTAGCAAACAATGAATTTAACTCGTGCGATTACGGTCGTCGCACAGCAGATTTTTTGTTAGGTTTCACCGCGCAATTGTGAGATAGCGGTTCCAAAATTAAAAATATTTGTTTGAAGCAAGACATGGTAAATTTTAACCAGTTTTCCAAAAAAGAATATTTTATACGTGAAAAATACCCATGTCTTGCTTCAAACAAATATTTTAAATTTTGGAACCGCTATCTCACAATTTTTTATAAATACCGGGTTTTTCATATGAAAGTGTACAGCCTACTATGATCCTCTCATTCTTCGATGGTACGTAAGAAAGAGATAAAAGGATGGTCATGTTCACCTTCATATGAAAAACCATATATATTTCCATGATCACAAAACTTCAAGGATTTTTTAAGACATTTTTTATTTTTTAACTTTAACTTAAATTTTATTTTTTAATTTTAGCGATTTTTCATGTTTAAGTTAAAAAATAAATAAAGAAAAAAAGAAATAATTGTTGTTGGGGGTTTAATTGTGAGCACAGAATCGAAAATGTTTCTAAAATAAAAAAATTTTTACAGTCATGAGGCCTTGCGCCGTGAAACCTTACAAAAAATCTACTGTGCGTCCGTCGCTTCTCTCGGCCCGCAAACTGCGCACTCGAAAATGTTTTTTAATCAATAAATTAATCAATAATCAATAAATAATTTAACTTGTTCATAAACATATATCAAGTTGATAGTTGACCTTGAAATTTATTCTGGCATAAGGTGATATTTGACAATCAACATGATAGTTGACTATCACTTTGATAGTTGACTATCATTTTTATAGTTGAATATCAATTCATAGTTGACTATCATCTTTATAGTTGAATATCAATTTCATAGTTGACTATCAAATTTGATAGTTGACTATCATTTTCATAGTTGGCTGACATGATTCATGATGTTAGCAACATGACATGATTCTTTAGACTTGTACGAAGTAAATGGAGTACATGTGTTTGTCACGACGTTTGTACCCAGTCAAATTTCACGCTGGGAGTTGGTGTGCTTTTAGACCCGTACGAAGTATCTGTCTTATGTGTTTACCACGACGTTTGTATTCAGTTGAATTTCGACCCGGGAGTTAATGGGTTTAAAGTTTAAAGTTTTAAAATAAGACAAATATGCAAAAAAAATGTTGTCCGTCGGTTTGTCATCACGATAACTCGAGAAAGTTTGACCGATTTTCAAAATCTTTTTTTCCTGAAAGGCAATCGAAAAAGTGAGGCTAAGTTCTGAGATGGGCATTTTTGGGCAAAGGACCGCCGAGCTAGGGCCGCTTAAGTGGTTTCAAGATTTTCATAAATATTCTTTTGTTCGAAAGGTCTACGAATGCTAGTCAATTTTTTGAAGAAAAGGTTTTGATTTTGTGCCGTTGGACTAAGCCACACCCCTAAGACTGAGTCTCTAATAAAGCCCAACATGTTATTTCTACATAAATCGGATTTACCCTAGACGATATTTAGTGTTTTATAAAGTTACGAGTTTTAATTACTGGTCGAATTCTTCGAAAAGGTGTCCTATGCAATTACCACGATGTTTGTAACCACCCCAATTAAATCGATCATGGTCCTTAGATGACGAATCAGCAATAAAAAAAATGTCCGTCCGTCCGTTACCGCGATAACCTGAGTAAAACTTAACCGATCTGAGCACTGTCGGCTCAAGGGCCGCCGAGCTAGGGCCGTTTAAGTGGTTTTTGGTCTTTTGTACATAACTCGAGTAAATCTTTCTTTTCGATTGTCATAATTTTTTTTTGTTTGAAAGATGTGAGTATGGCCGACAACCTATTGAAGAACTATTTTTTGGATTTAAGTCCTTGGACTTAGCTAGGGCACTAAAAACGAGTCTCTGCTAGGGCCATACGTGTTTTTTGTACATAGCTCGAGTAAACCTTTTCCGATTTTCATAATTGTTTTTTAATCGACTGGTCTATGAAAGCCCTACTATTTGTAAAAGAATATTTTTTGAGATTGGGCCCTAGAATATAGCTAGTGCACTAAAAACGAGTCACTGCTAGCGCTCTTTATGTTTTTGTACATAACTCGAGCAAATCTCTTCCGATTTTCAAATTTTGTTTGATCTTAAGGTCGAGGACTGTCTTATGGCAGAAAATGTTTTGATTAGAAACCCTTGGACTGATTTTGTTGATTCTTTTTCCCTTTGAAAAACAAATTTGATCCAGATGCTTGTTCTCAGAGCTGAAGTGGGCCTCAGGTCTGTCCTAAGGTCGGCCCTAGCAAAAAAAAATTTTTGCTATGTTGCAGAGCAAATTGAAGGAAACATTTTTGCCTGTGGAAGTATGTGTCCGAGCATTTCCTTATGGCCCTACGTCGGTCCTAAGGTCTGTCCTAGACAAAAACATATGAAGGGACCCGTACGTATCAGAATATATGCAGCAAACAGAGTTGATGTTACCAAGAAACTCGAACGTATTTAAGTAAATATTGCCTTAACTCTTAAGTGTATGAAATTGCGTCCACATTAAGTTGTATTGGAAATTGCCGATGGGGCAATATTGAAAAACCCTTCCGAAGAAACGGTGTAAAAAAACCTTTCCGAAAGCACAAAATTGACCGCCATACAAAAATGTTCTACTCAATTTTCTCTACAACATAGAAAAAACCATGTTTTGGGCTAGGGTCGACCTTAGTACCGACCTAGGGCCCTATGTAGAGGTCTCGGACACACAATTCACATAGCAAAAAATGTTTCCCTCAATTTCCTCTGCAACATAGCAAAGAAAAATTTCGGTCATGCCTAGATCTTTCAATAAAAAAAAAATTTGAAAATCGGAAAAAATTTACTCGAGTTATGTACAAAAAACACATAGCAGAGACTCGTTGTTAGTGCCCTAGCTAAGTCCAAGGACTCAAATTCATAAAAGTTTCTTCCATAAATTGTCGGCTATGCTCAGGTCTTTCAAACAGAAAAAAATTTATGAAAATCGGAAAAGATGTACTCAAGTTATGTACAAAAAACACATAGAGCCCTAGCAGAGACTCAATTTTAGTGCACTAGCTAAGTTCAAGGACTCAAATTCAAAAACGTTTCTTCCATAAATTGTCGGCTATGTCCAGGTCTTTCAAACAAAAAAAAAAATTTTGAAAATCAGAGTGGTATAATTAAAGTGGTTTTTCACTATGTTGTAGAGAAAATGGAGGGAAATTTTTTTGTCTAAGTAAGTATTTGTCCGAGGCCTCTCCTGAAGACCTCAGGTCGGTCCTTAGGTCGGCCCTAGACAAAAAAATGGTTTTTTCCTATGTTGTAGAAAAAATTGAGATGAACAATTTTGTGTATTTGAGGGTCAATTTTTAGACCCGTACGAAGAACGAAGTTCCTCGAAAAGGGGTCTTATGCGTTTACCACGACGTTGGACCCGGGAGTAGGGGGGAGCACCGATCATGGTCCTTAGATGACGAATCAGCAATAAAAAGAATGTCCGTCCGTCCGTCTGTCAACACGATAACTCGAGTAAAACTCAACCGATTTTCAAAAACTTTTTTTTCCCTTAAAGGTTATCTCGGATCGAAATTGAGGTTGTTACAAACGTCGTGGTAAACGCATAAGACCCTTTTTCGAAGAACTTAGTTCTTCGTACAGGTCTAAAAAGTTTTTGAAAATTGGTTGAGTTTTACTTAAGGTATCGCGGTGACGGACGGACGGACATTTTTTTTATTGCTGATGCGTGATCTAAGGACCACGGTCGGTGCTCCTCCCCTACTCACGGGTCGAAATTGGGGTGGTTACAAACGTTGTGGTAAGACCCCTTTTCGAAGAACTTCGTTTTTCCTACGGGTATAATAATGACAAAATAAGGTGAGATGAAATCAGGAAGGAGTTGAAAAAAATGTCTTCGTCTGTATTTTGTCCATCCGGATTTTGTCATAATTTGTTTTGTATTTGTTTCCATTTACTAACAGGCAACGTGCCTTGATTATATCTGTCCAAATTAGATAAATTATGAAGCTTTGGAAGGTTTACTGGATCGTGTAATATACTATAGTTGAGGGTTTTGCTCGGTTAATCAAAAATAATTTTGTTATAAAATTCGTGAAAAGTTAATTGATTTCCTCGACGATTCCATCTAATTTGATTTGATTGATAGCTAATGATGTTAAAATATATTAACGAAACGTCCAACTTATAAAGTTGTTTTTATTCTTGTGTTTTTGGATCGATAAACCGAGCAAAACTCTCAACTATAAATTAGATACATTTCGAACGAGAGAAATAAGAGAAGTGTAGAAAACGTTGTAGTTGTAGGACTGTAAGGTAAAATTTCTTTGGCTTTAATCGTTTCGGAACCTCCTCATCAACATTTACTTATGGTCCAAGATTCCAGCTTTTTATCTGGTCATTGTATCGCTGGCTGGTTCGGTAGCAAATAATTTCTAGATGTTGTGTTACGTGCTTCCAACCTAAATAAAAACACTAAATTCAATATTTATGTTTTATTGTGCCGTGCTTTCGGTCAGTAGTGAATCCTTCTTTTATTTCTTTTCGCCAACAGGCCAGCATGGAAAATCAGAGAAATTTCATGTTACCGTTAAACAAAATTATCCACAAGCAGAACGACTACCACTTCCTGTAAATATCGATCCAGCCGAAATAACGAAATTTTCTCCGCACCGGTATCGTGATATAAACGCCGGTGTTATGCTTGCACATCACTCTCAAGTTGGATTTCCTAACCGGATCGACATAACAGTCGACAATTCCAAGGAAGATTTGAATTTGTACGATTGTACAGGTGCAGTAAGCCTTAATTCGTCAATGCAAAGCAACGTACCGACACCGTTCGGCGGCATGAACAAATTCACTCATCTGAATATGCCGGGTGGGCAATGGGAACAAGGAAATAAGTTCATGGCCCATGACTTGAAGGCAGCACATTATGTCAGCTTGAGGCAATCCACACGGGCTGATTGGACTTCGTATGAGGAGAACTTTCAAAACGATAAAGGTATATCAAATGGACAGTACACTAGTCGCAATGCGTTTGATATTAAAATTGGAGCAATAACTAATGCTTCTTTCGCAATTTGGCATGCAAATAAAACAAGAAGCTGTAGGTCTTATTCAACCGCAAGTTCGGAAAAGAAAGAAGACAATAAGACAGACGTAAGTACTAGTCAAGAAACTTTGAAGACTGATGCACCATTAGGTCGAAAGGAAATGTTGAAAAATGCAGTAAAGGACTATGGATCTACAGTTATCATATTTCATGTTGGAATTTCATTGATTTCTCTTGGCTCATTTTATTTGCTAGTTTCCAGGTATGCTGTTTCATTTAATATAATTTTTGTTTGTGATTTGAATGCATGCCCTTTAATACTTTAATACTAACAGTATACTTCCCTTCGTCCCCTATCTTACTCTTACAATTGTCAATAGAACGTTAAAATTACAGCGGTCTCGACATCGTTGCGATCCTTCAACACTTCGGATGGGGAGACTCGACTCTAAGTAACAAACTGGCAGCTGGGGCTAGCACATTCGTTGTAGCATATGCAGTTCATAAAGTTTTTGCACCGGTGCGGATAAGTATAACTTTAGGTGCAACACCATTTATAGTGAAATATTTACGAAACAAAGGAATTTTAAAAAAACCTTCTTCAAGCGGGTAATGTTTCAAAAAAATTGTAATAATCAACAAGTGATGGTATGCTATTCTATGCGTTACAAAAAGATTTGATAAAATAAACGAAAAACGTATTTATGGCTAGAATTTTGTTATATTTTTTTCCTTCACTTTTCTCTAGGACCGAGCCCAGCGCACCTTTTTTTAATACTGTTAGTTCATCGACTACTTCTGAAATAGAAAAAATAATCAAGAAAATCGCATAGGTTTCACAAATTCTGTAGAACAAATACGTAGGGCCCTAGACTCCCAAGTTCAAAGGCCCAAACTCGCTATATTTTCTATTTTCTTTTATTTTTCTTCCTTCATTGATTTATCGAATAATTTTTAGAAAATTAAAAGAAGATTCACTAAATTGAATTTCTTCGAATATACGAATAAATAAAAAATAAATGTAACCAGTCGATTTGAGCATCAATCGTTGTCCTTAGACGCCAATTTTGCAAAATAAAATTTGTCGGTCTGTCTGTCTGTCCGTTCCTCCGTCAATACTATAACTCGAGTACAACTTGACCAATTTTCAAAATAGTTTTTTGGTAAGCGAAAAAGGTTTTATGAAATTGAATTTGGGCATTGTCGGGCTAAGGTTCGCCTTATAAGCAGTTTTTGAACTTTTGTACTAAGCTCGAGTAAATCTTTTCATGTTCCTAAAGTTAGCACAAGATTCTATATCAAGATTTTTCAATATTCTTGATATGGAAAGCTGAATGTTGATATATCAAGATATGGAAAGCTGAATGTTGATATATCAAGATTATGGAAAACTGAATGTTGATATATCAACATTCAGTTTTCCATATTTTGAAATATCAACAACATTTATAGTTATATCAACATTCAGTTTTCCATATTTTGAAATATGGAAAGCTGAATGTTGATATACCAACATTCAGTTTTCTATATTTCGAATGTACCAGTTTTCTATATCTTAATATATCATGTTTTTACTATATTGTAACAAGTAAATACCCCCGCCCCTAAGGGCTGCGCGGACATTAAGCATTCTTGTCCGCTAGGCCGGAGATTTGCGACTTTAATACTAAAATGTATGCAAGGGTGTGCAAAGTTAGATGTAGATGAATAAGAAAGCAAAAAAACCTCTTACAGAGGAGGTGTGTCGCAAGTCTTTATGCCTGCTTACAAAAGCTGTGAAATCAGAAAAGTGTGACGCATTAATCACCTAAGGAAAAACTATTTTCTTCCAGTTACAAAAGTTCTGAAATCAGACGGGGGTGACGCATAAAGTTTCGATTCGCAACAAAAATTTTTAAACAAAATTATGTTGAGTTCAAAAAATTGCGTCACAAATGTCAGACCCAACGACGAAACAATTTTTCTGTACTTTCAGTTTTGACGCTGCGAAAATTTGACTTTTATTTCTTATTACATCGTTTAGGGTAAATTTTAATTTTTGCGTCTAAAAACTGAGTGTTGAAAAATTATTCCGCTGGACGCTGGACGCGCAACCAGGGCCTTCAAGTCAAGGTGAGGCTCTTATTGGTAACAAAAGTAGATGGAAAAAAAAGAAGAATTCAGGTACTGGAGTTAAAAAGTGTTTCAATTGTGGCTCACCGAAACATTTGAAGAGGGATTGCAAAGTTCCGCCGAAAAACGATCCCTCAGCGCAGAATGCTAAGGCAGCATTTTCAACAATGGCGTGCCGTAATGGTTCGAATTTGGACTGGTATGTGGATTCGGGTGCGTCACATACAGAATGACGTCATATGCAGAATTACTGGTGAGTAAGAAAGCACCGGAAGTGACGTTGATCAAAAGTGCTAATGATTCGAAAATGAGTGTTGCGAGCATGGGACAAACGGTGTTGAACATTGAAGACAATGAAATCCCTGTGAAGAACGTTTTACATGTTCCGGAATTGGTTGTGAATCTATTATCCGTTAGTTAAAAACGGAAATGAAGTATTGTTTGATGCCGACGGTTGTACAATAAGAAATCCACAAGGCAAAGTCGTGACCAAGTGCGTATGTAAAGACGGCGTGTACAAATTATGTTCGAAAACCGAAAGTTGTATGTTTAACGCGGTTACGTGGCATCGTAGACTCGGTCATATGAATATGTCATCATTGCGCAAGATGCGAGACGGCGCGGTGACTGGCGTGGAGTTTACTGACAAGAGTGAAGTCGGGATAAAGAATAGTATAGTGTGGACCGAAGGGAAACAAACTCGTCTACCTTTCAGTTTGAGCAAAACTGGAACAAAAGAACTGCTGGAGTTGGTTCACTCCGATGTGGTCGGGCCAATGGAGACAATTTCACTCGGAGTTGCAAAATACATGCTTACATTTGTTGATGATTTCTCAAGAACTTTTTTACATATTTCCTTAAACGAAAATCGGATATATGCGACACATTTAAGGCTTTAAAGCAACCGAAGCATCGCTGAAAAGGCAAGATGTATGTTATTTGATGCAGCATTGCCAAAGCAGTTGTGGGCTGAAGCGTCTAACATGGCTGGCTATCTGATGAATCGATCGGTTAATATATCAGCAGTGGACACCACACCAGAAGAAATATGGTCAGGACAAAAGGTTGACTTGACGGATTTCCGCATATTTGGATCTGAAGTGATAGTTCATGTACCAAAGGAAAAGCGTCGCAAATGGGACAAAAAATCCGTAAAAATGATATTCACATGTTACGACTCATGCACAAGGGGCTACAGGTGCATCGATCAACGCACAAAAAAGTTTTTGGTAAGCCGTGATGTGATTTTTCATGAAGGCATGAAAGGGCAAAAGAAGAATGACTCAGGACAAATGAAGGTAGTAAATGAAAATCAAGCGTTTAATGACGATATTTCAGAGGAGTCAGCTGTCATATTCGAAGACAAAAACGATATAGAAGGTGTAACAACTGAAGGAACGGAAGTCATAAACGAGGATGAGACAATTGAAGAGCCCGAGGTTATCGTTTTGGATGATACGATGAATTCTACGAGCTTTGAATCAACTTCAGATGGAAACATGACATATCAGGATGATACGATAAATGACCCAAACTACGAACCTGATACTGATGACACCAATGAGTCATTCTTGGCAAAACGCACAAAAGGAAAAGAGGTAAAACCGAATATTCTTAACTTGACACAATTTGCATTCTTTGTAGAGGTAGCTTCTTATGATGAAGCTAAAGAAGGTGCTGACAGAAAGCAATGGTTGGCTGCAATGAATGGGGAAATCGAATCCCACGACGTGAATGGTACGTGGAAATTGACTGACTTACCGAAAGGGAAAAGAACCATAAAATCCAAGTGGGTATTTAAGATTAAGCGAAACTATTTCGGTGAAATTATTCGATACAAGGCACGTATCGTGGCAAAAGGGTGCTCTCAAAAATATGGTTCAGACTATAACGAAACATTTTCACCGGTTGTCAGGTATGCCTCTTTGCGCTTCCTTTTTGCCCTAGGTGTAAAGAAAGGACTGAAGTGTCACTTGATGCCATTACGGCGTTACATGCAACAACCCCGAGGCTTCGAAGACGGAGCAGAAAAGGTATGTAAACTGGAACGCGCCTTGTATGGTCTGAAGCAAGCGAGATATCTCTGGAACGTCAAGCTTGACTTAGCTCTTCTGAGGTTTGGGCTGAAGAAAAGCAAACTCGATCCATGTATTTACTTCAACGAAAAGCGAAATTTGATTGTGGCAATATATGTGAATGATTTTTCGGTTTTTCATGAAAGAGAAAATTATCTGATTGACTTGAAAAATTATCTTGATGAGACATTTCACATGAAAGATATTGGTTCCGTGACTAGTTGCCTTGGCATGAGAATCACTGAGGGACCAGGTTGGGTCGAACTGGATGTGGAACGATACACTCGAGACATCCTAGAACGTTTCGGAATGACTAATTGCAAACCCGTTGGGACACCAAGAGAAACTGACAACAAGTTATCCATCAGTCAGGTAAATGCTGAAAATTGAATTACTGGAAAAGTGCCTTTCCAGGAAGCAATCGGAAGTTTGTTGTTCCTGGCACAAAATACGAGGCCAGACATTTCTTTTGCAGTCAACGTTGTCAGCCGTTTTAATAACAATCATGCTGAAGTACATTGGGCAGCAGTGAAGAGAATTTTTCTATACCTGAAGGGGACCATGACTACAAGATTGAGGTATACAAAGACCGAAGCTGTGGGAATGGTTTGTTATTCTGATTTGGACTGGGGATCAGTAATGGACACCAGACGCTCCTCCAGACGCGGGTCATGTGATAAAAATGACCAATGGAGCGGTTTTATGGAGCAGCAAAAGGCAAGCAACGCTTGCCCTGTCGTCCACAGATGCTGAGTACATGGCTTTGTCCTCAGCAACCTGTGATGTGCTTTGGATAAAGCAACTGGCGGAAGAATTGGACCAGTCCGCCGGACACACAATTCCTGTTTTCTGCGACAAAACTAGTACAATCTCGTTGGCAGAAAGTGATGCGTTTCGACCTAGAACGAAACACATAGATATTAAATAGCATCATTTGAGGGAACAAATTGACACCCGTATTGAAACCCGTTGCAAAACACAAACATGTTTTATGCTCGATCAACATGGGGTTAACAAACTTGGCTACTTGAATTTTTCTTTGTTGATTCCATTGAAATTTTTTCATGACGATTATTTTTTTACAAATAGGCAAAATCGATATGAGCATGACCGCAAGAAATCAACACAGTTCAATTTTAAATATCGACTAGACAATACGTTTTTTTTGTTTTACACGAACAATTATGGGCAATTGGTTCAGCTCTCCAAATCCTGAGACTAAGACGGTGGAATCTGACGGCGAGGTCAATAACAGCGTTGTCATACAAGATGGATCAACTGGCAATAACCTGAACATCCTGATCGTTACTTCCATCATTTGTGCTTTGAAAATTCTGGAATTGGTAATTTATTTTTACAAGAAACATACAGAAACAGTCAAGCGAAATTATTTATTTATTTATTTATTTATTTATCTCCGGTTAATATACAGATTTCTCCAATAACATATTAACAACAAAATTAATCAAATAAATTGCATATTTCTGCTATATGAAATAGTAGAATAAAAAGAAAAAGAGAAAGATAAGAAGAAGTAAGTAGTGTTGCGTAAATACAAGATAATAAGAGAAAATATAAAAATAAAAATAAAAATAGATAATAATAATGAAAAAGTAATAGAATAATAACTATAATAACTATAATACTATAATAATATTAAGAAAATAGTAATAATAATGGTTTTATTATTATTAATAAAAAAAAATGGGAAATTAACGTCTACTTAAAAATAGGATCGGATCAGGATGTAATGGAATTTCTCAAGAAAGACAGAACGCTACAAAACAAAAGCAGCGAAGCATCAACGCAAGCACAGACCACCAAAGAAAACCGCAATTGGAGTAGTACTGATGTGATAGTGGGATATATACATAGTGTGTCAAAACGTTAGATGGTAGACTAATAGCTCAAAACTGCGAAGATATCGAAGGTAGTGGTAGGGCTGAGATGGCGCGTTTAAACTCCAATATAGAAATGCCGTTAGAGATTGGTATGCAACGAAAACATCGGTCGTGATTGTTTGGAAGTCTGAAGGAAGGTGCTTTCAGGAGGATGTTAGTGCGAGGCGTCCTTGAGGCAAAAGTATTCCGTTCTCGCGTTGGATAAGCGTACTCCGCATGTGTTATTTTATCTGCGAGGTTAGTTTGTAAGAGCCCATTTAATGATTTGTACAGGTAAATTTCATCAATGATAAGTCTTCTACTCGCTAGCGTCCGCATGCCAAGCTTAGTAAGTCTATTCTCACAGAGGTCCTTGGGATATTTCATTCTAAAAAATAACATTCTCGTATATTTACGCTGAATTCGTTCTATCTTCGAGATATAGACTTTGTAGAAGGGATTCCAAATAACAGACCCGTACTCTACCACCGACCGGATCAGAGAATTATAAAGGAACATAAATTATTTTTTACTCTTGAAATTTACACAGGATCTGAAAATGAAGCCCAACATTCTACTACATTTTCGGAAGATATGATTTATGTGTACAGTGTACATCGAAACATAGTTTTTCATCGAAGAAGATACCAAGGTGTTTGACTGCATCAACCCTTTTTAGTATATGCTCACCAATCTTATATTCATAGAGAATAGTTTCCTTTTTTCGCGTGAAGGTGATGATGGAGCACTTATCGACATTTAAATCAACGTCATTTTCTTTAGACCAAGCATCAAGCCTCAATAGGTCAGATTGCAGAGACACGCAATCCTTTAGCGACTCAATTCCTTTGAACACTTTGAAGTCATCTGCGTAGCCCAAATTTTCAGATAATAATATGTTTGGGAGATCATTGACATATATGATAAAGAGGAGGGGTCCGAGTAAGGAACCTTGGGGTACACCGGAGATCGGTGTGTAAAATTCAGATGTACTTCCACAAAACCTGACGCATTGTTTCCTATCTCTAAGATAAGACTCAAACCAACTCAGGATGACCCCACAGATGCCAAAGGACGCAAGTTTACTGAGCAGAATGTCAATGTTCAATCTGTCGAACGCCTTAGCGAAGTCCGTGTAAATAGAGTCGACTTGCATATTACTATCAAGTGACTCAGACAAAAAGTCAACATATGTCATCAGGTTGCTCATGGTACTCCTCTTTTTCACGAAGCCATGCTGGTTATCATTGATATACGGGGACACATACTCGTAAATAACAGAGTGTACAAGAGGCTCAAAGACCTTACTGAATCCGTTCAGAATGGAGATAGGCCTATAGTTTGTGATCACTGTTTTGTCTCCGGATTTAAAAATAGGCGTAACGTTGGCGCATTTGAATTCCTCTGGAAATATTCCCGAACTAAGCGACATGCTGTACAGTATTGTAAGCGGTTGAGCTAAGTTTTGAGAACAATGCTTTATGAAAACATTTGGGATATCATCGATTCCGGCACCCTTGTTTGTATCTACCCGTTCTAGTTGTTCTAAGACCTGAGTCTCAGTGAAGGACATCTGAAAAAGGTGAGATTGGAGGTCATCAGTTGGTATTATGCGTTTCACATAAGCATTTCCTGGTTCTTTGAAAACAGATTTAAAATATGTAGCGAACAGATTTGAAATGTCGTCGGGGTTTGAAGCCACCGCTCCATCAAACTTCATCGTGTTGGGGTATGTATTCGTCATTCTTTTGCCCTTGGTAAATTGCCAGAAATATTTCGGCTTTACACTTAAGTTACTCTCTATGCTTTGTATGTATCTATCTTCATCTCGAATAATCATCAACTTAGCTTGTGCCCTCAACGCTGAGAAAGCATTGTAGTCAACTTGTAAACCGTATTTCTTCCATCGCTCATGAGCAACATGTTTCTGCTTAAGCAGTTTAATCAATTCAAAAGTGAAAAACACCGGATACTCACGGTTCGACACTTTCTTCACGGGTATCTACTCTTCAATAATGTGATACACCGTATTGTAAAATGAACGAAATTTAAAATTGGGTACTGATAAAGTTTACAAAGTTTTCCTTTCTGGATTTAACTTTTGATTGCAAAGAAAAAAAGTTTTTTTTTATCTTCATTAAGGGAGGGAATATCATAAATTGTTAATGAAAACATACTGTTCTAGTGTTTGAAGTAATGAACATCAAAGATAAATTATTTTATTTGAATATTCATTAAGGGAAGGTGTTGAAACATACTTGATGTTTTAATACAATGTAAGAACATATAAAATCGTTGTGTTGTGTCAGCAATTTATTTGTAATATTGGTGGTCTGTTATATCATGTAAAGCTATTCATTCGCATTATAAACGTTGAATCGAACCGTCGTGTTATTTGTTTATTTACTTACACTCCAACAATTTCCAACATTCCAACAAGTTTCAATTAAAGCAGTTGTTGGGTAACCTATAATACAAAATTAACCGGGCCATTCCAACGCTCGAAATGCTCACTTGTTACAAAATGATATTTATGTAAAAGCGTGTATCATAAAGATTGATCCTTCAACTTGAGGTTAGTTACTTTCCAATTAATATCATTTTGTAACTACTGAGAATTTTGTGAGTGGGAACGATGAAGTCCGTGGAAATGAGAAAGATTTTTGCTAACATTTGATGAATATTGATGATTTTGTCAAATGTTAAATCTGGCTACTTTCAAACGGTACATTTTCTGATTCTATGTGACGTTACATCAAAAACGACTTCTGATTTGGAAAGAGCATACCCAAATTGCTCTAGAGATGACTTAGTTGCAATTTTTTAAGCTATATTGTGGACGCATTGTAACGACTTCTATGTAAATTACCGGGTTTTTGCGTATTTTTAGCATTTTTTAACCTGTCCTGGCTCTCTATAGACGAGATGTGAGCAAATTTTTGGGTAAAATCATTTATTATGATCCAAAACACAAAATTAACAGAAAAATATAAAGATGTGATAAGATGTGATTCACATTATGTGAAAACATATGAAATGTGAAATTTTTGAAGGCAAATATGATACTTACGTCCGATGTTGTGCCACATCTCGATGCTGTTGGTGAAAATGTGCCGAGATGTGACCTAAGTGGTCATCCACAAGCTGCGGTGTCAGAGAATGTGCGATTCACAGCAGTTACATATGTGGTTTTTTTGTGACCATCAACCATAATAATATACAAAAAATTTTGATTAACCATCGATCATTCGTAATACAAATTTTTCATCTAATCATATAACTGTTAACATAGAGCATAGACTAATAAAATTGGCTATCAGTTGCTTCGCCCAAACAAATTCTCTAATGAAATTGATTCAAGTTTTCAATCAACAAAAATGTTTTGCAAAACTTGATTTGAGATCCACATAACGACCTCCCTGAGGATGAAACCTTCGGTTTTGAAAACGTTAGGAGAACTTTTAAAGTACGTATAAATGTTTTTTATATATTTCATGTACTAATTGCGTGACTATAAGATGATCGTTACCTATTGTTAATGTAAATTCTCTAATGAACAAGTGATACTTATACGATGTACTTTCCATAAGCAAAACGACAAGATCAGCACGTACAGTTTGATTGTACAATTTACTAAATAATTGTACATTGTACATCTGCTTAAACCAATGGCTTAAGCGACAATTACGAGCCTCACATTCGTCTTTTCTGTCTTTCCGAGTTAAAACCAATCGTATTTCACATACGAAGCCATGTGTAACTTTGTGGATGTTGAATACGTAAAAGGCCTGTATTTCAATTACAATCAAGGTAGTGCTTCACATTTTTGCTTGTAATTTCTTGATTCGACGAGTGGTATCTTTCAACTATATGACCTACTTTTAACCAACATATATGTAAAATGGATGTCGTTGGAAAATTATAGCTTTCTGTATTATTAAATCCTCCCACTTGTGTTGGACGAATAAACTGAAATTTTGCCTTTTTTCAAATTTATAATGTTTATTAATATGAATAATAATTTCTTTTATAATTGGCTTATTCATTGCCAATTCTTTTTTTTTCATAGTTTCATAGTTTCATAGTTTCATAGTTTCATAGTTTCATATCGCAACATTTTATTCAAATCCATTTTATAGTCTGTCTTGGGTAAATACAATATCATTATAAGGTTTTCTGATCCGAAATGCGTAAGAAAATTCAATTTAGACAAATCAAGCTTCTTATCTGATGAAACATTTATAATAAAATACTCGAGGGATATACTAATTGTGAACGAACATTCGTTGCAATGTGTTGCACAGATTATTATATAGGCGGAAAGAGTTGAAACACAAACTCTCAGGATGTTTAAATTAATTATCAAGAAGTTATAAATCATTTTATAGCATTATGTAACCATTGCTTAAGAGTACACAATAAATGCTCATGGTGGATAGTACTTGAGATGACCAAAGACCCGTACGTATCAGAATAGATGTGGCCAACAGAATAGATGTGGCATAGAGACTCGAACGTATCTAAATATACAAATAAGCAAACAATCCAGCGTTTTCTGTTCTCATATAACTAAGAATATCAGAGATCCATAGAAATTACCCAAGGTATAGTCAAAGGCCCTATCGAAGTAACTTTGCCATTGTGAAGCAACTTTCTACCTATTATAGTTCTAGAGATATGGGCCATCCCTCCTAATTCTAGAAGTGGTTATATCCCAGGATTATGGCATTTTTACCCAAAACCCTGAAACAAGTGTTCTCTGAAATTTTATTCTCTGCAACTTTGCCTTCGGAAGCTACCTACTGAGTCATCCCTCCCAATTCTAGAAGTCCCATATCCTAGGATTGGGCCATTTTTCGACAAAATCCTGAAACAAGTGTTCGCTTGAATTTAATTATCTACAGCTTCGCTTTTAGAAGCAACTTTCTACCTCTCATAGTTCTGGAGACTCGGGTCATCCTGCCCAATTATGGAAGTGGCCATATACCAGAATTAGGCCATAAATAATAATAATCTGCCTTATAACCCATGAAGGGTTAGAGGCTAGTTTCGCTCTTTGTGGTTCTACTTTTTGAGATCCTTTCATTACCGGAAAGTTTTACTGTGCCAGCTGTGCGACAAACCCAGTGCCATCTATGAGATGTAACTAGGAGCGTGGTAGTGGCTGCAACTGTGTCACTACCAATACAAATATTGTTCACCCATATCTCGGTAGAGAATATGTGATTGTCAAATGAAGATCATTCCATCGTCGACTTGTAACGCAACAACATCATTTACAATAAATGTATAAAATACAAAGTTGTGCAGCTTTAATTTATTACTTCTACAGCCTTTTCCGGTAAGCCGTACGATGACACTACACTCAACTTCACTTGATTTGAACGATTCAATCAGTTTTGCTTTGTTTACAAATCTAACAATCGGTACAAATCTGTCTACGGTTGAATTTCGAACCAACGCACTGACAACCACTGACAACCACTACGCTATCGAGTTGCGCTATTCGAGAGAATTAGGCCATATTTCCCCAAAATCCTGAGACACGTGTTCGCTTAAATGCGATAGCTTTGATGACGAATTTTTTGACTGTATGTAACTTTGAATGACTACCGATACCATCAACGTGAACTGTCCTTAATTGTTTTTTGAATGACTTGACCCTACACACATAGTGTGATACAGATCAAATTTAAATGTACATGTTAACGAAGACGTTTTGATTATTTATGTATCAGTTCGAACGAAATTCTGATGATGGACACATCGTGTTCGAAACTTGAGTAAATTCATATTAAAAAACATTTGGTACAATTTAAATGGTGTGTTTGAACTCCTTAAATTTTAATATTCTCAATATTTTTTTTTCTTTTTTTTTCATACAAAAGAAGTGAAGCTTGGGTTTATTTGAATGATTTACATGGATTTATAGGATTTTACAAATAAAAAACGTCCTCTAGGCCCATTGAGATCGGGATCGTGCACAAAATCGAGGAAACGTTGGCTCTCTGGATAGTCAAAGAAATCCTCCGACGCAAAAACTCGAGCGAACGTGAATAGCCGCTGATCTCAATCAACTTGTTACCAATTTTGTTAATCAAACTTTGCGCGTCTGTGGACCACGGTCCGAGTGTCTCAACAGCCACGGCATTGAAAATATAGTTGTTTGCTCTGAGCTCCTGATATTTATTGTTTCTAGTCCTCGAAGCTGACTCGGTAATGTTCCTTTCACGTTTCGATGATCTGCTGAGGTAGCTTGGGGCAAGTGTATCGCAACAGGTCGCGTCCCATACCATAAATCGACCGTTAGACCAGGGAACCAATGTTAATCCATCTGGTCCCTTACCGTCGTCTCGAAACAGACCCGGCGGCTCGAGCGTGGCGTTGATATGGATCGAAGACAAGGCCTGCCACAAAATGTTATTGATCTCGGTGTGTCTACTGATTCTCCCCGCACTTTTCTGGCAACTTAATCCGTGCACACCTCGCTCGGAAACGAAAGTGCCGCAAGGGCATATGTGTGGTCGGCAAATTGGAGCACCAAGTCTAAGTGCAATGCATATTCGAATTTGTGTATCGTTCAGGAACATTCCGATGTGTTTGTGGGATCGCGTTTATCCGTGAATTAGATTCCTTGCACTGAAGAGCTAAAAATCGAGCAATGTCCATTGGGTCCGAAAAATTTAAATTATTGATAATTCGCGTTGTGTTGATGCGGTCCCAATTCTTTTGAAATTTGCGATTTTCTGGAGTTATGTCGTTTGCAACGTTCCAACGTTCGATGGCTTCAGGCAAATGGCTGATGATGTCTACGTCTGAAGAATGGAGAATTTGGGAGACGAGATCCATGAAGCAAAATACTGAGCTTAAGAATGCTGGTAACGCAATGTCGTCCAATTGACGAATACCGATGCCACCGAAACTAGTAGACAATGAAGCCTGAATCCAGATTTGGTGATCCATTCCGATGTTGAAAATGGCTTCCAACGTTGATTTCATGTTACGATCGAATGATTCCAATGATCCAATCAGGAAATTTAACTTGGGATTTGCAAAACAATTCTTCATTAAAAAAAATGCAGAATGAGCTGGCAGATTTTTTAGTCGATCCAAAAGAATGTTAACTTTTCCGTTATGACGGCGGTGAATGATTCGAATACTGCGCCCAAAATTGGTGCTCCGAGCAAGTTGAAACCTTCATCACTGATGACTTGAATACCGGGAGCCAAAGCCTCGAATTTACGCACTACATCACTGTCGACGTGACCGGAAGCGAAATGTAATTCATATTTTGAAGGGTTGATGATCAAACCGATGTCTTCTGACAATTTTATCAAATGAGCGAAGTCTTCAAGTACCACGTCGGGAGCGTCGCTTAATGTACCATATTTCAATGTATTCAATATTTAAATTTAAATTAGACTGAGATTAATTGTGCCGTGTTGCGTGCATCCCTCACAAATTTTTCTTGCTGAGTAAATAAATTGATTTGGTAACAATCTTTGGAAAATGTTATTTGAAACGCTAGAGTTTGCGTATATTAGCCGAAGGCGATTTGTGCAACTACGTGCGTCAAAACAAGAGTCCAAATTAATTTATACTAATCCATTACAGCAGAAAACTCAAAATCATTTCATAAACAACCCAGTGCGCTTGGCCAGTAGGTTAACTGTAATTAAGCCATAATTCCCACCACAAAAAATTACCACTGAAAAAGTATTAATTTATTTTCATGTTATTTACTATTAACTAATGTTTAAATTAATATAATGAAAAACAGGTGTCAATTCACACGATCATAAACTAAAATATTTGATGTAACTGACTGCGCAAACTGTTTGCCCATTACAGTAGGTGTGCTAAAAGCTAGTTCATTTGGAGACAATTCGTATCCTCGAATGAAATGTGAACGGATAGCATTGATAAGTCGTGTAGCAACTCCATGTCGACGAAATTGCGGCGTCACCCATATACGAGAGATGCCACATCTGTTGAAAAAGTTTTGATTCAAAATACTAAATTTGGTTGTGTGATGAGATTTGACATATTTTGCACAAAGCTACAAAAAATGGTAAAATTAAACAAAAGTTTCCTCAAACTTCATCCAAAAATAATCTGATTATCTGGTCTTATGCGTTTACCACGACCGATATTTTTTTTCTTTGAAAGGTAATTGAAAA
>CM055403.1:82875342-82901031 GCA_029228625.1 Pseudolycoriella hygida | reverse complement strand
GGTAACGTTGTCGTCAAGGAAATGTATGCGTATTTTCAGCGCAAGCGTCGCCTCCACTGATATCATTAATTTTGGAAGTAGACATTAGGGACTGCGTCACACTTTACCTTTTAAAAGGTTTTTGTTGGGATGTAATTCTCACCAACTTTACCTTTGAAAGCCATTTTCTATTTGACATAGTTCTAGAGATATGTGTCATCCCGCTCCCAATTCTAGAAGCGGCCATATCCCAGAATTGGGTCATTTTCCCCAAAACCTTGAAACAAGTGTTCTCTTTGCACTTCGTACGGGCTCAAAAAAATAATCGTTAAAAATCTCAATGTTCATTTACAATGCTTTGCAATAATTTGGATTTTCATCAAATGTAACAATTCCCGCAACCCTGTTTCTTAATGAAGCATAACTTTAATGACTATAACTGGGGCTACACGATTATTTATTCATACCTGCTATTCGCACGCCTGCAATAATTAAACATCGCATAATCAAAAAATTACATGTAATTTTCATAAGTCATGCAATTTTCTCGATTCCCTCGCTTTTTTACTGTTTTTCCTTTTCCCATCAGATTCAGTTGTGCCCACAAACAATTTCGTTAACACTTCTTTTATAATAACGATTTACCCGGGACTACGATTCCTACATGATGCAGAGTAGGTTGGTTTTTTTCGAGGTCGGATTTGAATGAATTTATGTTTCCCTGCCCCAAAATAAATTCTAGAAGTCTATAAAAAATGTTCTAATATTTTTCCCTTCTGTACCACGTAGACATTGGAAGAACTGAATTGTCGACCCTACCCCGAAAAAAACCTACCTAGGCTACTTATCGGTGATTCCACTGTGAATTATTGGTGATTCCCCGTGGATCATCAGCGATTCTCCAATGCATCATCGGTGATTCCCCTGTGAATTATCGATAATTTCCCTGCAAATCATAGGTGATTCCGCTGCAAATCATCGGTGGCTCCTCTGTGAATCATCGGTGATTTCTCTGTGAATCATCGGTGATTCAACGGTGAATCAACGTTGATTCCCGGTGAATCATTCGTGCTTACCCGGTGAATCAACGGTGATTCCCTAGTGAACCATCGATGATTCCCCGATGAATCATCGTCGATTCCTCGTTGAATCATCGGTGAATCACCTATGACTCCCTGGTAAATCACCTATAATTCCCCGGTGAGTCACCGATGATTCACCAGTCAATCGCTGATGATTTATCGATGATTATTCGGTGATTCTCCGGTAAATCATCTGTGATTCCACGGTGAAGCATCGCCAATTTCCCTGCAAATCATCGGTGATTCCCGAGTGAATCATCGGTAACATCCCTGCAAATCATCGGTGATTCCCCTGCAAATCATCCGGTGATTCCCCTGCTATTCGGCGTCCGAATAGTCGATACTAGTGAAACTGGCCATTCGGACGCAGCTTCCCAATAGTCGATATGAGTGGAACTGGTGAAACGGCGTTTGCGCGTCCGAATAGTTAATTCAATAAAAAGAAGATAAGGGAAATGTGTTTTTCGGGGTTGTCGCAGTGTTACAGCCGCACGATTTTGTCTTTGGATATTTATTTTGTTCAAAACAAAAGAAACATCCTAAGTTAAAATCGTGCGGGTGTACTCACTTTTGACTTTCTTTATAAGATATATTTGAAAGTTATTTCATGCAGTCAACTCCTACCAACAATATTGTGCGACATAAAAACTTTATGGAGTATAAGATACAGAAGAGTGTAATGTGAGTAAAGCTGGAATGGCCCATGTACACTGTTGGCCTGTACTTACTTTACTGGGAAAACGTTTTTCGAATCAATATAATCCAAATTTTCCTTTGTGTATGTCTTGTGTGCCTCTTTTAAAGGTTCTGCAACGCAAACTCCAATCAGAACCTTACGTGCAACAGCCAGGTACACCTGAATTTTTTGAGAACTCTAACGAAACGACGAAGTTACAAATGAATAGAACACTTACGATGGCGTTTTCTTGGAGTTCCATATTGTTGTAGCCAAGATCTTCATTTATGATATGCAAAATTTCTGAAACTCTCGACACATGTGCCTTGGTATCCATTTTGTTCGACCAAATTATTCGACCTGTGTGACCCCATTCCTTGACATTTTCCACTAAGTTCTCTTCAGTCCAACCCTAAATTAAATTACGTTTTTGAACACACAATTAGTGGATTGTTTTTGAGTAAATTACACCCACCCTAAAGCTTAGCACTCCCACCATTTTGTCATGGAAGTTTTGATGTAAGACCTCATCTTCAGGAACGTGAAGCGTGTAAAACATTCCACAATCGCTGCAATATTTCGAACCAAAACTTTTTTGTCCAGCATCAATTTGCAGTTGTGTTTCTGCTATGGGCGTCCATTTGACTGGTTTGGGTAAAGGTACACTGAGTATGTCTTTTTTTACATCGTTTGGACGATGATCTTTATAAAATACTGGATGAAATTGTCGTTTCTCATTGCTTCCATTCACAACAGATTCGTTGTTATAGTCACGTGACTCTGTAGAGTCCGTCATAAGGACACCTTCATCTTCTGGCATCCAAATTTGTTCGGTTGACACCGTAATGTCAAACAAATTATTTAAAATTCCTTCAGCTTGTTCCTTGTTCTGTTCGTATTCAGAAATGAAAATTGTAAAATTTTTTTCGTGGCAAATGCCATTTTCGATTAATATTTGAAGAACAGTTTCTTGTCGCTTAATTTCAGCAGGATCCGTCGTGTTGTAAGGGATCATTTGACGAAATTTTTGGTAGGAGCCCAATCCAGTCTGCGTTAGCACTTCGTCTGAATGTGATTTCTCCATTTCTACCAAGGAAGTGTTTCCTGAATTATTTCTCGCTTTAACATCTGAACACGCGAAAATATTTACGATCTTTTGAACTTCCTTTTGAATAGAAAGCATTTCATCGTATTCGTCTTCGACTTTTAGTCGTTTCTTTGGTGGTGACAACAACTTGATACCATGACCTCTAGTCACTGTTGCTGACATTCCTTTCGCAACTTCATATCTATTTTTCGTAGCTCTGTGTTTTGATTTGAAAAATTTTCGCTTTTTTGCGTCCTCTTCTTCAACTTCTTCTTCTTCCTTTTCGCTTTCTTCGGAAATGGAAAGCTCATTATTTTCATGTGGAAACGATGTAGTAGATTCATTTAGCAAATTTATTGATTCTTTTAAAACATTCCCGGAACGTCCACTGATCAAATCTTTATCGAAATTATTGGCCTTTAAGTCTTTAAAATATATCGACAATTCTGAAGAGTCGATCACTTTTTCAATTCGATTTAGAAGTTGCGTGTGTTTCTTTATGACGTCTAACTTCTTAACGACTTTTTGGGCCTTAAACTTGTTATTCTTGCGAATTGCTCCAAGAATTGGCTTTCTTGCAACCGATGGTCGGTTGTGACGATGCCGTACTGCAGCTGTTTTTTTTTTAACTACCTCGACGGCAATTTGATTGCTGCCAGAATTAGCTTTTTTTATCGACTGAACGTTTTTAGTTCCGTAAAATGACTGGGTCGAAATTTCTCCGAAAGACAGTGAAGCTTTTGCTTTTGGAGTATCCGATATTTCGTTTTTTTGGCTGTCTATATCTCGTCTTTGCATTGGTTTTCGTGACTGTGGCGAATCTGTTCCAATGTTGCTGCAATGGGAGTTATGTTGTGTTTTTCGAAACGAAATGCGAAGGGCTGTTTTGGTGGCAGTGTCCACTGCAGGTGTTTTCAAAAGGGCTTCCGCATCGTTCTCATTTTCAACCATCAATTCCTCTGTCGACATATCTTTAGACATTGATTTTGGTGCAGGCGATGAACGAGTGATTCTTTGTGGTGAATTATCACATTGGCTGATTCGGCACGAGTTTTTAATAGCCGGAGATAGTTGTTCCATTAAATTACAGAAATCAATGCGTTTCACAGGTAAACGTTTATTTACGTGAGCTAAGTCTTAGAATAATTTTCATTAGTAACCTGACAAGAATCATCAACAAGTCTTACTTTCAATCGTATCATAATTCTTTGGACTTGAACTGTACTCAATCGGATTAATTGGACCCAAGTCAGAGTCTTCCTCTAACACCAAATTGATTAACGACGATGTACTATTGCTACCAAATAAATCCTTTTTGCGCTCTGACATCTTTGGCGTTGGTACGTGACGAGGCCGGGCTTGTCTTGTAGGTGTATTCATCTTCGAAGAGAAATAATTTTTATCACTTTTTTTACAATTATTTTCAGCACCACGAGAAAATACCCGTAATAGAACAAAAGAAATGAAGCATTGATTGTGTTTTGTTACTTTCCCGCTAATATTGATTGAACGAATTTTTACTTGAAATCAAAAGAAATGTCTATTTAATTCACTTACCATTAAACATTCCTTCCAAAATTATTTCAATATTAAATGAATTCGTCTCAAGAATATCTTCAATCTAATCGAAAATCTGATATTAAATAATAATAGTTGAAATACCCCAAGAAAGCGGGATTATTGAAATTATGACACACGCACGAAGGTGTCACTTGCTATAAAAATTTACATCGAATTTACACAATTTTTTGGAGTTTTTGAATTTCGTCTACATTTTATAGATGTATAGATATAGATGATTTTCAGTTTGTAGGATTCGGCAACATCGACAATTTGTGTTGCACGGCCGAATCGAGTTACAAATCGATAGTTTCTTCTTCGGCAATAATGAATTATGAATGAATATTGGATGAATAAGTGACATCCCCGAGGACACACGTCGACGACATTTCGCAAGTGAACAGTGCGCAGGGTATCCATGCGTCATCACATATTAAACGTCATATGGGGGGCGTGAGGGGCGTGACAGTCTTTTGTTTCGGATCTTTGCAAGTAATATTCACATGAAGTTAGTGCAGTTGCAACTGAAGCTAACTTCATTGCAAAAAAATCAGCTGATTTTTAAACTTTTCAATGAATTCAGCTGATTTTGAAATTTATTAATGAAATCAGCTGACTTTGTTTGCAATGAAGTTAGCTTCGGTCACAACTGCAGCTAACTTCACGTTGAATACTCTTGCAAAGATCGGGACAAAAGACTGTCACGCCCCTGGGGGAACCGCTCGCAAAAGTTTATTTTTTTTAAATGAAAAATCCAAAACTATTTTAGGAAATAAAATATTTGACTTAATTTCTCATGACACATGCCGCATTCGAAGGTTGAATTGTAATTCCTATCCGTTGCTTCAAATAAGTTTTTGATTTCGGTTCGCTTGTTAGTTCTTCAATCAAATTATCAGTTTAATGGCTTCCGTACACCACGTTCCTAAAGTTTCCACTGCAAAAGGGAAAATAAAATTTTGGTCTTCATATCTCATATAATATCCACCTAATTCACAAATAAATTATTTTACGTTTAATTTGAGATCAAGACAATAATGTTAGCAGTAGTTTCTTCAAATGCTTCAAATCCGTTGAATTTGAAATTGAATTTGGGCGACGTTGGATTTCAGTCAAAATTGAGAATCATCATCAGTGAAGCGCTGACGAAGAGGAATTTCGATATTTTTATGAAGGCAATGGACCTTAAACAAGATAAGAAACTTTTTTCCGTGAGTACGAATGATGGATTAGTCTATTGCCGGCAGGAATCTAAGGGAGCTTTAGTTATAATTTCGTCACTTGGAGTCCTGGATACATTTAAATTGTCTGGTGCAAATGGTGTGGTTAATTTGAATGACAATGGTGGCTCTGCTGTTTCTAAACGGGAAATTAACTCCGCTGCTGGCTCTTCTGCGACGTGCACAAGGAACCAGAATTTCACTGAAGATGGGTCTGAGCATGTGGATTAATAATTCAAATGAGGTGGTGATGTTTCGTTTAAGTTATAATTATAAGTTTTGTTTTTTTAGAGAGAGAGAGTAGATTGTTTTTTGTTTTTCCGGATGAATACTATTGTGCTGAATTATCGCAAGTTTAATTTCATTATCAATTGGGGAGCTAGTGAAGAAGGGAATGACACTGAAAATTTCTTTGATGTCGAATAGTACAACTGGTGGCATGAGCGTGGTGAGTATCCCTAATATTATGCTTAAGACAATGTTTCGTGGCGATAATGTTTTAAATTTTTGTCATTTGAACGTGTCTAGTGTAAAGTCTAAAATTGACGAATTACGCGAAACATTTCTCGACACGAACGCTTACGTAATATCATTTAGTGAGACATGGTTGAAAAGCTATGTCCCTGATAGGGCGGTTGCGATTGACGGGTACAAACTAGTAAGATGTGACAGAAAACGTAAGAAAAGCGATGGGGTGGCAGTGTACATGAAGAACGATGTCAAGTTTCGCGTATTAGCTTCTTCCCAATTTAAGTATGATCGGCCGGTGGTTGATCGGTTTATGGCTGATTACTTGCTGCTAGAATTGATTTTTCCTGATGTTAAAATGCTGTTTGGGGTATTCTATGAGGCGGTTAAAACATATGAGTTTGACGTTGTGGCAAATGTGTTAGAAAAGTATTCTCTTGGCTATGAGCACGTCATATTTGCAGGTGACTTTAATGAGAATTTGCTTGACGCAGAAAGGCGGATTCGTATGAAGAACTTTAGAGCTGTGTTTACCGGCAATGGCTTAAACATTTTGAATGGATCTCCTACAGACTTCTATGATAGTGGAGCTTCTTTGCTTGATTTGTTTGTTTCGCGTAAATTAGACTCTGTGAAGAGAGTTGATCAGTTGGATACGGGTATGTCAAAGCACGACATTTTGATTATGAGTTACTTCTCACCCTCTGTTTTTCCTCTAAAGCCTCAGCGGTATTTCAGAAATGTTCACGGGATCAATGAGGAAGAATTGTTGAGGGACGCGGAAACCTTGTCGTGGGATGAAGTGTTCAATATGGTGAACGTTGATGATATTTGTTCTTGTCTTGAAGGGAACTTGAAAGAGTTGTTGGACAAGCATGCTCCTCTGAAACCTTGTCGTGATCGTCAGAATTCTAGAACTCCATGGTTTACGCAGGAGATTGATCATTCTTTAATGCGAAGGGATGTTGCCTATAGGTATTGGAGGTTAGTTCGAACAGATGATGCACACGGGGAGTATCGGAAGTTACGTAATAGGGCTAATGCCCTGATTGAAAAGGCAAAGAGAGATTATTATGACTTTCAGTATCGGAACTGTAACGATTCTAAATCGACGTGGAATAAATTAAGAAGTTTGGGCATGGGTAGGAATAAATCTGTCATTAGTCCGCCGTTTACGCCCGATGATTTTAATCATCATTTGTGTGGGAGAACTGTTGGTGTTTCTGCTTCTCCTTTGAATGATTTGTCATTGGATTGCCGGTCTGTAAATTCGTCTATAAGGCGAGCACCTCCAAATTCAAATTCTTTTTCGTTTCATAAAGTTAACTACGAAGAAACATGGAAGGCTACTATTCAGGTGACTTCCAGAGCCACCGGCCTTGATGATTTACCAATTGCTTTTATTAAAAAAACTTTACCCGTGACTTTGCCTTACATTTGTCACTTTTTTAATTATGTTTTGATGTCATCTGAGTATCCTAGTGCATTCAAGAAGTCAAAAGTGATTCCCGTACACAAGAAGTCTTCAAAGTATGAGTTAAAAGATTTTAGGGGTGTCCATGTTTTACCAGCTCTGTCTAAGGCTTTGGAGAAACTTATGAAGTGGCAAATGACGGATTTTCTGGATGGGAACAAACTTTTGTATGAATTTCAGTCGGGGTATAGGAAGAACCATAGTACCGCTACGGCGTTGTTGAAGGTTACCCACGATATAAGGGAAAATTTGCACTCTAGAATTGTTGATAAAAATATGGTTTCCCTTTTGCTTCTACTTGACTTTTCTAGTGCCTTCGATCTAGTTGATCATAATTTGCTTTTGTCGAAACTAAAGTTTAAATTTTTTTTTGAAGGGTGTGCAATTAAGCTAATTGAATCGTATTTGTCTGGCAGAAGTCAAGCCGTGCTTATTGATGATTTCCTATCCTCATTTCGAACAACGGTACCAGGTGTTCCTCAGGGTTCGGTCCTTGGTCCGCTTTTGTTTTCGTTATTTGTGAATGATCTCCCTGCAGTCCTGCAACACTGTAAATGCCATCTTTTCGCGGATGATGTCAAATTGTATTTGCATCACGATTGGTTTGATTTTGGAAGTGGTGTCGCTCTTATGAATTCGGACTTGAAGAGGGTCAAGCATTGGGTAGATGTAAACAAGCTATTGATTAATGCTGAGAAATCGAAAATCATTGTTGTGTCCAACTATGAGATCAGTGTGAATGATCCTGTCTTGTTGGATAATCCCGTTCTTGTTGGTGATGAGGTGGTGGAGTACGTGTCTAAGGCAAAGATACTTGGATTGTGGATTAATAACTTGATGACGTGGAACGATCACGTTAGTCAAGTTAAGCGGGTTGTATATGGCTGTCTATGGAGCCTTTGGAACTGTGGGAGTTTTTTGCCGGCGTCTAAAAGAATAATGTTGGTAAAAACGTTATTGTTGCCACACTTCGTTTATTGCGATTCGGTGTTGACGGATATGGATGCTGATTCTCTGGAATCTTTGCAGGTTGCGTTCAATGCATGTGTTCGATTTGTGTATAAAATGAAGAGAAGGGAAAATGTGGCGACACAGGAAAAATCTATTCTGGGTTGTACGTTTCGTAATTTCAGGAAATTTAGGTGGTGCGTTTTTATGAAGAGCATTCTAGTTGAGAAAAGACCGGCCTACTTGTTTGATTTACTACGATTTTCTCGATCAAGTCGGAATCCATCTTTGATTGCTCCTCGCGCTGTAAGAAATATTTTTGCAAATTCATTCTTCGTTCATGCCACCACGGTTTGGAATTCTCTACCAATGGAGGTTAAGAGAAATGTGTCATCCCCTTTATTCACTAAGAACTGTTTGATGCATTTTTCAAGGTTGTGAAGTTTTAGTAGTTCAATTTTGTTTAAATTTTGTCTATATATCTCTCTCTCTCTCTCTTTCAATTTGTTTTGTTTTCTTATAATCTCTTAGTTTTATTTTGTTACTAGTAGGTTAAGTTTAGAATTAAGTCATCTTTTTTGTTGTAATATTCGTAATTGTTATCGTTCAACACAGGTTATGATAAGGTGTTAAACCTTCTGTGATTATTATAATAAATACATACATACATACATACATTTAGTCAAAAATTGTTTTTATTTTGAGACGTAGATTTGGTTGTTTCGTCTGCGTTGACAATTGGCACCATCGTTTCTATAAGATTGATGTTCTTTGAGATATGGGCCACTTTTGAAAAAGTTTCGTGTGAGGATTGACAATTGTCACGGTTGTCACGTATGCAAAGAAAAATTATTGTTAGCTTGCAATATCAGTGGAGGTGAGAGGCAGTCCTACGCCGAAATCATCGAAGTCGAAGCAAACGCGATCAACTAAACTTGTACAAGTGGGAATGTCAACGAATACAATTGCCTATAGACCAACAACCACCGATCGTCCTAAACCAGATAGAGCGATTTTGATATCACGGATACATCGGGAAACAACGGAAGACGAAATGCTATCGTTCATCAAAACGTCTACTGGAGTTA
This sequence comes from Pseudolycoriella hygida, assembly GCA_029228625.1. Taxonomy (NCBI): domain Eukaryota; kingdom Metazoa; phylum Arthropoda; class Insecta; order Diptera; family Sciaridae; genus Pseudolycoriella; species Pseudolycoriella hygida. The sequence continues at coordinate 82,891,449 of CM055403.1, read as the reverse complement.
CGTCATATAAATCCAATGCATTGGTCGTCAAATAGTCAAATTCGCGAATTTGATTTAGAACAAAAAATGTCAACTGGAGTGAGAGTGGTTCCGAATTCAGTCAGGAAACAGTCGGAATCAAAAAACGAAGAAGTAAAGTCACCCGTCAAATGGAAACGAGTCCTCCGATTGCAGCAGAATCAGAACAAACGGCAGCTCAAGTGGATGCCTGTCAGGTAACACATTAGATTGTATAATGTTCACGCCAAGCAAGTCAATACACTACACAAAATAATTTGAGTCGTTTTTTCAATAGTAAATGCTCAAATGATCGACGTTAACCCCGCCAAACGATAATAAAGCAACACATATCGACGAACTCAGATTCAAGTCAATGCCTATCCAGTTACCAAACCGACGCTTTGGATTTCTTAAACAAAATGTTGAGTTTGCCTTTGTCGCAACTGTCGAACTTCCGAAATAGAGCTTCAAACGTCTTGGATCTGGTGTTCGTTAATAATCCTGGCGATTTCCAGCTAGCGGTGGACAGTCACACCATCATTAACAGGCACAACAGGATCCCATACGAAATAACTGTGGATTGCTCTGCGAATTCAGCGACTCAAGTGGAGACCGTTACAGTGTATCAGTATAGACGTGGACATTACGAAAGAATGGCATTACAGTTGGAATTGATCAATTTCCAGAACGAGTTCGAAAGTAGAGACGTTGACTAAGCATAAGAGTTTTTCGTACTGACAATACATTCTTTGATCGAGCGGAACGTAATCTGGTCATTTGAAAGAGACCTGACTGGCAATACTGAGGTAGATTTACATACATTTACCTCAGTGCTGCTAGCCAGGTCTCTTTCAAATGACCAGATTGTACCAAGGTCACGATGAAGAAGTATTCTAACAAGCCGAAATGGTGGTCGCAAAAACTACCGCGTTTAAAAAACCGGCGAGATAAATTTTATAAACGAAAGGCTGTGTCTGGATCTGTGACCGAATATGAAGCGACACAAAAAGCATTCAACGAGGAAAACAACCGTCGATTCAATGAACACATCAGCCGGACTCAACAAAACATCAAGTCAAATGCAGCTGATTTTTGGAAGTTTGCCAAAATGAGTGGAGGTACTGAGAGCTATCTCGATGAAATGCATTATGACGGTATGATCGGGAAGAATAGTGAAGAAATAGTCAATCTTTTCGGAAACTATTTCGAATCATTGTACGTGGCGGACGAGGAGATGTGGGATTTTGATGACATGTATGTTCCGATACATGGTGCAGAGGAAATGAATGTGTCATTACTCGACATCGAAGCAGCAAATCATTCATTCGACTGGAAGAGCAGAGCTGGACCGGATAAGATAAAGCCAATTGTTATCAAAATTTGTGCACCGACAATCGTCTGGGGGATACGGGAATCGTTAATAATTTTCATTTTTTGTTAATATTATCAATCTGCGACGAAAACTCATATGAGCAAGTTGTAAACGTAACCCGTGTTAAGTTGTGAAAGTTTAATTTTCTAAACATCAGACACTTTATTAAAAGTCATAAAATTCGAAGGATTTTTTAAAAAGACATTGTCGTTTTCTGTGCCTAACATGAGATTCGGTTACATTCGGCTGCTAATATCTCAGGTGTGGTCATATTTATGGTTGAATTTGTTTGTCGTTGTTAAAATAACAAAACTGAGTATATGAAATGTGAAGATTGTTTTTTTATTTATTAATTCATTAATACATTGTAGGCTCGCAGCCCGCACATGCCCTACATGCCGTACATGAACAGAGAAGAAAGAAAGAAAAAGAGAAATAATGTAATTAACAATCGATAAATCAATAAATCAAACATAGGTGATCAAATCAAAAATCAAATCAAAATGAAAAAAAAAACTTCGCAATTCTCGATGAAGTTACCAAGAGACATGATAATTTAACGATTCGCGAAATTTATTTATCATATATTCCTTCAATTGCCTTTTAAAAGAAAGTAGGTTGTTAGCAGAATGAAATATTCCAGGTAGTTCGTTATAGAAACGAAAACCATGATTCGTAATCGAGTGCTGCCCAAACTGAGTGCGTGAAAAGGATGAAAATGTTAACGAAAGCAACTTTCATGCAAATTACCAATTTCCTTGGGTATAGTTATTATCTTTTGACCTCTATCGGCCCACTATACCCTAGTAGTAAGCTAATTTTCAATAATGAGAAAGATTTTTGCTAAAATTTGATGAATATTTGATGAAAATTTTGTCAAATGTGAAATCTGGCTACTTTCAAACGGCATATTTTCTGGATCTATGTGACCTACGTCAAAAGGGACTTCTCATTTGGAAAGAGCATACCCAATTTGCTCTAGATGCGACTTTTTCAGCTATATTGTGGACGCATTGTAACGAATTCTATGTAAATTACCGGGTTTTTGCGTATTTTTAGGATTTTGTGACCTTTCCTGGCTCTCTATAGACGAGATGTGAGCAAATTTTTGGGTAAAATCATTTATTATTACCCAAAATACAAAATAACCGAAAAATGTGAAGATGTGAAAAGATGTAATTCACATTTTTTCACAGATGTGAGTCACATTATCTGAAAAAATGTAAAATGTGAAATTTTTGAAGGCACATTCTCAGTTTCTATGGTATGTACTTACGTCCAATGTTGGGCCACATCTCGATTCTGCAGGTGAAAATGTGCCGAGATGTGACCTAAGTGGTCATCCACAAGCTGCGGTGTCAGAGAATTTGCGATTCACAGCAGTCACATATGTGATTTTTCCACAGATGTGTCTGATGTGAATCGCACGTTCTCTGACACTGCATCTTGTGGATGAGCACTTAGGTCACATCTTGGCACATTTTCACCTACAGAATTGAGATGTGACTCATTATTGGACATAAGTATCATAGAAACTGAGAATGTGCCTTCAAAAATTTCACATTTCACATTTTTTCACATAATGTGACTCACATCTGTAGAAAAAAATGTGAATCACATTTTGTCACATCTTAGATTTATGGTATATTTTGCTAATTGCTAAAACCTTATTTTCTTAATTGATGTACACCATTTTTTCCACTCTACCTTGCCGTTCAAACTCGTTAAGGCAAGTTTGTTGCAATACCTGCATCGCTCATAATGGAGACCGCGGCGCAATTTTTCGTATACCCGTAAAATTTCAATATACAGATAGTTTTGATATATTTGGAGAAATTAGGTCCAATTCAAATACAGTTGCGGTTGTGAACATTTGGACATTATTTAACCTTCTTTCAAAACAATCTTTAAATGCTGGCCGTTTTATGCAGTATCGTAGGTTTGCCAAGTAGACCAACTACTTTCCTAAATTGAAAGTACTACACCGATGTGGAAGTCTACGGTGTGTGACAAATATTGTGACACGCTAGCTACAATCGATAGTAGAGAATTGCATTGTCTATAAAGTTTGAGAATCCACTGTACATAATAGTCCTTTAAGGATTTCACGTCAGAATCGGCCTCTTTCATACACCCCCTCCCATCCTGTCACGCCAGCTTCATACCGCACACCGCCCACACCCTACCACTTCTTAAGACCCCTTTTCATACCCCTATATAGCCTATATACAGCCTTTGCCTCAAAATACTCAAACACGATTTTTTTAAAACTGAAAGATAGGTCTACTCATTTCCGAAGGAAAATGAGCCGTTTCTGAGATCCTATAATAAGTTAGAAAATAAAAAGGTTGGCTAAATCGATCAACTAAAAATATCCAATTTTCACTAATTTCTATGGAAAATGGGAATTTCAATGAGTGAAAACACACTTTACCCTACATTCGAAAAAAATATTTTTAGGGGAGTACGTCACGAGGAAAAATCTTCTCCTATGATATTCTCCGTACAAACTCCGCCTTTTGTGAACGAGTGTCGGTAAGGAATTGAAAGTACAAAAGTGAACAATGAAATTGAATTGACAGGAAATGACCCGGTCTGCCCAAAGGCTTTATATATCAGGTAGCGCAGATCTTTGAAATTTCGCTGCGGCGGCAACGCAAAAATCTATGCAATCGCCACCTTCTGAATAAAACTAAAAGGTAACATTTTTGCATAGTAGTAAACACGATGTTAAGTGCTAAATCATATTTGATGGGTAAAATTGTTAACTATTTTGTTTTGTTCACAAGGTGGCGGTTGCATAGATTTTTGCGTTTGCCGCCCCAGTGATCGGCGCAACCTGATATATTATAAAGCCCTTACTTGGTCTTATATTAGTTAAGGAAATATAAGTAAAATTTTTTTTTTTGGGACTGAAATACACAAAAACAAAAAGACAAAGCCTTGGTTTATTGTGGTAATATAGTTTTTTCAAATAATTTTTTAAGATATCAACTTTTCGCTGAGAATGGCCATACAATAACAGCTTTAAAAAAGTAAGATTGCTACTATCAGCCTACGTGTCCTACATCGCTTTAGGGGAGCTAATGACACCTTTGACACTTTTTGACCGTTGACCTTTCGGCGGATTGTAGTGACAAAAACCAATTTATGATTAGCGCGCAAAATGTAATAAGCAACGAAATATTGACGTCACTCAATTACGTAGAGTACCAAACCCAACTCATAATCTGTCACACGGAACATCTGGTCTGATAGATTGTCTCATTCTTTGTTAGTACTTCACATACCGTCAACACGTTAATCAACCTTTAAAATAAAATAACATGGAGTTCAATAAGTATTATAACGATTTACAAATGCATTTAATTTATATAAATATAGCACAACCTTTTAGATATGCCATAGTTACCAATAACCATTTAGTTATTGTAACGAGATGTTTCGACGAAAACCAAACGGTTCATTCACTATGATTACCTTAATAGAGTGTTATAATGGGTGGATTTTAGCCCAGGTATTGCAACTTGTCTTGCGGAAATTTTTCTGTTTGTTTCAAGGTTTTGCGCACACTAATTTTGTATGAAAATGTATTTCAACTTTCCGCACGACAAGTTAATTTCTCTCATAAAGTAAAAAAGTCTGACCTACATGACGTTGACATTAGACAGATATCCTTGTCTATGAAGAATTTCCATGAATTTCGAAAAAAAGAAAGATTGATGATGGAAAATATAAGGAAAACATTCCGTTTGTTCATTATTTTTGAAAAATGCCGCCACCTGCCAAATGCTGCACCACCGCATATCCATAAAATACGTGTGCGCATATTTTTTATAATGTCAAAAATATCGACGATAAGAGAACACGGTTTGAAATCTCAAAGAAAAGCAAGGAAATGATGTAAATAAAAAAATTAAAGCGCTATTCATGATCCTATTTCTCAATATTACGTGGAATTTCTAAGAAGAACAGATAACACTTGCGATGGGTTTGTATTGCTGCTGTAGCTTGTAAGTTGAATTTAACGAAAAAAAATAGAATTTCGATTATGATCTCTTTTTTTTTTGTCGCTGTAAAAAAGGCTATCGGTTTTGTGCGCGTGGACTTTTATAGCTGCTGTGAGCTTGCTATGTGTTCTATTCTATCTGAAGAAACAAATAATTTGGAAAAAATGTAAACGCATCGAAGGGGACAAAATGAACACTCATATTGGAATATTTCATCCGTACTGTAATGCCGGCGGTGGTGGCGAACGAGTGTTGTGGTGCGCTGTCAGAGCATTGCAGAACAAGTAAAAATGTTATATCTGAATTTTCTTAAAGGAAATAATTGACAGCCGTTGCTTTTAGGAACAAAAACATTAAAATTACCATTTACACCGGAGATGTAGATGCGGAACCAAACACAATATTGACGAAAGCCAAAAACACTTTCAATATTGCAGTGGAAGAAAATCGGGTTGAGTTCGTATATTTGACCCGACGAAAGTGGGTGGAAGCCGAAAAATATCCTTATTTTACGTTACTGGGTCAAAGTTTAGGATCTATTTGGCTCGGATTAGAAGCTCTTCTTAAACATCAACCAGGTAAATTCAAAAGGTCATTGGTTAAATATTTTTACTTACAGCACCCCGCGAAAATGAGTCATTACCTGATAGTTAGTGGTAATTTTCATTTTCGCGGGGCTTAGCGAGTAAAATAACTTACAATATGGCTTGGAAGTTTTTATTTTGTTTCGCGCCTTCGGCAAACTCCCCACTCGTCAGAATAAAAATGTCCAAACCATATTGTAATATACTATGTACTTTTCATTCATTTTCATGGCCGATATCATGTCGGCTAAATTAATGTAGTAAGACATAGGAATTGGTTTGTTATGGAAATATTTCTGTTTGCAGACATATTCATCGACACAATGGGTTATGCATTTGTTTTGCCGCTGTTCAAATTCCTTGGAGGTTGTAAAGTCGGCTGCTATGTTCATTATCCGGTTATAAGTACAGATATGTTAAGGCGAGTAAAAAGCAGAACTTTCGCTCACAATAACCGTAACCTCGTAGCAAAGAATCCATTTTTGACTTGGATTAAGTTGACATATTACAGAATATTCGCTTGGGTAAGTACCTGCACTACAGAAAAGTACACTGCTTTTTTTCTTTGAGGGCAGATTGGGTCGAAACCAGGGATAACGATTATTGTCAATTTAACCAGATCGGATCATGAACTGGTTTCCACGGTGGTTCTCAAGCAAAAAAAAAGTTTTGTTATCCAATGATAAATTTTTGTTACATTTCCTAAAAGGAAAATCTCCCCAGTTTTCTTAGCCACTAGTTTTTTTGTGGGTTTTCATTACAGCGCTATTGAAGTGTTACAAAGTAGTCTTGTACAAATCAATACAAAGGTTTTGTGATGAAAAAAAGAATGATATAGTCTGACGTATTTTCATCAGGCGCATGTCATGATGACTCCCAATATGTCCGCTAATATTAGAGTGGATCGAACTAGACAATTTTTCGAAAAATTCAAACATTTTGAGAACTATAAATGATAGAAAATCGGTGTCAATGGCAAACTTTTTTGTCTATAGAAGTATGAGTCATAGGCCTCTTCTAAGTGCTCTATGTGGGTTCTAAGATCGGTGGTAGTACAAACAACATTTTTTGAAAATATATCGGAAAAAAAAGTTTTTACATTTTTTTTAAACAATTTTGATGTTTTTTTATTTTGGGGGTTTCTTGAATATTTGGAGAGACTTTTACACTGTTTCTTCGGACGAATTTTTCAATATTGCCCTTTCGGCAGTTTCCAATCCTATTTAATGTGGACGTCATTTTATACATTTCAGTTATGCAATATACATCTATTCTGATGCGTACGGGTCCCTTGCATATGTTTTAGGGTACTATTTAAATGTCAAGTTAAAAATACTTATTTGTCAAGTTAAAAAATCAAAATATTTTTTTTCAAGTTACGACATTTTTACTACGCCACGACAGAACACTTACGTACAAGGAAAATATGTTTTGGTACACTCTTCGAAGCGGGTAAAGCGGGTTACTAAGGAATAATTGATAAAAATACATTTTGTAAAAGGAAAATGTCCAACTTGACAAAAATTAATTTTTAACTAGTTCCGTATGTTTTATTCTGGAATATCAGCTGTGGTGGGTAATGTGTCGGTAATTATATTGACAATATTAGACATTCGACAGCACAAGTAGCTCAAAGTTAACGTTCAGAACTGAAGATGCGATGGTCGGCGGTTGGTGGCCTAACAACTTAAGATCACGTTGCAAAAATGTGAGCTATCAAATTAGAACAGAATCCTGCATAAATAACAAATCATTCAAAATTATAACTCTTGTACTGTGAGGGGATGAGTCTTACACGAATAATAGATGAATCAGAATTCAAAAAGTTTGAGTATGAAGGTCGAAAGTTGCTCTGAAAAATCATCGCATTCCAAGTTCATTTGCAATGCAGAGCCTTCATACTTTTTGAATTGTGATTCATTTATCATTTGCATAAGTCATCCTCACACAGTACAACAGCTATAATTTTGAAAAATTTGTTATATACGTAGGATCTGTTCCAAAAAACATCGCAAATTTGACAGGGAGGTGCGGGAAATGCTTGATTTAACTGGTTTTTTTTACCAACTTCGCATTATTCTTCAAATTTCTCATATAATTACTGTTACCCGTATTAACCGTATAACTGCAATGGTGACAAAGACATTTTTTTCTTATCCACTTTGCTAGTCTTCAATGATGATTGCATCTAACGCTTCATGCAAAGATCCAATATGCAATCATATCGAAATGCTAGCGATAATTTGTTAATATTTCGGTTTTTTTAAACTGTTAATTTTTCGGTGTAATAGTAGCGCTTTTATCGTAATTTTGACCAAAATTTCAGCTATTTTGCGAACATTTGCGTTTGTTTACTTCTAATATCATATAGTTTGGTATGTCTTGAAGAGATCTTCCCAACGAGCCCTATTATGTTGAAATTGAACTGCTTTTCAATTAAACTTGAGAAAATGTTCAATATTTTTCCTATTTTAGCGCTTTCTTTTGAATTCTTGTTTATTTATGTTTAAGTCCCTCAAATTTCGTATGGTTGGATAGGTTTTGACGAGACCTTTCTAATGAACCCTTTTTCATGTCAATCTGTGTTTTTTGGATATTTTTTTTATCTTTTTCCAATGTATTTTTGTAGCGCTTCGTGTAGCGCCGTGGTACTTCAAAAATTTAAGGTATCACACATCCTAGATTTTGTCTCACTGTTTCCAATGAGTCACCACATGAGAAAATCTCCTAAAGGTAAGAAATGTTTCTGAAGATGTAAAAATCGTCAAAACAGTAAAATTATACTTTTACGAAAATGTAATTTTTTAGCGCTATTATGACCAAATATTCACCCAGTGATTTCCATTTTAATCGCAATTCATAAGGTATAATAGAAATTAATACAGTCTTTCAAAAAAAACTCACGTTTTCACCATTCAGACACTTTTTGAGACTTTTTTCGAAGATTTTCGTCTTTTAGCGCTACTTGTAGCGATCTACCGTTACAAATACATTCTAAAAGTATCTCCAAAAAATTTACAAATGTCAAAATCTGTTAAAGTTACGATAATTTTTGGAGAATGCGAAAATCATAAAAACCTTCAAAACCATAAATCAGTGTTTTGTTTGGACTTTTTCCGTGCACTCTATAAAATTGAATTTTTCAAAATTTTTCGACCGTTTGTTGAGCACACTTTTTTATATTTGTTTATTTATTTAATAATTCAATAAAATTTTTTAGAAATAAATAAAACGGTCGAAAAATTTTGAAAAATTCAACTTCAAAACCATAGTTTTTCGAAAAAGTCACTTTTTAGCGCTATTTTGATCAAATTTCCACCCAGGTGCTTCCAATTTCCTCGAATTTTATAGAGTTTCGTATGCATTGATGATACCTTTCATATGAACCCGCTTTTGTACCATTTGGACACTTTTCAGATAATTTTTTGAGGCTTTTTTCGTCCTATTTTCGTAGCGCTACGAATAGCGCTGACGCGCTACAAATATCTTCGAAAGTATCTCACATCCTTAAACTCGTCTCACTCTTTCCAACGAGCCCTCAAACACTAAAATCGATTAAGATTACGATACTTTTCGGAGGATGTGAAAATCGTCAAAAAGCCTACCAAAAGTATACTTTAAGTATGCTTTAAAAACCCACCTGTACATCCTACACTGTACTTCACATCCTCATAGCTTCCGATCAAAGCACCCAAATTGGGCAAATTTTTTTTTTGTTTGAAAGATCTTTGATTTCTCTAGGATGTGAGATACTTTTTAAATTAAAAGGGATGGCAAAAGGCTTCAAGAAAATCCTCCCTCACATTCAATTCCTGAAGACCCCCCGGGGAGGGGGTCGAGGGGAAAATACTGAAAAGTTCGCCTATACATCGTGTCTTATCCCAAAGGTTTTTGTATGGAGTTTTTTGGGTTTGTGTACTTTTTTTTTTGGGTGTGGGGACTGCGTCACGCTCTCCGCTACTACCGCTTCGAGCATGATCATCCACTTTTGCCAAATAAACCCATGACCCACCTCCATCCCTCTGACTCCCATTTCGCTTCGAAGTGTTTAGAGCGTCCATCCAATTTCCAAAGGACTTTCTTAATTACGAATAAATTTGCAAAACTGAACATATTGAACGTTTCACTAAAAATGCAACTAACATCTAAGTTACATTAGCTGTCAAAATTCAGACGCACTCATTTAAACACGTGAGAAGAAAAGAGATGTTTAATCAAACAGACACAACTAGTCGCCTCTTCCCTCTTAAGATTTCAAATGGGTGCGTCTGAATGTTGACAGCTAATGTACCTTAGATATTAGTTGCATTTTTAGTGAAACGCGCCAATATAAGGTTTTACATTAGGAAATCATCCACTTTTGCCAAATAAACCCATGACCCAACTCCATCCCTCTGACTCCCATTTCGCTTCGCAGTGTTAAGAGCGTCCATCCAACCAAATGCCAGATGCCAAATTAAAATTACTTCATTCTCTTTAGTAACTCTCTGTGATATTATGCTTGTGTGGCGAAATAATCTAAGTAAAACTTACAAGAGAGAATCAAACAAGTTTGAATTGGTATCAAATACATTTTCAAATATAACTGAAGACTGCCGTAATATAAAGAGAAAGCGGTATCATTGTATGTACGGTGCTTTTCTTTTTCTTCTTTTGTTCAATGTACAGTGACTTTTGAGAGGGCTCTCTAGAGAATTTCTAGTGGCTCAAATTAATATATATCTTTTGTAATTATATAAAATGTTTTGCTGAGCTCTCTTCACTAAACGCTATTAAATGAGCAAATCAATTAAAAACCAATGCAAGTTGCCCGTACAATTATTCGTGTTGAAAATTGATAACTTTTCAGACTTTTGATAATTTCAGGTTTGAAGCATCACACTTTAAAACAACTCCCCACGTATTACAAGAATAGCGCCCTTTTATACTCACAAAACTATGCCCAAAAACCCAAAAAATCATAGCTTCCTACATAATCCCGTTAACGACTCTGCATTTACATCATGCTGCAATGTTTGTAGCAAAAACTTCCATGCCAAGTATGTTTCGGTGAATAAGAATATGCCGAACGTTGTCTCGAATTGTCCATTCGTTGGTACTGTAACACATGCAACGATGCCAATAGAAATAACATTACATACAAGGACCGTATGAAGGAAACGATTCATGTGTTTTCGAATAAAATATGTCTGGTGAATGTTTATAAATAACTTTAAGGTGATGCTAAATTATCAACTGCTACTTCAGAGGAAGAGAAAATTAATTCGTACCAAAAATGCAAAACAAAGCGTCATGAAAAACTTGGAAGCGAATCGAACGCCGAACTATGTTACTATATCAGACAGACGGACAGACAGACAGTAGTTTTTTTTTGCAGAATTCTCTTATTTAGATCCCACAACGAAAACCCACCAACTTCCGGGTTGCCCAGTTACAAGCCCAATAGACCACTTCCAAACATTTTTCTTTTTTTATAATTTTTGTTTTTCACACAACATAGGAACTCCCTTTTAATTTGGGTTAAGTTTTTTATTCCATTTGAGGAGGTACGTAAAGTTAAAGATATAAAAAATTACTTATTTTCAATTTTTTCAAAATTGTTACTTAAATCAACTCCATTTCTTTTCTACTCGTCACAAAATTCTGCTTAGGGTTTCGTTTGAAAGCTAAGACCAATGACTTGGGCCTCCTGCGACGGGTTTGAGAAAAAAATGTATACCGTTCCTTCCACGACTCTTTGAAAATGACTATTTTTTCGACGTTTTTGACTTCTTTAGCTAACTACTTGCACTTGTCAGGAGTTTTGTCACAGCCAAAAGCTTTGTATCATGTAACTACCTAATCGTATATAATTTGCCTGGAATCGATTCGGTTTTGCCCGAGATATTCATCAAAAACGATTTTTTTGACCTTTGTGCAGGCAATTTTTCAGAGAGTTCAAAACTACAAAATAGCTTTTTAAAAAAAACTGTTCTTCTACGAAAGTCTTCTATTGGAATGAAGAATCGAATAAGCCATAGAGATCGAAATTCCGCAACACGTTGGATTCGTGTTTCATACAAGCCGTGCGAAGTTTTGGCAAATTCACTTCAACGAGAATGCTAGCGTTGAAAACAATATTATTATTCCTGATGTTGTATTGCCTGTTGAATGCAGGCAATACAACATCAGATATAATAATTGTACCAAACCAGCGACACAAAAATCCAGAAAAAAAAGAAAACACAATAACTTGAACAAATTTCAATCGATTTTCGAAATTTTGGTTTTATTGGATGAAGAATGTAATTCCTTAGGTCAACTTCGTAAATTCCTGTTATCAGACTGGGGGCTCAAGAATTATTCCCAACCAAGATTATAACTTTCCAGACTCAACAGGAGCAAATGAAAGGTCTCGATCCCAAGAAGGGTGGCTTGGTGGTCATAGGGAGGTGCGAGAAATTAATGAAAAAACAAGATTTTTCCTAAATTTTTAATGTTTTCTTAGTTTGTTTTACAATTTATAAATTTTTGGGAATAATTGTTGAAAACTTCATTCATGGAGTAGTTGGTATTCGCTTTTATATTGTTTATAAAATTTATTGAAGTATAAGTTCATTATCTCTAGTAAACTGAAAATTTACAATCTCGTGCTTTTTTATTGGATGTACAATTTTAGCCGTTTCGCAGTTTTGCCAATGCAAAAAAACATTGAAAAAAGAGATAATCTTAAAATCAGCTGAATTTTGATAGCAAATAGTTTTAAAACTACCCGACCGAATAATTACGTTTGCTTTGAATGGATCTTCATTAGAAGGTCGTGATGCTCTAAGGCAGTTTTGAAGATACGAAGGAAATATTTACAAAACAGCATAGAATATGTCGCGTTTTTCTGTTTGGTTTTTTCAAGTTTCTCAAATCTGATGATGTTGATTGATATTAACAAGACCTCTTTTTGTAAAAACTTTCCTTTTTTCGCAAAATGTCCTTAAATTGTTCATGTTCTTGAGTGTGTTAGCCCAGTCAGCGCAATCGATCCACATTTTATCAATTTTTCTACATTATATTATATTATATATTTTTCAACAAAACATTCTACAATACGTCGTCGAAAATCGTTATTTTTGGCGCTATTCTGTAGTTCTTGCCGTTCGTCATCCCCACATTTCTTCAATTTTGTATTTGTATTTGTATTTGTATTTTTAGAGACTCCACTAACAGCTTTTTACAGCCAATAACAAGTGTTGTCTGGACCACCGGCTTAACGTGACTTCCGAACCACGTCTCAGAGTAATGCGAATGTAGCGTCTTTGTTATTATGCAATTACTCCAAGAATTGTTAGGCACTTGATTATTATCTCGCCTAAATGTAGGCTTAGATATTTCGTGCACAAATTCGTCGTATATGGGTTAACGTCATACGATTCATTCAGTGTGTACGCCGTTATGGGCACCAAACACACCACAACTACCCAACTTTTGAAGCTTGAGTGAACTTTAGGACGTTATTAATGCGCTACACTTGCTAGAAAAATTCCATGTAGAATTTTTCCGACACGGGATTTGAACCCGGATCGTTTTGGCGGAAGGCCAGTACGCTAACCACTGTGCCAACTCGCCCCAGTTAGTTTCGTCTTTCCAATGAATCGGTTTTTTGTATAAAATTTTCGTTAAGTTCTTCATTTTTTGCAGTACTTTTCGTGCTTATTTGCTAATAGTCTCGTAAAGTTTTTTTGTTTTTCGCCAAATTTTCTCAAATGTATGCAGTTTGGTAGAACTTAACAAGATCTTTCTAAATAGCCTCCAAAATCTCTTCAAATTTCATCCTATTTCCTAGAGTTACTCAAGATCTTTCCCCTCTCAATAAGATTTGGCAATTTTTAGATGAAACTTTAGGAAATTTTTGGTAAAATTCACCTTTTTCTGTAGCGCTTCTGGTAGCGCTGCAGCGCTACAAAAAATGGACATCCTAGATTTCGTAGATTTCGACCTTTCCAACGAGGTATCACATGTCTGAATCGGTGAAAATTTAAATACTTTTTGGAGGAAGTGAATATGGTAGATTTTTTCCTATGAAATTTCAGAGCAAAATTTTCCTACCGAACTTCCTATACCTAGCTTCATTTCCACATATCTCCGGAACCAATCGTCCGAATCACATCAAATTTCATCCTATTTCCTAGTCTTCGGTTTGTTTTAGGAAATAGGATGAAATTTGACATTGGAAGGTTGTGTGATGACTCCGCAAATTTCATCGAAACTATTTTCCTGACAAATTTTTTCGTATTTCAAATACTATATTTTTCGTATCCAAAAATCAGCATTTCTTCAGGACCGTCTATGAACTTGATGCGAAAATTTACGAACTTTGTAAGAGCAACCCCTGGAAGGGCGTAGGAAGGGTCTCATAAAATTAAATGTCTGTACCCGTATAGTACATATATGATGATGATATGTATGTGTATGTATTTTAATGAAACATTCAGCTTAAGTGCAAATCTAGTCCTAAAATATTTGAACGCAGTGTGTAAAATAAAACGTTAAAGGAATTAGTAAAATTGCATTTTCATCCAAGAGATGGGGCCTAGTATTATATTTTTAACGCAAGAATAGACCAATTTTTCACATTTTAATTTAATTTTAACTGCGCAGAAAAAAAGGTGACCGTCCAGTCACCATAAAGTTATCTCCAAAGAGTCACAACCAAAAAAAAGTTCGTAAAAGTTATCGCGACAGTCTTGTTGTTAAAAAATATCGTCAAAAAGTAGTCGCCAAAAAATTTGTTAGTGAAACAAAACAATTCACAATAGAAAGTTTTTTCTGGCGACAACTCTTGCGGGGCTTTAGCTTCGGCTAGCTCTGGCAGTTGGCACAAAATGGGTTGCCTCAACGAATTCAATGTATTTTGTTTCAGTTGTACAGTAAAGTTGGCCGCAGTGCCCTTACAATTATGGTCAATTCTTCATGGACGGAAAATCACATTCTTTCGCTGTGGGCTTGTCCGTTCAAGACTCATCGAGTTTATCCACCTTGTGAGGTGGCACATTTAAAAAGACTTCAACATGTTGCCACAGATGATACAATCATTATTATGTCCATAAGTCAATTTAGACCGGAAAAAGAGCATCCACTACAGTTGCAAGTAAAATCGTAACGTAAAAGTTATCGTTACAGACATATACTTTTCGTTCTTCTTTCAGGCAATGTATGAGCTGCGCTCCCTGTTGCTTGATGACGAACCAATGTGGAATCGTGTAATAAAAAATATAAATCCGCATCCGCATTCACTGCGTTTCTTAAGTTCATTAACTCTATTTTAGTTGAAATTATTGATTGTTGGTTCGTGTCGCAATGCCGAAGATTATGAAAGATTAAAAAATATGCAAGACCTCAGCAAACATTTGTCGCTGGAAAACTCTGTGGAGTTTAAAGTTAACATCTCGTACCAAGAATTGATACAATGTTACCAAACGGCCTCGATCGGTATTCATACGATGTGGAATGAACATTTTGGTATTGGAATTGTTGAATGTATGGCAGCTGGTCTAATTATGGTAGCAAATAGGTAATTTTCACATAAAATATTTCTTTGTGTCAGATATATAATGGTACTAGTAAACACCCCCACCCCTAAGAGCTACGCGGACATTAAGCATTCTTGTTCGCTGTGTCGGAGACTTGCGACTTTATTACTAAAATGTATGCAAGGGTGTGTAAAGTTAGATGTAGATGAATAAGAAATGGATTTATTAGTATTTTAGTAGTTACCATAACCTTACGCAAATCTGGTTTTCCCCCGTACTACAACTTTCCCGTAAAACCGTTTTGCCGAACTACCGTTTGCTATATACTATCATTACGTCTGTACTACCGTTTTCCCCGTGCTACCGTTTCACCCGTACTACTGTTTCCACCATACAACACTTTTCCCCGTATTACAATTTTCTCCGTACTACCGACCCCTGTACAAACGTTATCACCGTGCTACTATTTACCCTTACAACCGTTTCTCCCGTCCTACAATTTCCTCCTCACTACTGCTTTCTGCGTTCCTCCATTTCACCATTCTACCATTTCCCTCGTACTATCATTTCTCCCGTACTACCATTTCCCCGTACAAACGTTATCACCGTACTACTATTTCCCCGTACAACCGTTTCTC
>CM055403.1:82847043-82864827 GCA_029228625.1 Pseudolycoriella hygida | reverse complement strand
CCCCCCCACTCGAAAGTCAAACTCGGCGCCTCTGCCAGAAAATGCTATAGATTCTTCAGTGGCGGCGTTAGTGGACATAATCGTAGAAGCAGACGACGCATCGGTTCCACTTAAGAGAAGTCACATTGTACCATTTTCCCTCGATGAAGACATTAGGCTACGCCGAGCTAAAAATCGCCGTTATAAGAGAACAGGTGATCAGAGACTGAAACACGATATCGTTACAATATCGAAGATGATCAAATTTAGATCTGTTAAACAAGTGAATCGGAACTTTGAACAGACAATTAAAGACATCGATCAGAATCCACGGCCAGCCGTATAGAAAAAAATTTTGGAGAATCACTCTATCACTAAAAAATCGTTCAAATCGCATTCCGGCAATTATAGTTGGCAACGATCGCATTATTACTGACGACGAAAAATGCAAAGTTTTTGGTGATCACTTTCAAAAAGTCCACGACGATACTGACACAACTCTGGGCCGTGACGTCACATCCAAGAAAGTAAGAGGGTCTATGTCTGAAATAAATGAGAGGCGCATCGATCCTAATTCGGTTTCTGTTAGTTCCCTTTTCAAAGTTATGTTGTTAATCTCATCACAGAATAACGGCAAAGCGCCGGGGTTTGACCGTGTCAGTAATCAAAACCTGAAACAACTTCCATCTAGTGCTGTTGAACTAATGTGTAACATGCTTTCTATCGACCTGAAGGCGGCATTTGATTCCGTTTGGCACGCTGGTATTCTTCATAAAATGAAAGTTCTTGAATTTCCCACCTATTTGGTAAAAATCATTAAATCGTTTATTGAAGACAGAACGTTTAGAGTTTCGATAGGTAAGGCGCTATCGCAAGAACATCAGATAAAAGCAGGAGTCCTTCAAGAGTCAGTTTTGTCACCACAATTATTCAACCTATTTTTATGTGACATCCCGATAAGATTCGACGCTCTAATAGCTCAATTCGCAGATGACACGGGATTATTAGCGTCATTACACAAAGCGTGAGCAACTTCAAATAGCTTCGAATAGACTTTGTCGGTACTTTCGGTACTTCAGAATAAATGGACAAAAGTCTGACGCTTTACTGTTCACGCGAAAAAGAGTAGGACGTCATCTTCCACATAAATTGCTTCAAGTCGACGACGGTAAGAATGTTGAGTGGGGAACGTCAATCAAATACCTCGGTTTGTTGCTCGATCCAGAATTGATTTTACAAAGCACACATCGACTTCGTTCTCTCTAAAGTGAACACAATGATCCGAGCGCTCTACCCTTTAATCAATCGTCGTTCAAAACAACAAACTACTGATTTACAAAGCCATTTTTAAACCCACTTTTACGTACGCTGCTCCTGTGTGGTCACAGTCACACAAGAAAAGACTTCAAACCGTTCAAAATAAAATTTTAAAAATGGTCTTAAATGTGCCGAGACACATAGAAATTATCGAATTTTTCTCAAAAGATTTTCAAAACAGTTTCAGCATTAAAAACTATTAAAAATTCAGAGGCCCTAGGTCGCCCCAAAAAAAATTTTTTTTCAAGTGTTGGGGAGAGAATCAAGTGGAAAATTTTGTCCATGGAACTATAAGTGTAGTCCGGCGAGGGGCAACCGACTATTAAGAGATTTTTGGGATTTTTTGAGATTTTTTGTGATTTTTTTGTGATTTTGTGATTTTTTTTTATTTTTTAAGATTTTTTGAGATTTTTGTGATTTTTTGAGATTTTTTGTGATTTTTCAGGGATTTTTTTGAAGTCGGTTACCCCTCGTAGTCCGGGCTACTATGTCATCTTGCTCGCTAGGGAGTTTAAATGAATTTTGACTACTGGATATTATTAAGGGGTCAAAGTCTCCTAACAAAATTCTTTTTTGGGTATCATAAACCGGTTAAAACCGATTAAAATCGAATTAACTGCAAAACTTCAAACTCAAATATCTCCTTCAAATCTGAATATTTTTTTTCATCTCGGCGGTTTGTGAAAAGCTGATTCAATACCTAAAATTCACGGAACAACCCTTCTGTGAATGTTCAAAACAGCCCGGGCTATGACGGATTCCCGGAAAAACCGCTAGATTTGCGAAACATATACTGGCCATTTCGTAATCAATTTTAATAAATATAGGTGTTTTGGAAAGGTTATTTTATACGGTATCAATGATAGCTGGCGGAGCTCTGGCATGCCAGGGGATCAGGAGCCTCAGCTCTAGGAATCGACGATACTTTCCTTATTCATTTTTTTCTTAGAAAAATGTAAGAATTAATGACCGTTTCGAATAATTTCCAGCATTGTTACTCAAAAAATCCCAAGACCATGATGCATTTGATGACTTGTAACTATACGAGTATTCCCATAAGCATTTTTATCACTTTTTTGCAGTCTCTTCTGAATATGAAGAAAGACTGAGGTTGTCAGTTGTCAGTTTCTAGATTTCCATCATTCCACAAGGTCCATTCTTTTTCACAGTCCTAGAACTCAGGTATAGGAAGTACTATTATCAGTTTTTTTGAGCTATTTTCTGAATTTGAGGAAAGTTTTAGGTCTCTAGAGACAAGGTGTTAGTCTACTAGTTTTTTTGGAATATAAAGAATGCAAACCTTGATAATCAAAGCCAATCACAACAAATTATCCTAATTAGAAAATCAACGAAATCAACGACCTGTAGAAGAGATTTAGATTTAATTCTAGGAACTGGCCTATAGAGACCCATTGCTTTTCTCAAATTCAGAAAATAGCTCAAAAAAACTGATAAGAGTATTTCTCTTCGCTGAGTTCTAGGACTGGGAAGAAGATCGACCTTGTGGAGTGATGGAATTCTGGGAACTGACCACTAGGCACCACAATTTTTCTCCGAATCCAGAAGAAAGTGCAAAAATGTGATAAAAATGCTTGTTATCCTTGAATTCTAACTTTGGGATGCATACGGGAAGACTCAGGAATACTCATATAGTTACAGGTCATCAAACGCCAGGCCCGTATCTAGGAGGGGGCAGGGAGAGCTAAGCCCCCCTTGAGCGTCTTGACAGTCCACCTGGAAAAACTTAAATGTTGTGAATGTTTCGAAAAAAATATAAATCTTGACGTCATGATCGCTTTCAATACTTGAAATTTTCGCCTGCGTCACAATCATTCTATTCTTTTCCAATCTCATTGCAATGTTTTCATTTCGTTATTGAAATACATTTTCGGTTATGCATTGCAAGAAAAAACTTTTGACACTTTTAACAACAGTGGCGGGTTATAAGTCACATATACTGAGCTGTTAGAATTTTCTTATAAATAGTGTGAACGATTTCGGGAAAATATGGGAAGTGAAGGAGAAATTCTATTGTGAAAATAGAGAGTAGCTTTTTTTTAAAAAATCCGTTGCTGTACACATTTTAGGCGTAGGTAAACTTCGCACATATAACTCCCATTTTATGAGTTATTATCGTTATTATATGAACAAAGAATAAGATAATTTCATGTGAAAATAAGTTATGAGATTATTTTGGAAACATGGAAACGCCATGAACAATACTTAATTTTTCGAAACTGTGTAAACAAACTTTTTCGCTCGCTCCGCTCGCGATTTCCCATAATGTATGACAATTCAATTGTTGAAGCAGTGTCATGTGTGTGTGGACGGGGGTTAGTAAACAAAAATACAAATCCTAAAGGTCGTAATAGAGCTGGGAAATAAACAAATGGCGCCGGCCAAACACAACCCACCTTCTATTGGCGGCCCTGTTTAACGAAACCTCACACGAAAAATGCAAAACGAACTGCAGTTTTATGAATTCGGTGGGGAGGCTCGAACTCCCCCTGGCAGTCGACCCTGGCTACGGGCCTGTCAAACGCATCATGGTCTTGGGATTTGCTGAGTAACAATGCTGGAAATTATTCGAAACGGTCATTAATTCTTATATTTTTCAAAAAAAAATTAATGAGAAAAGTATTGATGATTCCTGGAGCTGAGGCTCCTGATCCTCTGGCATGCCAGAGCTTCGCCAGCTACCATTGACAGCCTATAAAATAACCTATTCCAAAACACCCATAATTGTTAAAATTGATTAATTAATGGCCAGCGAAAGGTCTTCCGGGAATCCTTCACAGCCCAGGCTATTTTGAACTGAAACATGGAAATTTTAATATATAAGATATCCGCCAAAAAACCTCTTACAGAGGAGGTGTGACGCAAGTCTTCATTTCTGCTTACAAAAGTTGTGAAATTAGAAAAGGGTGACGCATTCTGCATCTAAGTTAAAACGATTTTCTTCCAGTTACAAAATTTCTGAAATCGGAGAAAGATGACGCATTCAGCATCCATACCCAAAAAAATTAAAACGAAGTTACGTTGTGTTTTTTAAAAATTGCGTCACAAATGCCAGACCCTACAACGAAATAATATTTCTATGCTTTCAGTTTTTGCCCAAAACGCTGAAACACGTGTTCGCTTAAATTTAATTCTTTACAACTTCGCCTTTGGAACCAACTTTCTAACTCTCATAGTTCAGGAGATCTGGGCCAAAAATTGCCACAAACAAAGAGAGAAAGAAAGAAAGAAAGAAAGAAAGAAAGAAAGAAAGAAAGAAAGAAAGAAAGAAAGAAAGAAAGGTTTACCAAATTGACTATTCAAAAATATTCGATTTGGGTCCGTTTCCATACAAAATAGCAATATTGTTTAATGAGTAAAAAGACACTTCGGGAAAAATATTTTCCGGGGGGTACGTCGCGACGTACGACGCGTCGCATGGGGGGGGGGGGAAGTCAAAACATTCACAGAAAGGTTGTTTCATGAATTTAAGGTATTGCATCAGCCTTTCAGAAACCGTCGAGATGAAAAAAAATAGTCAGGTTCGAAGGAGATATTTGAGTTTGAAGTTTTGCAGATAATTCGGTTTTAGTCGATTTTAACCGGTTCATGATACCCAAAGAAAATTTAGTTAGGAAATTTTGACCACTTGTGTCCGAGGCCTGTGCTTTTAACGCCCTAGGTCGGTCCTAGCTCAAAAAAATTAATTTTTTTTGGAATTTTTTGAAAAGTTTTCTGGGGTTCTTTTTGTTTTTCTTATTATGAGAAAAAACTCGATATAGCTCAATTAAAAAGTTTATTTTATTAATGCCAAATATTTCGCTTGCCAGAAACGGGCAGCATTATCAATGGCTGAATAAACAATTAAAGTTTTTTTGGAATTTTGGGGTTTGGGGCTTTAAAATTTTTTTCACACCTTTGCTTCGAACGGGTTTTTAATCTTTCCTTTTGGCAATTTCCAATCCAATTTATTGAGTACATAATTTCATTCTTTTTGCATTCTGATGCGTACTTGTCCCTTGCATACAGCCGGTTCATTCCTTTTTTACCTAGTTTTAAGAAATAGATGACACTTTAAAATTAAACAATTTTTACTGTTCTCAGCAAACAAAGTTCTATCCAAATAGGCGAAATTTCGGGAAGCTGCGGGAAACGTGGAATTCACATAAAAAAATTTGATTTTACCTGTAGCCCTGATAATAGGACGAAAGTTATTATTTTATTTAATTGATTCAAAAGTTGTTGTAACCCTTTGCTTAGTCGGGAAATTTCTAAATTAGAGATTTTGCAATACTACAGACAATTAACGTTATGAAATTATAGTTTTTTTAGTCAAAAACAATTCTGAAAGGTACACAATTGTTAATGAAATTTTAATATTTCTCGAATAATCTACACGTACGTGTTTTTAAATTTACTTGTGATGCTGTTTTCAACATTATCGACATTGTCTCTTTTTTCAGTGTATTTTTTGTATGGAAAACCTTGAAAACAGCTGAAACTTGATAACAAGTAAATTTTTAAGCACACGACCGTAACTAATTTTTTGCCTAAGAAAAATGTCCCAACTTCACTTATGAGATTGCAATTTTCAGTAAAAAAGAAAGCTTCCGAAAAATCGATGCAATTTCACATGTGATTTTCACATTTTTTCTAATTTCACATGATGAATTGCATTTTATTGTCTTCTATCTTTTAGATGACACGGAAAAAGAGTGTCTATGACTGCTTTCATAGACCTCGTTGAAAAACCATAAAAACGTTACAATACAATAAATTAAGCGTATCTGCACAAATGTCCAAATCAAAAAGTAGAAAATCAAAAAACGTCAAAAAGCGAACATAAGATAAGAAAAAGTCAAATTCAATAAACAACAAACAACAAATAGTTAAGATCGAGTAAATCTAAGTCAAAAATATTAACAAAAAAATCTAGCAAATAGTTAAGATCAAGGTCAAAAATCTAAAGAAAAAAAATTCGTCAAAAGTGAAAAAGCAAATTCAACTAAAGCGTATCGTCAAAAATAGTATGTCGTCGTAAATCGTATCATAAATCAGTCGTCATAGAATACGTCGTCGTGTTATCATCGAAGTGGAGCCAGAATGTAGTAACGGCCAGCCAATTACAGAAAATCCGGCGAAAAGTAAACTGTGCAATCAGAAAATAAATTTAATTTTTTGGAAAACATCAGATAAATGAAAAAGGTTAATCTTCGAGTAAGTGCTTTCGGTTTTAAATGATACTTGTGAAAAGAAAGCACCAAAACAAACACATCATCCAACAAGGCCGAAGGTACCGAACACCGAGTCATCAAGCTTGTGGACTTCTCTTCTCAATTGACGTGACGGAAGGGTCGGATCGATGTGGTTGACAGCAATATTGAATAGTTGACATGCGAAGTTTAGTGGTGAGAATTGTGAATACTCGTAGGCACTACAAGTGATTCTAATCAGTGAAGATCTACGTAGCATTCGCGTACCATCGTTCAATATGATTTTATCACGGATAAACTGACAGTTTAGTTTCCCTGTGAGAACATCATGAATGAAAAATATCGCTGCATCGGTCCGACGTCTCAAAAGTGAAACGAGCTGAAGTTCTTCACATCTTTCAGGATATGGACGAATACGATATGGATTAGCGTCGCCTTCGACTCGACGATCACGGTTTGCATATGAAACGAACTGTCTTTGGACACTTTCTATGGATTGGATGTGGACCGAGTGGTGTGTTGACCAAATCGTACTGGCAAATTCTAGATGCGAACGGACTATGGCTGAATATTGCATCTTGGCTGTATCGACGTTGAACGAAACACAACGAAACACAAGCATTGACATGGCTGTCTTGACTGCCAATTCAAGGTGTCCATTGAAAGTATAGTCGTCGTCATACGTTACACCGATGTCTTTCGTACAGTTAACACGTTCAATCACATCCCCATTTATATGATAGTTCGCCAAGACTGGAAAACGTTTTCGGTGGATGGTGATAACTTTACACTTGCTGACATTGAGCTCAAGATCGTTGTCGGAGCACCATTTTATAAAGCTGTTTATGGCTTTTTGCATTGAGTGAGAATCGTCGATCGTTGATATGCTGTTATGAACTATTTTCTTGTCGTCAGCAAAGTTGATGTCTCTAGTAGGACCAGGTGAACAATGAGAATCATCAAAAAAAAGATCACGAACAATAGAGCTGCCAGAACAGATCCTTGACCAATCCCAGAGAGTACGTCGATCGCATTGGATTTACAAGAATTTATCTTCACCTTTTGCTTTCTGCCTGACAGGAAGGAGCAGAACCCCAGAAGAATCGAATTGCATAGCTGATATTTGACGATTGACATTTTCTTCACTAATCGGACTAAGCGAATAACGTCGAATGCCTTGTGTATGTCAGCAAGGAAGATATCGCTTTGTTTGTTGTTGTCAAAGGATTCGTGAACCAATATCGATAGCTCCATCAGGTTAGATTCAACTCTTCGATCTGGGGAGAATCCATGCTGAGTCGGTGTTGAATGCGGGAAAATGTTGTACTTCAAATGTTCCACAATCACAATCATAGTTCATAGTTCATAGTTCATTTATTAATATCATAATAACATCAAAAATCTAAATATAAAAATCAACAAAAATATCATTAAATCAAAATCGTTCCAATGTGATGAGTCAATTCGAAGGAACGTTAGTACATTCAACACAGACATCTATTTATGTTTCCAAAAAGGGCAAAAACTGGAAAGTTTAGAAAGACTAGAAGAAGGGAAGAAAATTATACATACAAAAACCCCTTCTGCGTATAGCGTAACCTATTCTTGAGTATTTGGCTTCGTTCGAAGAAGCAAAAGAAAAAAAAATAAACTTAAATGAGGAGAAAAAAAACGGAGAACTACTGCCATAGGATAAGTATTTTGAAAAGAAATGAAACCCAGGTAAGTCCCCGACAGCGCATTAGGCAATCTGCAACCCACTCAGATGATTCTTTAACAAACGCTTAAATTCATGGTGTCTATTCACATTCCTAATTTCCTTCGGTAATTTATTGAAAGTCGTTGGCCCGGTAAAGGAAACACTACGCTTACCAATTTTGGTCTTCAGGGATGGTACAGACAAAATACCTTTATTTCTCGTTAAGTAGGGATGTTCCACATATGCGAATTTAATGTTATAAAGACGACGGTCATTTATGCATGAATGAACAAATGTGCATATGTCGTTGATATATAACTCTGTAAGGGGGCGTATGGTCGGGCAATGTTCATTAAAAAGATTTTCTGTGCTATGTCGTATAGGCAATCGAAACACTGATTTTAGTGCCTTTCTTTGTAATATTAGAATCGCATTGGTCATTGATTTTGCAGCACCTCCCCATATACCTATGCAATATAAAAGGCGAGAATGGATCATGGCAAAATACAATTTTTTTAGAACACTAGTTGGAAGAGAAAACTTCTCAAACACTTTGGCACAGTTAGGAGGGAGGCATGCACCACGGTAATTAGTGACATCCCTCTTCTTATCTGACTTAAATACTGGAGTTAAGTGACCCATGTTCCAGCGATCAGGGTAGTGACATTCCTTTAATGACTTCGAGTAAATCATCGCTAGTGGATGGGACAATTCATTTGCACATTCACGGAGGAACAAGGGAGCCATATTATCTGGTCTAATACCTTGATTAAGTCCATACTCAAAAGGATTTTCTTCACGATATCGTGGGTGATCGTGATGTTTGTGAACCCAATATCGTCTCTACTATTAATGAACGAGATCAGTTAAACCATCTCTTTGTCATCATCGGGGTATCGCTTGTATACGGAAGCAAAATATTTGGCGAACAGATTTGCTTTTTCAGTGTCATTCGTTGCAACTTCATCACCAAGTGACATAATTTCACATTTCCTCATCTTGGTCTACCTATCAACTTTTGTCGATGGCTGGACGTCAATTATCTCTTTTTAAGATGGAATGTGCCGAGATGTGCACTAACACCACCGAAATGAACGGTTTGTGAGTCAAATGTGCCGTTCACATAATTTCCACAGATGTGAAAAAATGTGAAACACAGAATTTTTAAACGGCACATTTCGCTTTTCTACAAAACTTTTTGAACGGGTTAGTGCACATCTCAAAACTTTAGGTATAAATGTGCCGAGATGTGACCTATACCACTGAATACACCTGCTTTCTATAGACGAATGTGCCAATCACATCTGCGCAAATGTGACTTTTTTCTTCAAATTCCCTGGCATGAGCTTTTACTGACACATTTCGAAATTTTCCTCAAAATTGCTATTCTTTGTGTGAATAGTACCATTTAAAGATATGTGAATGGTTATTTGGATCACAAGAGATAAATATAAAAAATTTCAGCCGTGTGCGAATTGTGATCCATAGAACTTTTCATTACAACGCCTACGAATATTGTTACTTTTGCTTCCCAAACTAAATCATTTTTGAAAATCAGTAAGAATTCCACATAAGGAAATTTAAAAAAACTTGATTCTGTGACAAATAGCTTCCATTTGAATGTAACAAGTTTAAATTTTCCTATTTCCACCATGACACTTCAATTCTGTGAACAAACCGAAATCATGAAAGATTTTAATTTTTAGAAAGTAATCAAAAGCTGAAAATAAGTGCTATTTCATTTTTTTCAACCAAAAAAGCAGATTTCAATAATTTTGCAACACTTTTTCATTCAAAGAAAAGAAGATTTTGAAAAAATAGTTACGCGTAGTTACATCATATTGCATTCGATTCGATAATTCAATATGACCAAAATCATTTCGTAAACAAAACTATCTGAAATTGTTTGAATTTTTATTTTCCGAAATTACAAATAACGTTTCAGAACACACAATATTTCATTTCATGCAACTAAAAAAAACATTCTCACTAATATTTAAGCACTTTCTCAATCGCAAAAAAAGAGATTTTTCAAAATGAAGAAACGATAATGAATTTGATTTGTTTTTATTTTTACGATTCAATGTGGCAGAACACAACTTTTATGAGAGAAACTCACATCAATTTCGATTTCGACATTATGACAGCGTTCGTTTTTGACAAAATTAGATTCGAATTACTTTCGATTCTTGTTAGAGGGGCGAAAATATTTTCGGACCCCATTCATCTGAGAGCTGAAATATTTTATTTTCTCATTCCATTTGGCAAATTAACAATTTTCGCAGGTGGAGTAATGAAAAATAATAATATGCAAAAATGGTTAAGAAGAGGAAAAACAAGAAAAAATGACAAAACTAACATTTTATGTAAATTTGTACCGATTTTCGGAAGCCTTCTTTCTTACTCAAAGCAGTGATTTAAATTTCAAGCTCGCAAGTAAAGAACCTGCAATTTTTTGTGGAAAAATTTTTTTGGGGTAAAAGGTCACTTATATTGATCGAAAAGTATTAAAATTTCATTAAGAATTGTGTACTCCATTACCTTTTAGAATTGTTTTTGACTAAAAAAAGCTTTAAATTCATAGCATTAATTGTCTGTAGTATTGCAAAATCACTTATTTTGAGATGCACGATAACTTTTGAATCAATTAAATAAAATACCAACTTTCATCCTATTATCGTGGTTTCTGGTAAAATCAAATTTTTCCATGCAATGTTCACGTTTCCCTCAACTCCAGACGACAAATTTGAAATTTCTATCGCACATTCAAATTTAGCGCAAAAAATCTACATATGATTTGAAAATAACATAAATTTGCTGGGTACGCTTGAAAGTGAAGCTGTCATTTATTTCTTCAAAACTATGTAGGTAAAAAAGGAATGAACCGGCTGTATGTTTTTGATATCAATTTAATTAAAATTTTCGAAATTCGCGAAATTCGTGAAATTCGCGAAAATGTTGGCGAAATTAGTCCCTGATGTGTACTGCATGGTGGGATGCCCAGATCGTACCAGCGAATTCTATATGCGAGCGAACTATGGCTGAGAAAAGCATCTTTGCAGCGCTGACGTTGAATCGTCCGCAGCACTGGCGCTTTACAAATGAAAGCTTCGAAGTAACTTTCTTTAAAGTGAGCTTGTGAACTTGTCGTCGTATGTAACTCCGATGTCATTAACACTATAAACACGGTTCTAAGCTATTGAGCACCAGTTCACGAACTTGTCTATTGATTCTTGCATTGAGAGCATATCGTCAATTGATGAAATGCTTGTCCTTGCTTAAACGATTGAAGTAAGGTAGCGGTCTTTAATCCGTTGAAAAATCGCGGTCGAGAATATTTCTTGTAGCGCAATAGTTTCAAAAAACGTGGAAATATTGTACTCCAAGGCATGTGTTGACTACTTTGTGGTCTGTTACCATTGGAGTTTGTAAAAGTCTCATTCTTTGCACTCTATGAGCATTGAAAGCAAGTTTGCGTACTTTATCACGTAGAGGTGCTGTTCGTCGAGGAAGTCAAAAACATCTGTAGTTAATAGAAACAGACGAAGAAATATCTAAAATTCTCCTTTGCCCAAATTTATGGCCAGAGCACATAAAGGTCAAACCATGCACCCACAAAGCAAAATCCACATCTAATATACCACAATCGCCTTTTTTATGCAACCGAACAATCGTAAGCTTCGGTGGAAATTTCAATATAGATCAATTAGATGAACCCATCCCTAAAGATGAAGATCCGGTGCCGTCAGCATATGTATCAATGTATTATAACAAGATTCGTGGCATGTCTGGTAAGAGAGACCATATGCTTCCATCAACCACTGCTTCCGATTATGATGTACTCGTCTGTTCTGAAACGTGGTTGAATAAAGATAAATTTAACAAAGAATTTTTCGATCCCCGCTTTTCCGTCTACCGCAAAGGTCGCTCTGAATCAAAATAACAGCTGAAAACGGTGGTGGCGTTCTGATATCCGTTGACTCATTTGACTGTGAGATTGTAAAGATAAATGAATTGAACCTATTAGAGGCGATTTGTGTGAAGGTTGGCCTTCGCTCATCTGGCTCTAGTTTATATACATTCAACGTGATTCGACCGAGGAAGTATACCAGTCCCATTTGGATGCGTTATTGAAGGCATACTCGCTGATTAAACATGACAATATCTTCGTTGCTATTGGCGACTTTAATATGCCAATTATAAAATGGTTGAAGAATGAAGAAGGATTTGATTATTTACCATTGATCGGCGACTCTGAATCGATACCCTCAAAAATTGCAAGAACAATGACGACGACCCTTCTTGAATACCCGTGGCTTTTTCCAGATGACTGATTTCGAAAACATTAGCGATAATGTCCTAGATCTTGTCTACACCAACTTGCCAGAACTGTTTGTTGTGACAAAGGCCGATCTACCAATAATTCCTGATTTACTTCAGGATAAACATCATGTACCAATACATTGCACAATTGAATGTGAACCATGTTCTTATGCAAATACGTCGACACCTGAAACAATCTATTGTTTCAAAAAAGCATCATTCAACAAGATTCGCGGACATCTAGTTAACACTGACTTTAATATATTTTTTTGCTGATAAGAATTTGGATGAAATGCTCGAAGCGCTATATAGTCGGTATTATGAAATATTTGACCAACATATCCCTAAAGCATCGATTCGTCCAGTCTGGTATGATGCGAAACTCATTAACCTCAAAAATATCAGAAACCGAACTTATCGTAAATTTCTCAATTCACCTGAGAACAGTTGCAAAACAAACCGTGAAGAAAAATTTAAGGTAGCAAAAGAAGAATTCGAATTATATCAAAATGATCTTTTCAACACTTTTATAGTTGATCTGGCATCTATAAAAATAATCCGAAAAAGTTCTGAGACTCAACTCTAATACAAGGCTAAACTTTACCTGGAAAAATGTTCTACGAAAATAAGCAAGCAGTTAGTGACATTGAAAAAGCCAATTTGTTCGCTAAATACTTTTCATCAGTCTACACTATAAATGAGGATTAAGACAAGGAAGACAATGCATTGCTCTCTCACATTGCATCAAGAAGAGATTATGGTTTTTTCCACATTATAGTAACGCCTGACGTCGTACTTCAAGTTCTAAAACGGATGGATCTCAGCAAAGGAGCTGGTCCTGATAAAATGTCACCAGTATTTCTTCGTGAATGCGCTGATCTGTTGAGTTTTCCACTTTCGACAATTTATTCCAAGTCATTAGCAGAAATGTATTAACCTAAACTATGGAAAACTGGTTATTTAACTCCAATTCATAAATCCGGTAAGAAATCCGACATAACTAATTATCGTCGAGTTTGCGTATCAGCGAACTTTGCTAAAGTTTTTGAAATTATCATTTTCGATCAGCTAAAGTATTGCATTTTTCCTCATTTGTCTCTCAGTAGCCATGGATTCCTTCCTGGAAGGAGAGTAGAGGTCTAATCTGATGGTGCTTTCCCTACTTGTGCACGAGTTTTTCAAAGGAATGTCAAACTGATATTTTTTCAAGGCTTTCGATGTAATAAAAAACATCTTCCTTATATTCAAATATCAATTGAGCAACAAATTGCTTTTATGTTTTCGCTCATTCTTCAGGGGTCGCAAACAATTAGTCAAAATCAACTCTAGCAATTTTCTAGATCTTTGTTTTGTCGGTTTTGTGAAAATCAATTCCTCACAATTGTGTAGCTTGATGCTTGAAAACATCTGTTATTGCAGGGGTTATATATGAAGTCATTTCTGGAGGTTTGGAAATATGATGTTAAAGAACACTGGTGAAATGTGTGCCGCATCCAATTTAAAATTCACCGTTTCCTCGCCGTGTAATATAATTTGGTTGCCTTCGTGAATTTTCATGACACCTTTCTTTCTGACTTTCTTCAGCATTTCTTTTCTGTCGTAGTCGAATTGGTGGTGTTTAGGTCCAGTGTCAAAGACATGTTTTACTAGGGCTATTTTTCTTGGGTTCTTGGCCATATTTTTGACATCAGTTTTGTGCGTTACAAATCTGTCGCATAAGCACCAGGTAGTTTCGCCAATGTACCATTTTAAAAGATTTTGCACCTCACTCTGTAGATAAAGTATTGCTGGTCATCCGTCAATTTTTGTTTTAGTTCAGTGAAAATTTCACCAACTTTTGAAACTGGTATCGGTGCAATTCTCAAGTTTGGAACGATTCTTGTTATTGTTTTTGACAGTTTTTCACATAAGCCCGATACATATGTCATACTAACGAACTGTTTTCTCTCTTGGACCACTGTTGAATTGGCGTTCGGTTCATTGCCAGTTATTTCATTATTAACTGCCATGCTCGATTCTTCACTCTGTCTACTCAAATTAACCATGATTGTTTGGTTTATAAATGGATAACTCACCATGTTTTTGGAATCATGTCTTTGGACTGAGCTGTAGACCTTCATAATCATTTTTTCAATGGTTTTTTTGGGGAAATTGTTCTTTTCCAGGATATTACGAACGGTACTTCTGTTTTCTTCATGGAAGGACGAATGGCTTCTGTAGAAAACCTGTTTAATGAAAGCAGTTGCGGTGTTTAAAATCATATTCTTCGGGTGCTTCGAGTAGAAGTTGAGCAAACGGTTCGATGCGATTGGTTTATGGAACCATTTTGTTTTGATTTTTCCGTCGCAGTTTACACCGTTGTGTCTAAGAAATCAATGGAGTTGTCATTTTTCTGGATCTCAACGGTGAATTGGACCAATGGATGAAACGAGTTTAACTTGTCCAATACTACTTGGATCAATTCTCTTCTGATGGCCGTGAGATGATCGTCGACATACGTGTACTAAAAATACTTGGCAATACAAGTGTGGGGCTCTACCAGATGGAAATTCTTATCGATCATTTCAAGTGCAAGTTCGACCGGAATGTTACCAAAGCAATAAAGCACGTCAAACGACACCAAAACGTGATTTTCACTGATGGCCATGTGTCGTCTCTTTTTTACGAATTCTCGTGAGTTCTTTAAACTAAATTTAGATTTGAAGGATTTCCTCAAAATTTTAGCCAGGAAACTCTAGCAAATCAAACGAAATTGACGTTGTATATGGTGTTATTCAAGGTTCGGTGCTGGCATCTTTGAACTTTCTAGTATACTTTAGTGATTCAGATTGCAAGTCCACGGTAACAACAGACCTCAATTTTGCCGATGACAAAAAAATTGTTCAGAACGGATTTGAGTTGAACAGTGGAAAGTTTAAAATATTGACAATATCAAGAAAACGCTCTCCTATAATATCACATTACTTCATCAATGGTAACTTAATTAAGCGTGTACACAGTTGCAAAGACTTGTGTGTCACTTACGATGACAAATTCTCATTCAACGAACATTTGGAGGTATGTCGAACATTATATGAACTTTCACTGATGTATGTAAGACTTCAATGAAACTTCCTTTTTGTATTTTTTAGTGTCTATAGAGTAATAATAATTAAGGAAAAACAAAAAATAAATCAATATGCGATTCCTTATAGTATTCACACCAACATAACATTTTCCTGAATTTAAATTTTCCTGCGATATTTGACATTTTTCTAATTTTCTAATATTTATCTCTCCTGAAATAGTCAAACAACGTCGGCACACGCGAATGAACACTTGCCAAAATATTCAAATATCTTAAATAAATCTTCACGATCATCTTACCCTCGAATTGTATCAAAATATTATTAGGTACATACATAATTATAACGTGGTCAGAACAGATAGGAGGGGTTTTCTGATACGGTAATGTTGGATTAATTTATACGTCCCACATTAGTATCTTTCCCCTACCTCATTTTAAAAGGAAAGAGAAAAACGACTCACAAAAGCTAATTAAACCGAAGAAAATATTATAATTAATTATTATTAATATAGTATAAAGACGCAATGTTTGTTTGTTTGTTTGTTTGTTAGTTTGTATGTTTGTTTGTTTGCTTGTTTGTTTGTATGTTTGTGAATCCCGTTATTTTGGCGTAACGCTATATCCACTGCCATAGAAAAAAATATTTTTTTTGTATAAAACACTCGACATGCAGGAATAAACGTAGAATGGAAAAATCGAAAGAATAAGGGAATTCACGTCAAAAAATATACGGGAATATACGCTGTATATCTTGTATATCCCGTTTATTCTGTATAAATCTGTATATTTGAAATCAAGCATGCTTTGCGTTATCTATGGTGGCTAGATATACAGATTTATACGGAATTACAAGATATGTAAAATATACAAGATATACAAGCGTATATTTTTTGACGTGAATTCCCTTAATATTTCATATGCATGGAGCGTTTAAAGAAGAGTGAAACGAAAAAATATTTTATATGCAAGCGCGTGTATATAGTGAGTATAAAGGAGAGGTCAAAATAACGGAAATATGATACACGCGTTATGTGGTGTGTGTATATAGCAATTTTTTTAAAAATAATTTTTTTTTGTAACTTTTTTTTTTGGTTGATGTAAGATGTTTGGTGTCAAAGGGAAAGTTGTTGGGATGGGTATGTAGTGTGTCGGGGCTTGGTACGGCTTTGGTACGGGATTTGGTACGGGATTTGAGACGGGATTTGAGACGGGATTTGTGACGGGACTTGGGGCGGGATAGCGGACGGGATTTGCGACGGGATTTGCCGCGAGATTTGGGACATTGTTGGTGACGGGATTTACGATTGTTGAGGGGATGTTCTTATGATGATTGCGTGGCGACAAGGGGGAAGCGCCGCAGGCAGGGAAAGCGCCGCAGGCTTATAATTAGCGGGGTCCAGGGGCAGCCCCCTGGTATAAAAAAAAAATTCTGCTTAATCACTAGGGTTGGCCGATTTTACACTTTTTTTATTGCGAAGAGGACAGCTTGGATACGATTCCAGGAGTCGAGAAAATAATTTTGGTGCCTTTGGTTTATTTTTAAAATCGATTTCCGTTGGTCTAGGCTCGATTATCTACCAGAAAACCAACTCCACAAAGAAGTCAATCTGAAGTGAATATGTCTATTGCACACTCAAATTTTCTGAAGAAAGGCCGATTTTCTTAACATTCCTCTTTTTCAGAACATTATTTGTCGAAAAATGATTGTCAACATTTGAGATTATGGTTGGAATCCACTCTTTAGGGTTGAGAGAAGATATTTCTTCAGAAAATTTGAGAGTGCAAGCTGGAAATCGATTTTAAAAATAAACCAAAGGCACCAAAATTATTTTTTCGACTCCTGGAATCGTATCCAGGCTGTCCTCTTCGCAATAAAAAAAAGTGTAAAATCGGCCAACCCTATTAATCACTTCACCGCACTACTGCTTATAAGTACTCTCTCTGGAAAGCTTTACGAGTGCCAAAGCCTTCAGAGTGTCCTCACGGGATCGACTAGTTGTTAATAGTAATAAGATTAGATTTAAGTTACGAAGTGACTATTCGCCGGCGCCGGCGAATAGCCAAAATATATGAAAATGACTGTTTGCCGGCGCCGGCGAATAGCGAAAATATATGAAAATGACTATTCGCCGGCGCCGGCGAATAGCGAAAATATATGAAAATGACTATTCGCCGGCGCCGGCGAATAG
>CM055403.1:82827048-82846543 GCA_029228625.1 Pseudolycoriella hygida | reverse complement strand
ACAAAGTTATAGAGTTTTATCAGGAGAATTTTTTGGGATCATAAGAAAATGGCTGCCATCTGTTATAGCGGCGCCATCTTGGATTTTCGTTTATGCTCCTACGGTTTTCGAATTTTAGCTCCGCAATGACACTACTTAGAGAAACGGTTTCTTCTACAAAGTTATAGAGTTTCATCAGGAAAATTTTTTGGTATCATTAGAAAATGGTTGCCAGCTGGATGCGGCGCCATCTTGGATTTTTTGCTAAATTCTGTATAAGAATACCTAGACAGTTGGTTTCTTCAGGTTTCTTCAGTTATATGAATCAGTGGGAAGAATTCGTGACACGAATTGTTCCGAAGGTAGCCGAAGGTGACATGAAGTGTTCCGAAGGTAGCCGAAGGTGATACGGAGTGTTCCGAAGGAAGGCGAAGGTGACACAAAGTATTCTGAAGGTGATACGAAGTTGGAGAACAAATTTTTTCGGAGAAAATTTTTTTTGGAGAAAAACTTTTTAGTATAAAATTTTTTTTGGAGAAAATTTTTTTTGGAGAAAAATTTTTTTCGGAGAAGCTTCACTATTTACTATATTTTTTACTATAATTCTACCGAATTATATAGCTGGGCGTTATTAACACCCCGGGCGTTATTATCGCCCGGAGTGCGGGCGTAAATAACACCCCGGGAATTATTAACGCCCGGAGTGCGGGCGTTAATAACACCCCGGGAGTGCGGCGGAGAAATGTCCTGCCACCTTCATGAATACATTCTGGTATGCGTGAATCAATAAAAAATTTTTAAGTTTGACAGTGCACTTTACAACTAGGATAATTAATAGGAGGACTAGGATGACTAGGATGACTACATCCTTACACAATGCTGACAATCGATCGATCGGTGTCATTAATTAAAAGGACATTGCGAACTAACACTGGAATCGTTTATCGAAGAAATCGTTTCCTATAGGCCCTAAAATGTCGCTTTGATTTAGGGCAGATTTTATATTTATTACAAACAATTAATTTCTTCAAATGCCACTTTTTAATCTTCCAGTTCTACAATTACATTTTTCTTCCTCATTTTTACTAAATTTTCTCGATTATGCAGTATATTTTTAAATCCTAGCGTTTGGTCGATTTTCTTGAAATTTTTCTCGATTTTCCTGAAATTTTCTTTCAAAAATTTCTCGAAAATAGGAGAATATATAGTCTGGTTTTATTTTTGCTCTCTAAGTAGTCTTTTTTCAAGATCTATAAATTCAAGAAAGTTCCGAGAAAATCGGGAAAATTTCAAGAAAAACGAGACAACATGAGTGAGTGAGTGAATTGAACGAATTTGGTTCGCTTCATGAAGCTTACAGCTCGAACCGCAAACCTGATTTTTCTTTTTTCGCGGTTTTCTGAGCTTGACCGAATTTGCTCATCTTTGAACTTGAATTATGAAGAAAAAAGTATGGGAGATTGATTCAGTCGTTTAGAAAAAAAATGGACACGCTGACGGACTACATTTTTTTGCGGATTCTAGACGTTATTAAATGTATCCCGCTTACATACACCTCGATCTTTCCCATGTTACACTTATGAATTTTGTAGCAAATCTATAAGGCCTTTGTTACTTCGTAAGAGTCCAATTGACTCAAGTTGAAATATTCTATTCTAGTGCCAGAAACTTTACTCGAGTTGCAATTTTCTATGCGAGGGCCACAGACTTCAGTTAAGAATTTTCTATTTCTCCCCGAGGCATGAATTAAGATGCAAATTAAGATGCGAAAATGTTTAATCCCTACGGAGAGGTGCGAAAATATTTTCTACTCCGCTCACTTGGGACGAAAACATTTTCGCCCCGCTACCTAGGGTGGAAAGTATTTTCGCACCTCTCCCCGTAAGGGTCGCATATATCAGTTGCAAAAAGGTTATTTCGTTAAATGACTGCTCTAAATATGGAAAATACTAGACTAAGTCAAACGAACGAAAACAGCATACAACATTGGAAACGAAGAGTCACAACTCCTGTCTAACATAAATTTATAGCTTTTGGACGTATAACATTGAAATTGATTTCATATATTTTTCCCATGAAAGTGTGATTTTAAAAGTATTTTGTGTTATTTAATTTTTTTCAATTGTGAAATGCATGTCAAAAACATTTTGTAATTAAATCCCAAAAGTTTGAAATGTATGAAATGTTCCGGCTTTGAAATATTATATAAATATTATACGGCTATAATCAAAATTTATTGAAACTTTTCGTCTAAATATAGGAAAATAATTTGGCACTGAAAGGGATCTGTCTCTACAGAGCACATGACGTATTTTAACCACAAGTTAAAGTTTGAGGAACTTTCATCTCAACTTTTGTTTCAGTCACATCGTGTGGGGCTGGTAATCATCGCCTTTCTCGTATAGTAATGTATGAAGGGACGGGCATCATTTCACCCGTGACGCAAATCAACTTATGATTAAACATATGCAGGGACCCATGATTGAATATATATGCAAGTACGGGTCAGAATTAAACGTAATTAATTAATTCAGTTTTTTTTTTTTTTTTAAATTTATTGCAGCATTAGAACAAAAATATCAAGAATTACAAAGAAATTCAGTTTTTTTGTCCTTTGGTTCATTGTTTGTTTGTCATAATTAAATGATTTTATTTAAGGCAACTAGGCCTATTCAAAAATTTCTCATTGCTTTATAAATAATCAATAATACAAACAAGGAAATAATAAAATATGGAAAGAAAATGAAAAATGTTAAATACAATATACTTTTCTTTTGTGCGGCCTTAGAATATTCGGACTTCGAATAATACATTGTTTTCGTCTTGTATAGCTTGGAATTGATCAAAACACTCCTTTCTTTGTGGGGATTGGGTAGTTAGATAGGGTAGCGCTTGATTGCATATGAGCGGAGTGTGGTAGTCCGTGTCATGTGCCAGGCGTGCAACTGTCTAACTATCAAGTGCTCTTTTTACGTCCACGTCCGTCGTAGTCCCCGGGACCTCAATTCTCTTCGGAGTTTTGTGCTAAACATAAGAGTGCTACCTGATAATTTGCCTACGGGTCATCGGGGAAACGGAAGTAGGTTGGGCTCTTGGCTAGCTCCCAGACACCGTAAAAACAGATTTGTTATGAATTCTACAACACAGCCTCGGATCGGACAGGATAAACGGCAACGACTCAAGCAACGGAAAAAGGACAATGATTTAAAACTAGGAACATGGAATGTAAGATCTTTGTTGCGGCCAGGAGGATTGAGATCTCTCACAAGTGCGCTAAGAGCGGCAAAAATTGACATCACGGCAGTGCAAGAAACGAGATGGCCTGGAAACGACATCATGATCAGTGGAGACTATAAGTTCTACTACAGTGGAAAAAGTAATGACAGTCCAAGAGAGTATGGAACAGGTTTCATGGTTTTCGGCATAGCTAGAAACGCGGTGATTGGTTTCAATCCTGTTGACGAGCGATTGTGCTCTCTAAACGTGACATTAAGATTCTGCTTGGAGATCTGAATGCCAAGATAGGTTGCGAAGTCTTCTATCGTCCTACAATTGGTAAATACAGTGTCCATGAAAATTCTAACGACAACGGCACGCGGGTAGTTCATTTCGCAGCATCAAGAAACATGGTTGTGAGCAGTACGTATTTCGAACATAAAAATATCCATAAAGCGACATGGGTATCACCTGATGGACAAACCAAAAACCAGATTGATAGAACGCCACTGTTCAAATGTATTGGATGTCAGGAGCTGTAGAGGACCAAATTTTGATTCTGACCACTACTTGGTTAAAGTGGTTG
Organism: Pseudolycoriella hygida; assembly: GCA_029228625.1. Lineage (NCBI taxonomy): Eukaryota > Metazoa > Arthropoda > Insecta > Diptera > Sciaridae > Pseudolycoriella > Pseudolycoriella hygida. The sequence continues at coordinate 82,842,762 of CM055403.1, read as the reverse complement.
TTAGGTCTCGCATATCGGTCCAACACAACCGAAAACAGGCATTGAACAAAAGGCATCAAACACAAATACGTGGAAAGTTTGGAGAGAAAAATTATCGAAGAAATGGTCAGCGAGCAACACAGTATAGACGATGCGTGGAATCAAATCAGGCGGAATGTAGAGAGCGCCATGGCAGAGACTTTGGGAACGAGAACGGGAAATAAAAGAAATAACTGGTGCGACGATGAATGCCAGCAAGCTCTGGAGAACGAAAATGCAGCTCGACTAAAAACTCTAAGTCGATACACTCGAGCAGGCCAGGCAGAGAACCGTTCGAAGAGAAATTTCGCTCGAAAACTGTTCCGAAACAAAAAACGGCTGCAGAATAGGAACGTTTTGATCGAAATTAAAAAGTTTGGCAATAGGAAGGAAACTCGGAACTTCTATCGGAAAGTAAACGAATCCAAAAATGGTTACAGTCAACAACCTTTGCTGTGTAAGGACAAGAATGGATTGTTCTTAGCAGATGAGGAAAAGTGCATTGCGAGATGGGCTGAGTACTTCAAAGAACTGCTTAATCCGAACACACCGCTCAACCGATACGAAGAAAACAACGAATTGCCATTTCATACTGCGCAACCATATATAAAAGAACCAACGATGCAAGAAGTTGAAGCTGAAATTTCGAGGCTCAGAAATTTTAAAGCCCCGGGGACGGACAATCTACCCGGCGAACTTTTCAAGAACGACGGCAACGCGCTATATATGGAGATGCACGAGCTCATCACGCGTATATGGAATGCCGAGGAGTTACCGGATGATATCGCCGTTGCTGCTCAAGCCAAACGATTCCAGGACATCGAAAAAATTCTCAGAGCCGATCTGCAGAAAATGTCGTTTTACTTCGCTAAGTGGAGGCTGAAACCCAATGCAGCTAAAACAGCATCAATCACGTTCCATTTGAACAATAGCCAAGCGAACCGGAAACTGAAACTGAATGGCAAAAAAATAAGGCACGACAAATTTCCGAAGTATTTGGGTGTAATTCTGGATCGCAGTTTAATGTATCGGCCACATTTGGAAAATATCCAAAAGAAACTGAAATCAAAAATAAACATCGTGCAAAGATTAACTGGAACAACTTGGGGATGTTCAGCGAAAACTCTAAGCATCACCACCCAATCGTTAATACTGTCAACAGCTGATTATTGCTCACCCGTGTGGATGGGAAGTTGCCACACAAAACGCATCGATACACAGATTAACGTCGCATTGAGATTGATTTGCGGTGCCGTCCAGTCAACCGAAGTAGAGTGGCTAAACGTACTTAGCAACATTGCGCCAGCGTTCATACTACGGGAAGAGTCGGCTTTGAGGGAATCCAAAAAAATTAGTGCCGATTCCGAACTGCCGATCCACAACGACCTGTCAGAAGCCCCAACAATCCCAAGGCTAAAATCACAATCGCCATTCTGGAACTTTTACCGCAATATTGACGATTTGAACGATCGGAAGTCGCGTTGGAAAGATTGGTGGAACGCAGCAGCAGTACACAACCAAAACCTGATAGCCGATCCGACAGCGAAAGTGAACGGTTTTGAATTGTCCCGGCGCATTTGGCTTCGATTAAATCGAATTCGTACGGGACAAGGATGTTGCGCGTTCCTACTACACAGATGGAACATCATCGAGTCACCACTCTGCCAATGTGGGGAAGAGCAAACGATGAAACATTTGGTAGAAGAATGTAGCATTCACCGGTTCCACGGGAGCGTGCAAGAAATACACGATGTTTCAGCTGATGCACTGGTGTGGCCGGCCAATCTAAGTGTGGACATTTAATCTAATTTAATTTGTAGAAATGCGTGAGATTTTAAGAAATTTGTTATCCTAGTCATTTTAAAATAAATAAATAAAACCGGAAGAGTGGAAGACCAGCATACTTTGTCCCATATACAAAAAAGGTGATAAAATGGAGTGTGGCAATTTTCGAGGAATTGCTCTGCTGAATACTGCTTACAAGATATTTGCGAATATTCTTTACCAGCGCCTTCATCCATACTTGGAAAATTCTGTAAGTGAATACCAAGGTGGTTTTCGTGTAGGTCGTTCAACATCGGACCAGCTGTTTAATATCAGACAGATCTTGGAGAAGTGCAAGGAGTACAACATTGAAACACACCATTTGTTCGTTGATTTTAAGGCAGCCTATGACAGAAGAAATAAGCTATGGAGAGTAATGGAGGAATTTGGAATCCTCAACAAACTGATCTCGCTAACCAAGTTAACACTGAACGGAGCTAATAGCTGAGTAAGCATCCGTAATCAACTGTCAGAAATTTTCGACATAGAGGAAGGCCTACGTCAGGGAGATCCTCTCGCGACGCTGCTTTTTAACCTGACCCTTGAAGCAGCTGTGCGCACCATGGACATAGATTCCAGCGGCACCATTTTCACCAAGTCCAGTCAGTTGCTAGGTTTCGCAGACGACCTGGACATACTTGGACGGAAAATGAATGTTGTTAAAGACAAGTTTATGGCCTTGGAGAGGAAAGGTACCGACCTTGGGTTGAAAGTTAATGACGATAAAACGAAATACATGATCATCCCGCCTTCGAATCAACACCAGGAGGAAACCGTAACGATCGACACACACACATTCAAAATGGTCAACAAATTCGTATACCTTGGATCGGAGCTGAACACTCATAACGACATCGCGGACGAAACTAAGAGACGAGTAATTCTGGGCAACCGGAGTTATTACGGCCTTCTGAAAATCTTAAAGTCCAAGTCAGTAAGCCGAAATTCAAAATGCGCAATATACAAATCTGTGATCAGACCGGTGGTTAGGTATGGTTTGGAGTCGTGGTGCTTGACACAAAGAGATGAACAATCGCTGCACACGTTCGAAAGAAAAGTACTGCGGACAATATTTGGACCAGTATTCGATTCACAACCGATGACGATTCAATCATGAGCTTAGTCAGCTTTATGGAGAGCCGGACATAGTCAGAACTACCAAAATAAACCGACTGCGTTGGCTCGGTCATGTACAACGAATGGAAGATCATCGTATTCCGAAAAAAATCCTTAAAACCAGACCAGAGGGCAAGAGAGGTGCAGGGCGTCCAAAATCCAGATGGTATGACGCAGCTCTTGCCGACTTAAAAACTGTGGGTGTATCCAGCTGGGAGACGTCAGCTGCGGATAGGTCCGGTTGGAGAAGCATGTTGCAGAAGGCCAAGACCGTTAATGGGTTGTAGTGCCCGTTATGTAAGTAAGTAAGTAACTCCTTTCTTTGTTGTCGTTTAATTCATTTTATTTGTCCACCTTGCATTCGATTGTTTGAAACTGAGACCAGAAGAGGGCTCGTGCATCGTCTATGGAATTCCTTGCAAAAACTGCAACAAAAAATACCTTGGAAGCACATTATGGTCTCTCAGAAACAGATGTAAGCTAGGTCATTTGAAAGATTTACGCAACATTGAAAATAAACCGAAGGCAGCGGCATTGGTACATTGGTACATACACTACACGCACCAAACCAAACATCAATTCGACTTTGAATCGAAAGAAGTGCTTAAGAAAGTGCGATCGAAGAGGACATTAAGAATCCAAGAAATGAACCAAATTCTGATGCATCAACACGAAACGGTAAATTTCAAATCGGATGGTGAACATGTAACACCAGAGTTCTATAATCTGATCCTAAAAAGCAAAAAACGTCACATTGTAAACCGAAATGAAAATATAGATTTGGGGTATTTATTTGGTGAAATAACCTGACAAAATACTTGTAAAATGGTCATAGAAAACAAAACAAGTGCAATTGAAAAATTGATAAAAAATTCTGAATTAATCTGTGATCGTTTACAGTAAGTTTATATAATTTATTTAGCTTTAAAAGAACAATATTATTTGTTTTTATCCATGAAGATGATTGTTGACAAACAATCGAATGCAAGGTGGAAAAATAAAATGAATTAAACGACAAGACGAAAACAATTTCGAATTTATTGATCAGCAACACAAACATCCAACAAACGAATATGATAATACAAGCTTCAAAGGGGAACTTGCAATATTCAAGCCATGTGTTTAAATTATTTCTATATACATCAAAATTGACGACGCAGAACACGGCACAATTACATTAATTAAATTAATAAAACGAGGCTTGACTAGCCAGATTTAAATTATGCCTTTAATTTATTTAATTTTACCGACCGGTTTCGAGAGCTATGCTCTCATTATCTCTCATTATTGTCTTGACCACACCTTTATAATGAGAGCATAGCTCTCGAAACCGGTCGGTAAAATTAAATAAATTAAAGGCATAATTTAAATCTGGCTAGTCAAGCCTCGTTTTATTAATTTAATAAAGTTTAAATTATGTTTGTTGAGAACTCAAGCTAAAGTTGTACAGAAATGTAAGATGGGAACTTAAAATGATACAATATTTGTTAGTGTGCCTTAGATTATGCGGACTTTGAATAACACAAACTTCAGACTTCGGAAACGCCTTTGGAATTTGTGTCACTCCGAGCCGTGCGCTTAACTCTGTTTATTCAGAACTCCAAACTAAACGTCTTCTCTCAATTTTTTCTTCAGAGCCGCCTTGAATCTAATAAAGTTGTTCATGTATTTTATATCTGGTGGAAGTTCATTGAATAGGGAGGTGCCCTTGAACATCATGTTTCTGATTCCAAAGTTCGTTGAGGTGATCGGTTGCCTAATCAGGTTTCGACTACTTATGGGGTAATCGTGCACGTCAGAACCGTGGGTTAGTTTGAAGGAATTCTTGATCAAACCGTGTTTGATTTTGTAGATGAACAGTATGAGGTTGAAATTAATGACCAGCCGTTAGGGTAAAATGCTGCCTTGGTAAAGGTTCGAGGTATGCGTACGGTAACTTTTTCTAAATATTAGCCTGAGTATCCGATTGGTTATAACGGTTATCTCATTAAGCAGGTATTGGGGTGCGTTACTCCATATGGGATTCATGTAGGAAATATGTGAATGACCGAAGGCGAAATAAAGGTTGATGAGCGTTTTTTCACTGACTGAGTTCCTGATTCTCCTCATGACACCACATAACTGACTCAATTTAGTTTTGACAAATTGTATATGGTAATTCCAGGAGAGCTAAGAGTTGCCAAATAACATAAATTCCGTTTTCCCGAAGTTCATTACAAGGAAGTTTGATCGGAGGTAGTTTAGTATCAGAGTTAAGTCATACTCCATTGAAATTTTCAAATCTTCTAAACTGGATTTTGCGTACTTTACTGCAGCATCGTCCGCAAACAGCTGAAGCTTACCAATTAAAGGAAGCGAGAAGATGTCGTTGATGTAAATCAAAAATAACAAGGGCACTTGTCTAGAACCTTGCGGGACCCCACATTTGACTTCACCCGTTTGACTTTTTACTTTTCCAATTTCAACGTATTGCTTTCTTCCTTCAAGATAGCTTTCAAGTAGGGAGGCGGCGAATGGCGAGAGGTTTGTGAGGGCTCTCACTTTAATGATGAGCATCTTGTGACATACATAGTCGAAAGCTTTCTTAAGATCTATAAAGAGGCAGCTTACTTTCATTCCATTGTCTTTATGACGGAATATGAAATCCATAAGATTAGCTGCTGCAGCAAGTGGGTTTGAATTTTTCAGGAAGCCGTATTGAAATTGGTCAAAGAAATCCATTCGTTCTAGGTGAGATACCAGTTGTTCCTAAAGTACCCTTTCGACTATTCTGGACGACGTTGGCAGAATTGAGATAGGCCGGTAGTTACCGACTGCAGTTTTTGGTTTGCTTTTATAACTAGGAATCGTACGATCAGATTTTATGTACCTGGGGTAATGTCCGTTACTGATCACAGAGTTGGTCAGGGAGAGGATGCTGTCACTGAGTAGGGTGTGGCATTCGTGTATCAGTTTGCCTGAGATGTTATAGGCGTCAACTGTATTATTATTCTTTATGGTTTTCAAATAGACAGAACCAGAACCTGGGTCAATAGTAGTAAAGTGGAAGTGGGCTCTCGAAATGACCTTGTTGAATGTTGTCAATAATCGGAGTACCAATAAACTCATTGCCTATAGAGAGGAAGAAGTCGTTGAACGCGTTGGCAATCGGAGCTGGATCAGACAATAATTGGCCGTCATCATTGATAATATCGAAAACAGAGGCTCTGTTCTTACTCTTATAATTAGTCATAATGTCGTGAATAATCCTTCATGTCTTTCTTCCGTCGTTCCTCTACTTTTCAAACTCGGAATCATAGTGCCGTTTTTTGTTATATCGTATCTTGGATTTAAGTTTTTTACAACTAGTAGGTAGTGGGAATGTAGGTGCAGGTTATGTAGATTAATGTTATCACGACAAAAACCCTTTTTAAAAGGGAAACATGACGCAAGTCCTCGTACCTTCTTCCAAAACAATTGATATCAATTTGGGTGACGCTGTATATATGGTTCCGCAGTCTACGAAAAAAAATTTTCCGAATTTTTTGTTAGTATGGGGACTTGCGTCACGGGCGTATCGCTACCGCGCGTCTATGATCAATCGCTTTTTTCATACAAAATCAATTTAATTATTAAAATTGTACAAATTACGTCATTGACACGTATACAAAAATTACAGATTAAATCACTACCGCCATGACACATAAGAACTTCATTCATAAATAACAATTGTTTCATGTTAATAGTAACTTTTAGGGTAATGCATGAATCTATGTAAGTTTTGATGTATATTTCTAATTGAAGCATGTATTAAATGTTTTCAGATTTACCATTGATAATGGTCTCGAATAGTAGAACGAAATATTTGGTATAAAATAAATAAATTTTTGAGCAATTCCGAGAAAGTGATTTCAAATTTAATTAAAAATTTGTGAAAGTGTCAATCGCAGCTGCATGTGCACGAGTCATCTGCAAAGCCCATAACTTGAACTGTTCCATTCACCAGCGTTTTGTTAGTTTCAAACACGTCTCATTGCGATTTCCAAATCCAAGTCAAAGAGTAGGCAAGATAGGGCGTCTCTCTGCTTCAATCCTTCTCTAACAGCAAACACATCTGACATGTCGTTTTGCATCTTCACACGACATCTGGTTGCCATCCAATGTCGCTTTCACAAGGCGAATACACTTTGTTTCAAAGCCCAGCTCCTTCATCGCCGCATACGATTCCATACGCTTGGTCCTGTCGTAGGCTTGTCTGAAGTCGATGAAAAGACGGTACTTCCAGAATTGAAACTCTCATTGAAATGAGACTAGCTCATCCTTTCCAGCGTAGAATAGATTTTCGAATCCACACTTGCAAGCTGGACATGGAAAAATTAGAAGTTTAATAGCGAGACCGATTCTCACCATGCCTCGAGATTGGATAACCTCGAAGCCGGATTTCATCAGATGCTTTGAGGCAGGCTAGACTAGTTAGATGGCTAGCCAGTAAGAACAGCCTTGTAAGATTTACAGATGGCTCGAAAACCATAGAAGGGAGGGGTTGGAGTTTAAACTCCAGAAACGGACACTTTTACCTGGTCCAATCTGGGAAAGTAAAAGTCATCTTCCATGCAGAAATATTCGCAGTGCTGGTGATGCCACAACAGACAATAGCGGCCGCATTTATGGACCTCACCTCATCCACTAGACAACAACAAACAACTTTGTCCTTCACACCTACCCGATCGCCTTGATACTTTAAGAAAAAAATCAAATTTCCACTGAAAAATCGATGGTGGCGCCACCATAGCCAATTTCAGCCAATTTTTTGGTCACCCTAACATCTATCAGACAATGAGAAACAATTTTGCTGAATTGATACTTGATTTAAAACGAATTTGTTTAATAAAAATATCAAATATTTTGCATGTAAATTTTGGTCTCGTTGACATTTTTCACAGTGCAAGGAAATTTTCGACATTCCAGGAAAATTTTCCTATGAGGTGGAAAGTTATAACATACTTCTTAGGAAATGTTCAGTATAGTCCAAAGATGTTTCTAAGCCACTAACATCAAAAATTTAGAGATACCTATTTTGAGAATGACCGTTCAAATCAAAACAAATTTTCGCAGGGCTCAAATTTTACATGAAATTTTGACTTTGAAAATTCATATCTCGGGTAAAAAACAACCAAAATTTTATCTTGACACTTTGTTAAAACGTTGGGATGTGCAGAATAAAAAAAAAAACAAATTTTTGTGAAAAAAGTGAAAAAATTAAAATTTCGTTGAACAACGAAAAAAACGTTACATGTAACCTCACTTTTTTCGAGTTTTTCCGATTTTCTCGAGTCACTCGCAAAATATACAGGGGGACTTTTTGGACGTCATTCAGGTACCTAAAGTCTACCGAATCCCGCTCAGTTTGCTTTTGTCCTAATTTTTGCAAGCTGAAAATTTAATTTCCCCACACTATGATCGTTCGTGCGGGATGCTCACTATAACAGATGTCACCACGGGTAGGATAGGATGCGGGAGTAGGTGGACAGAGGCTATGGTACATAAGGATTACTATATTACGCATGACACACCATTTGACACCCTCCCCCCCTACTCCCGGGTAAAATTCGACCCCGTTTTCAAAGAACTTCGTATCTTCATTCGGGTCTAAAAACATTTATTCCATCTTCATAATGTTTTTGGTTTAGGCAACATCGGCTAACTCTGATGACATATCGTCATCACAAAAAAAAATGTTTTTCACTTTATTTCTTCTAATACTCAAGGCCTGATGTCTCTAGAATATTTTAGCACTTTAAACCATTTTTTTATAGCAAGAAATTCGGTGAAAAAAATCGGGAAAACAAGGTAGGTACAAAATTTTTGAAATTGCTCTTGTGGCAATAGTAAAACGGATTTTAAAAATGTTTTATCTTGTTATATGTCTCAACATTTCCAAAATGGATTTCACAAACCATTTGATTGACAAAATATCTTCTCCATTTCAATAATATTGTCAGGAAGTCAGGAATTTTTTGAGAAAATTAAACGTTTCCAGTCAGTCGAACTGGGACCAGCAATCGGTTTTTATAGTATAGACATTTCCCTTGCCGTTTCACTAATACAATTAAAATCAGCACGAGCACAATCCAAATATGTGATTTCAATTACAAATATACAAAGCTCCAGGGACCAAACATAAGTACTTTTTTGTTTTTCCCTATACACCATTTTCCTTCAATATTCAATCTTTTGCTTATAGCTGTGTTACTATTTATTAGGCATCTCTACAGACTACATATAAAAGTAGATTGAAAAGATGTTATAATTTTTCATAAAACGAAAAATTAATAAATGTCAAAGGGAAATTGAGGTGGGTAACTTGGGGCCCAATCACTTCTCGTCGTATAATTGAATTGTGAATAATTTTCGTAGAAATATTGTGTTTGTGACAATATTTCGACGAGATATAGGATGAATTTCATTAAAATTATTTAGGTTAATTTCGGATGTCTGTTGGTTTGTTGTCATCTGTCTTCCCGTCTAAGTGTAAAATATTTTGTTAATAAATTTATTAATCTTCCAAAACTGTTCATTGCTGACACATGGATTTATTACACGACGTCTACACTATGGCAGAACATTTAAAGATCAGTCTAATGTCACCCGGGCTCTGTCGATGCTCCATCATTTGGTCGACTACTTTTCTTTGCGAAATAGATTTATGAACAAATAAACGAAAAACCTCATTTTACCAAAAATATTTCACACAATTTTCTCCACAACACACCTATTTATATTGATGAAAACCCACCAGCTAGCCCGATTGAGACCAAACTCTCTGGACTAGAGTCCTTCTTCGAAAAAGGATCTATTGCGTTTACCACCACGCGACGTTTCGAGCCGTGAGTTTGTGGGTTTGAGAGAAATCTAAAAAAAATTGTCAGTCATTGCGTCAACACGATAAATCGAGTAAAACTTGACCGATTTTGAAAATCTTTTTTTCCCCTGAAAGGTAGTTCAAAAAGTGATAACGGGATTGATGTGGCGGAGTTTATGTAGAGCACAGTTTAATAAGTAAATACACTATAATTCGGCTATTTATTGCACAGTCAATAATAACGTGTTGACTGCACCTAGAGAGAAATCGAAAGTGAATTACAAAGGGTAAAATTAGAATACATGGGCTATCCTGTCGTCGTAGTGCGGGTCGTTTTGGTCGTCACGTTAAGTTCAACAAAATTATAAAGCTTGCACTGGCTGCTGCTCAGATTCCATCTCGACTTGAGCCTCCTGGTTTGAACATTGGCAACCGTAAAAGAAGTGACGGAATCACCTTGGCACCATGGGCTAACGGTCGCTTTATGTCTTGGGATGCGACTTGCATTGACACGCTGGCACCGTCGTACATCGAGACCGCCTGTTCTTCTCGTGGGACGATTTCGGAAAAAGCAGCGAACTTGAAATTCTACAAGTACAACTACCTTATTCAATCGGAAAACCTGATTTTGGTTCCTTTCGCCACCGAGTCCATGGGTCCAATTTGTACTGAAGGCAAAAAGTTTCTGAGTGACATTGGACGGAAAATAACTGAAATCAGTGGAGTTCGTGCCACGCAGCGGATAAGCATTGCTGTGCAAAATTTCAATGCTTCTTGCATTCTGGATACATTACCCGAGTCGATTGGTTTGGAATCGATTTTCCTCTTGTAATATATAGTGACAAATGGTATAATTGATGCATATAATAATTATGTCTGCGACGATGTCATTTTACTCTCCAACATTCTCCCCATTTGAAGCATTTATGGGACTCAATGCTTCGAAATTAATCGAAAATAAACTGCGCAGAGTTGCGCAGTGGAAGCGTGCTGGGCCCATAACTCAGAGGTCCGTGGATCGAAACCATGCTCTTCTACCAATGTTGCGGAATAAAACAGTTTCTTCGATTAAGTTAACACACAAATATTTATTATTGGACATAAATAGATTATTTATCTATGCGCCGATGAAACTTAAACTCTCCAACAATTGATTTTGGTTAAAAGCAGTCGGAAACCTTCGAAGTTGCGGTCGAAATCTCCATTCAATATTTTGAATTCTCAGGAAAAAAATTAGTGAAAGTCGGTGGAATCGTTCGGGCTGCAGGGTTCATAGTGTGGGTCAGTCATGGGAGCCGCAAATTTTTCCCGCCGATAACGGCGGCTGACGGCTAAATGTGACGGCGGCTGACGAATAAATGAGGCGCCGCCGCTGAGATCTTGTTTCGGGTAAAAGTCGGCGGACTGCTTCTACGAATTCTTCTCTGGAAAGGAACGTGTGGTTTTTAATTAGGTTCCATCTTTTATTAATTGCATTAATTGCAGTGAAATTGATCACGTCAGAGTCGTATTTCCGCCACAAAGATCATTACTTCCTACAGATCTCAGGCCTGGCGATAGGGAATTCTATTTCCGGTCTTCTTGCAGACATGGTCATGAGTGATTTGAAAGAACAAACGTTAAGGAAATTACCTTTTATCGTAACGTTTTATAAACGATACGTCGATGACATCATTGCTGTTATTCCGATCAACGAAACACAGAGAGTTTTAGATGAATTCAACAAATACGACAACGTATCTCTCTGAGGAGAGATGACGCCGGAAATATATGGACAAAATGGTACCAGAAAGACATTGCGTCAGGAAGATACTTAAATTTCAACGCTTGCAATCTCACAAACCATAAGAGAAACGTTGTAACCGCAATGACAGACAAAGCAATAAGTTTCACCCATCCAGAAGATAGAAAAGAAAGCTTGGATAAAGTTCGAAGTTTATTAGCACAGAACAGTTACCCCAAAAATTTCGTTAATGACATCATAAAGAAGCGAGTGGATAGATTTTACAACGGAAAGCCTGAAGAACCCAAAGAAAAAGTAAGACGAATAGCTTCAGCATACGTCCCCGCCTTAACTGAGAGAATAAACAAAATATTGAAAGACTTCCAAATGAACTTAGCCAGTAAGTCGTCGAACAACATCGGAAATTTGTACACAAAGCTCAAATACACCATACCAAAAAATGAAAAATCTAAGGTAGTGTATGAATTAACATGCGAATGTGGTAAACGGTACGTCGGAAATACGAAACAGTTAGTTAAAAACAGACTTTCGAAGCACCGGAGCGACTGCAAACGAAAGAAAACAACCGAAACAACCGGACTAACAGTTCATGCAGTCAAAGAAAACTACAAATTGGACAACCAATTTGTCCAACAACAAATAGCTGAAAAAATGCACATAGCAAATACAAGCAACAACGTGAACCTTAGAATCGATACAGCAGGACTCCATCAGTCATACGTGGATTTTTTTCAAACTCAACGACACCCTGAGAACCAAAGACACATACCTAGACAATTAACGACTTAGACAAATGAACTAAGCGACGATATGAGTTTGAAGAATAAAAAGCAAGATTTCTGTCAACATTATGTGATAAAATGCAAAACAAAATGTGTAGTCATGTTTAATTACTTGTTTGTTCTTAATCATTTTAAATTTAATTAATTATTTACTCGTTCTTTTTTGTTTTTTAATGTATATGTGATAAAACTTTTTCAAATTAACGGTAACATTTTTAGCGAAAGTGATCCAAAAACATTTATAAACATTTTTTCTAATTGTATAGCTCCGATGAAGATCTAAAACAAAGGAATCGAAATATAGGCAAAATTTAATAACAATTTCAATTCTTATTGCCGCTATATCCAAGAAAACCATCCCAACACAGACTTTCTTTTGACACAAATTTATTAGTTTATCAGAAAACCGACATGGAAAACCAGAAGAGTTTGTTCTTACTTTAGGTACATGAGTAAGGGTAGTCTTAAGTATATCATAGAATTTATTCGCCGCATCATCAATATCAAGTTTTTCGAGTTCTCTTGCCCAATCAATACTACCAACAAGATTTTTAAGTTCTTTGTAATTCGCTCTAAAGAAGTTGAATTTGGGAAGTCGATTTTCATCCAGATATTTCAACGGTTTGGTGTTGGATATCTAAAGGAGTTAGCGGATCAGAATCTCCGATAAGTGTTATGTTGCTATGATCCATGTTTGACAACACCAGATCAAGTATACGGTTTTGATTGTTTACAATGTTGTTGTTTCTCACCATCACTCTTTAAAATTGAGACCCACATGTCTTCCCGTTCAATTTGCCAACTTTCAAGCCTACATGAATTTAAATTAGATTTAGTGGCAATTAGGCAACCCCCGCCATCTTTTTTATCTATACTAACGCAAGATGACGATCAGCTCTATAGACCACGTTTCGGTTATCAAACAGTTCACTACTGTGTATACTATCGTTCAACGATGTTTCACATAGCACTGTCACATCGATGTTCCTACTCAATAATTTAGCTAAGAAATCATTTGTGTTCGTTTTCGATCTTAAACGCTTGTTGAGCGATATGAAATTGGTTTTGTTTCAGTTATATTTTGGTTTTTCGTTTAACTAATTATTATCTATATGTAGCGAAGATTTTACGTTCGGTTTTTAGTTTTGGTTGTATTTCAAATGAAGAAATGGTTTTTCGTTATTATTTAATGTAAAGAAGGTTTTACGTTCGGTTTTTCGTTGAGGTTATAGTTGTGATGAAAAGGCAAGCAAGAAAGAAAACGATCCACTCCATTCCCCTCTCCGACAGCCACTTTTTCAGACCCGATTTGAACCTAATGTTAGATTGACAATGAGACGCTACCGGTAAACCGTTATATAGACGATACACCCACTAGCAACACTACCCCTTTGCTTCTTTCGACTTCGCACTACCAAAAAAGGTTTTTTACTAGTTGGAAATCTGTGAGTTGTTGGTTTAAAAAAGGCTGTACTATGCACTTCCTCACGCAATTTGCTATGAGACTTTTTTAAGCAAATCAACCGTCGGGTGAGTCTGCCTCAGCTTGCAGACATGTTTCAGGCATCTATTCTGTAATGTCTGTAGCTGCTTTAAACCTGTCTTGCTCACACCTCCCCGCGCACCTACATAGTAATTCAAGTGGAGTGGCCGAGTAGAAGATGTTTAGCAAGATGGGCTTTGGCAATTTATGCTTAATGTTGCAGAGAACGCACTGAGAGACACAATAGCCAAATAATAAGCAATTGTGCTATTTCAACTTTAAAATTTTTTGTGTTTCAATTTAGCTTGCATACATAGTTGAAGTATCCTAATAACAAACAAATTTCATGAAAATCCTTGCTTCATAAATTTATAGCATTACGCTAAAATTTACCCCATTAAAAAGATTATCTTATCAACGTTTTGTCTGTGAACTGGCAGCATTTTCAGATATATAATAAAGAGATCGCATAAATTATAAGACTCACGAAAGAAAAAATAAAACCGCTTCTGTGTAAGGTTTAATATGAAAAATAGCTATCGTAGTGCAATTCGAATATAGAAGTATATATATATATATATATATATATATATATATATACATATAAACTTCAAATCGTACTGACAAAAAAATACCATTTACAAATAACTCGCAGTGCCAGCAAAAAATGTGAATGTGTAATTTCCGTTTGAATATATTTTTTATCTGTTTTCTAAAAACTTTCCCGGTGAATAAGCACTGAATGATGATTTTCTTTAATTCAAACTGGGAGGAGTAAATGAAAATCAAGTGAATGGTTATCGTTTAACGATGGCATTTAGTTTATAATTAGAATGAATTGAATAAAAAATATAAAAATAAGAATCTCTAAACGAAACGGAACATGACAGACAAAATAAATCTTTTTCATGTTCGAAAAAAAGTTAAAAGCGAATTTTGCAAACGTGTATTTTGAATGAAACAGCTAAACGATTGGAAAGTATAAAGATGGTTTTTATTCTTAAATTTCGGAAGTTATGTTTTTCCCGAAATAACGCCGTCTTACAATGGAAATGATCAACTGATGGATTTGCATGATTTATAATTGAAGGGAGCGTTTTTGAATTTTGAAAGTTAGAGAAAATAAGAATTCTACTATTTCGGAAAATGTTTACAATTTATTTTAAGTATTAATTTTCGAGACGAATGGATTTGAGTCACATCTGTTTTATTAACTGTGGTGCTTAGAGGCAAGAAAAATTTTTATCATCAATGTTAAATCCATTTCAAGAATAAATTACAATCATTGATTCGGATAAGGTTCTAGAACTATTAAATTCAATTAGTTCAATTTACTTTTTTTTTATTTTTTTTCAGTATACAACTACATTAAGGTTACTCTTTCAGACCAATTATATCGGTGGGTATAGTTACGTTACCATTAACTTTCAAAATTTAAAAAAAAATTAATTAGAAGTCAGGCCAAAATAAAAAAATTGCGTAGATTTTTTAGAGTAAATTTAAATTTTTGCGTGTAAAAACTGAAAGTATTGACACATTATTCCGCTGGTGGGTCCGGCATTTGTGACGCAATTTTTTTAACACAACGTAATTTTGTTTCAAAGAAAGCGCTCTAATTTTTTCAGGAAATCAAAACTTTTAACACAAGGTTCCATTCAAACAAACTTCTGCGTTTTATCTGCGATAGTGTCACCTCAAGCGATATCATTAATTTTGGAAGCGGACTTACGGACTGCGTCACACTCTACCTTTAAAGAGGTTTTTGTTGTGATATCAGTCGTTTTGGAAGTTTTCAGTTGCTGAAAAAATTTCTATTTTTTGAAAAAAAATTTCTCAGAAAAGAAAATTTTCTTAGAAAAAAAATTTCTCCGCAAAAAAATTGTCTTCGAAAAAATATTCTCCAAAA
>CM055403.1:82814987-82826718 GCA_029228625.1 Pseudolycoriella hygida | reverse complement strand
AATTCTTCCCACTGATTCATATAACTTTCCTGAAGAAACCAACTGTCTAGGTATTCTTATACAGAATTTAGCAAAAAATCCAAGATGGCGTCACTTTGACAGTTGGCAGCCATTTTCTTATAATACCAAAAAATTCTCCTGATGAAACTCTATAACTTTCCCGAAGAAGCCATCTCTCTAAGTAGTTTCATTACGGAGCTAAAATTCGAAAACCGAAAAAGCATAAACGAAAATCCAAGATGGCGCTGCTATGATAGCTGGCAGCCATTTTCTTATGATACTAAAAAATTCTCCTGATGAAACTCTATAACTTTCTAGAAGAAACCATCTCTGTAAGTAGTGTCATTCCGGAGCTATAATTCGAAAATCGTAGAAGCATAAACGAAAATCCAAGATGGCGCCAGTTTGACCGCTGGCAGCCATTTTCTTAAGATCCCAAAAAAATCTCCTGACCAAACTCTATAACTTTCCCGAAGAAACCAACTCTTTAGCTATTGTCACTTCGGAGCTAAAATTCGAAAACTCAGAGCATTACCACTTTGAACACTTTTCCACATGCCACGGCTTTTCCAGAATTTTCCCGGAAAAGCGGCATATGAAATTTTTCATTTGGGGCCGAGACTGACGTTCCCTGAAAATTTTAAGGAAATCGCTCGAGCGGTTCTCGAGAAAAAAAAAGTAGATAGATACATAGATAGAGACATACAGGAAGAGAATCACAAGCTTGTGCATCTTTCTTATTTCTCTTTTATCTCTTTTTTCACGCATTCGCTTGCATTTTGTGCATGTAAAACTCGGTTTTTCGGTGAAACGAGCTAAAACGAAACGTTGCACAATCTTACGATTCTTCTCCTGTAGATAGATAGATCGTTGACACACCACACAGGAATAAAATTGTTATTACTTGGCGACATCTCAGCCAATTTTCAACCGATTTTGATGAGTGAGGGCTTGTATTTGGAATAATTGGAAGGGGGAGGGGGCGAGGGGAAAGAACTCAAAATTTCGCCTATATATGGCTCCTTGTCCCAAAGGTTTTTGTATGGAGTTTTTTGGAATTGTGGACGTTTTTTTTTTGGGTGTGGGGACTGCGTCACGCTCTCCGCTACCGCTCCGAGCATGATGAAATTACGTCGACATTAAATTGTATTGAAAATAGCCGAAAGGGACAATTTTCGATATCTTCGCACACATTCGAACTGAACAAATCAATCGTAACATTATCAGCATGTGTACAACGATCATGCAAGTCATACAGCTACGATCATATATTTTTGGCCATCATATGCGTTTTATTTGTCCAATTATTTCCACAAATGCCACATCCAAGGTGCATACTTTTTTCTAACATAGAATAGAATAGGATGCCTTTAATGAATCGGCGCATTTAAATTTTCAAAAATTCAATTCCTCTGCCCATCGCTTCCAACTATAAATTCTTCTATCTATCGCTTAATCGATGCTACATAAATTGAATTCGATTGAAAATTATATTCAATCCTGCAAAGATCATTTCAATAATTTGTGCGGCGTTAATATATCTACAGAAATTCTGAAATAATAAACGCATCAAATTCCTTTTGCTTAGGCAGTTGACATTTCATTAATTTTTTGTGTCATGTCATCTGTAAAATTCAATAACAAACAATTAGACCATTTTCGATTCTCACTGCAAAAATTGTGTTTTTAACGTAATTTAAAATTTAATAAAAATCTTGACCAGGTCTTGCGCTGCGTATAAGTGTCCAGTTGTAAATCTTTTTTAATAAATTAACCGGAAAATAAGCAGCAAAATATCTCTAATTTCTAAAATGTGAAAAGTGTTTTCATACTTCCAGCTTCTGGAATCATTATTTCGCTTCCTTCAAGAGTAATAACGAGAAATATGTTTTTATTAGAATTTTTAAACTATTTTCAAGAGATCATCTCTCAATGTTGTGAGGTTTGAGGTAAGATCTTTGTCCTAAATTCGAATTTAATTTGTGTACATCACACAAGTCTTCCGATTTGGATTTTTTGGGTTACATTATGACAGATGTTGCTCATTGTTTTATTTTTTTGATATTGAAAGTAGTCCCACCAAGGTGATGATCACAAATTAAATTAAATTTTAAGATTAGGATATTAACTCTTAACTTAACTTCTGAACTTCAAAAAATTGAAACAAACCACCAGGTTGCTCACGACCAGACAGGAAGCAGCCAGATGGAATGATCTTAATTCCTTGGCCAAGAGGCAGATCAGTGCTCTGGGACTACAGATGTCGTGATAAATTCGCCCAATCATATTTGCATCAAACATCAAGACAAGTTGGTCAAGCAAGCGGAAACAAAGAAAATTGACCACTATAGTGATTTAGCCGATCACTTCATTTTCATACCTGTCGCCACCGAAACGTCTGGGGTATTTGGAAGCATTGGTTTGAAATTCATCAAAAAAATCGGGAGTAAAATTGCGGAGGCAACAGGCGAAAAACGTTCAACGTCGTACTTGATCCAGCGCATAAGCATAGCTATCCGAAAGGGAAACGTCTCGTCGATCATGGGAACGATACCACTATCCGAAAATGTAAATGAAATATTCTATTTATAATAATATGTTGAATATTTTTTGGAATGAACAAAGAACAAGAAATGACCGGCTTAAAGCCTTTTTTCTATTTTGAAATTGATCGACATTGCCATGAGCTATTGTTATAAATTATAAAATTATAAATTGACTGATATAAAAACGAGTGTTGACCGAGTAATTTCGTCAGTCGACTAGCAGCTCTCAACCGATAAACATGTACGCGAAATAAAATTACAGTCAATATTCACTATAAATTACAAAATTATACTTTTATAATTCGTAATTATACTTTAATAATTATAATTTTATAATTTGTAATTATAGTTTTATAGTATTACAAATTGACTTATATAAATATGAGAGCTGATTTAATTTAATTTAATTTAATTTTTTAATTTCGTCAGTCGATCCTCAGTTGTTCGCGAGTAAGCTTCTTCGTAATAAAAAAATTATAAGTTGACTGATACAAATACGAGAGCTCACAGAGTAATTTCGTTAGTCGATTCGCAGCTCTCAACCGATAAACATGTACGCCAATTAATCTTGCACTCAATATTCACTATAAATGACAAAATTATAATTAAATTTGTACATTACAAATTATAAAATTATATTTTTTTAAATTATAAAATTATAATTACAAATCATAAAATTATAATTTTTAAAATTATAAAATTATAAATTGGCTAAGCGAGAATTTTGTTAGTCGATTGTCAGTTGTTGGTGGGTAAACATCTCTGTAATAACAAAATTGATATTCAGCTATCATATATTTTTATGGCTCATGCAGTTTCGAAATTGTTTTCAGTCTTGCTGTAAGCGTACGTCGCTTGCATCTCGTATACATTTCAGTGGACTAACTTGAAGCGATACATGTCGGTCATCCAACGATGAATTAAATATGACTGTAGCTTTGAGCCACATATGATATTTTATTGGTCACAAGAACGTCGGCTATTGGACTGAGAACTTTTTTCATGGCTCATGTAGTGAAGCTATCAACTACAGGCTATCAGGCGCGCCGACTTCCACGGTTAGCTGAGGCCATTGCCCCCCACGGACGATTTCGTGGGGGGCAATGCCCCCCACGAGTAATGGATCAAAAAAATAAGTTACTATTAAATCATACTGAATTTCTTGAAAAAAACACTGAAAATTTCCCCTGCGGCGCAATTTCATGACAGTGAATTCCAACTAACCCTATTGTCACACTTATTCCTATGAAATCATAGTGAATGTCTAAAAGAAACTGAGAATTGCTGCACGTGTTAGAATACAATAGAATAAGTTGGTGGAAAATATGATTTTCTGCACCTAAGCCTCAGATGGGCCAGCTGTGCTTACCCACAATGATTGAGATTCTTTTTGTTCAGTTAATAAATTTCAAAATATCTGTACGAGCTATGCTCCAGATCGATGAGTAATTCAATGTGAAGAAGCCTAAATGCTGCATTGTCGCTTTAACATAAGCCGGGCAGCGGCACAGAAAGTGTTCAGTAATCTCTATGTCCCCACTCGCCACACTTGTCGCAGTCTGCGTCATCAGAAATACCTATCGTACAGAGGTGCTTTAGTCCGTTTAGAACACTCGCCATTGTTTTTAGGTTTGATCGGCTAAACGAGAGGAAGTACTTAGAATTCCGGCTGTTTATGCGAATACAGTTTTTGGATTGTCTCGTAAAGCTTATCAAGTTCCAGTGGTCTTTGAAACGCTTATCCTTCCAGCACTTTATCATTCGCTGAAGTGTGGTATCGGATACCGATAAGGCGGGTTCGGGGCCATTGAAGCGGGGTTCGGAAGGTAGTCCAACAAGTTCGTTTGCTTTCTCATTCTCGTGGATGTCAGAGTGCCCAGGAACCCAGACTAAACATGTCCTCCGACTTTCGGACAACTTTTGTAATGTTTCTCTGCATTCGAGGACTATCGAAGATGAGTCTGAACAAATGTAAGTGGGTGACGAGTCTTCGTAAGGCTGAGATATCATTCCTCTACAACATTCAACATGGATGTTACTTAGGGATACATTTTGATTGTTCCACACTAGATTTTTCTTAAAATTTTGTTTGCCCCCCACGAGTCAAATCAAAGTCGGCGCCCCTGTTGTTAACGCCGCACAATTTATTGAAATGATCTTTTCAAGATTGAATATAATATACAATCGAATTCAATAGATAGAAGAATTTAAAATTTGAAGCGAATAAGCGATCGACGGAGGAATTGAAATTTTGAAAATTTTAATGCGCCGATTCATTAAACGCATCCTATTCATTGTATGAAAGATAAAAGTATACACCTTGGACGTGGTATTTGTTGAAGTAATTGGACAAACAAAACGCATATGCTGGCCAAAAATATATGATCGTAGCTGTACTTATAATCGAATTCATCAGGAAATTTGATCAAATTGTATTTATATTCGTAGAAAGAAAGAATACGGCCATCGCAGTCGTCGCATGCGCATCTTGATCTAACTGTTCTTTCATCGCTTAATCTACTTATTGAGGGTTTTAGACTATTGTAAATCTTAGTCAGTTCAGTTTAAAAGTGGGCAAAATATTTTATTTCATCGGCGAGAGAATATCGTACGTTATTCACTCTTGCATATAAAGGAAAAAGGATCTCAAAAAAAAAGAACCACAAACAGCGAAACTAGTAAATAATGATCTAGCCTCTAACCCTTCATGGGTTGTAAGGCAGATTATTATTATTATTATATAAAGGAAAAACCATACATTAAATCACTAGGGAACATTCGTTTTCTCTTTGCCAATTCACTGAAAAAAACAGTGGCAACGCTGTGATTGGAACTCACGACCCACCGATCCGCAAGAATCGACGCTAACCACCGCACAAATTCGCTCATTTGCTATGTACAAATTTTGTTGATACTTTTTGTTGACAAATAGAAGCATATGGTAACGTAGAATGTACAAATGTGTTTCTCACAAACACTAGCGTTGTTTTTCTCGATATACAACATAGGCTTATGTATTTTGAGTGGTTTTCTTTACGTTTTGTATTTGTATTTTTGTTCGTTTTGTATTTGAATC
The DNA here is from genome assembly GCA_029228625.1 of Pseudolycoriella hygida. Taxonomy (NCBI): domain Eukaryota; kingdom Metazoa; phylum Arthropoda; class Insecta; order Diptera; family Sciaridae; genus Pseudolycoriella; species Pseudolycoriella hygida. Next base: position 82,821,096 of record CM055403.1, on the reverse strand, counting down.
AGTTTTTATTTATGTCATAAATGTTTTCTCACAGAGCAAAATTCAAATGTCTAAATGAAATAGTAATTTCACGTGACGATCAAAACATAAATAAATCGAATTAAAAAAAATATTGGAAAAAAAAAAATTTAAAAAAGACCTGCAGCCGCCGTGTCTCGAACTCAGGACCCTGACACTTCGAAGCAGTGATAAATTCTCGCATCTATCACATTCATGCGCTCGAATAAATAACGTACGATATTCTCTCGCCTAATGAAATAAAATATTGTATTGGTGGGCGTGAGAAATCTCGGATATCTTCTTATGTGAATATTGTACTCTCACTTGTTCGCTACGTTCACTCGTTATGTAAAATAGTTACATCAGAAGAAATCCTCGATTTTCTCTCGCCCATCAATAAAGTACTATTTTACGGCGTGAGTAAATGTAATTCAAGGAACGAAAATGTCTGTTGAGTCGTCCATGAGTGGAAATATTGTGTTCTATGAAGAAATTTTTCATAATTGTTAAATCTAATTTTCTGCCGAACATATGATTTTCCGATTTCCTACGGTTGAGGCAGTATTGAGCCAAATATTCTTTTCACGTTTGTTAGGCAAAAATTGATATTTTCTCACCTGAAATGAGGTGTGAAATTTGAATTTTGCATGGGTAGTTTGTAGCGAGATGAAAAGTAAATTAAGAAAATAAAAAGGGGTGAGAAAATAAATACTTAACGTAAAGTATCATGGCCGATCTGTTCATATGAATTTTTTTTTGCGATGAAGAAAGTAAACAAAAAATAATTAATTTTCGACTCGACGGATACGAACTAAACAAAATGCCAGCACATAGTTAAGGATCACTAATTTGTGCCGTCAACAAATACGAGTAGCTTTTTATTAATTTGAGTAAAAAAGCTACTTATTTCAATCATTTCGACTATATTATTAGTTTTCTTGTTTCAATAAGCAAGTCTATTGATACCTCCGCCCGGATTGTGTGAAGTGAATTGTTTACACGGAACACCTACACAGAAAATTCTTAACAAAGTTTCGTTTGGCGTACATAACCTCAATCTCGAAGAAAGTGCAGCCTGTAAACAACTAATCAATTGAATTTATAGTACTTTGGATTTGCGTGAAAGCCGCGACGGTACTAAGTCACCAGTGTCAGTGGTGTGCTCCCAGATAGCGCCATTGAATAAATCGCTATCTTTCCTCCACAATGGTCAGTCCTCACAGTTGTGTCGAGAGCTGCTTTGCTGCCAGAAATTCCGATAGATTGGCCATCAATTGTTTCCTCTGTGAGAGAAGATTCAATTCTAAATGCTTCGACTTGTCACAGTTGCCAGTCTTAAAGGTTCTAACTGTAACGAACAATGTGATATTTATGTGCCAGAAATGTGTCGACCGAGTGTCAAGAATGAAGAACAACGTCCGTAAATCAACAGCCAGCAGTCAAAAGACTACCGCACAATCAATGAACGATGATGAAACCCCTTCGAATGACAGTCTGAATGGTGATACAATCTCGAATGTAATGGCTCATTTAAGACAACTGCAGGATAATGTCGCAAGAATTTGTGAAAATACTGCGGCCCATGTACAAACACAAGAACGAAATTTTTCTGCTCTGAATGCTAAAATCGATCAGCGCCTGACCACTAACGCATCTGAAACTCACAACGCCACTCAAATCATCTCCAAATTGAACAACCTTCAAGATTGCATAAACAAATCCATAGTTCACTCTAAGCGATTATTTCCTGACAACGTTGAACATGGAAATTCTTCTTCTTCTTATTCCTCTCTTTTACGTACTACCTTGAAGAAAAGTTCTATATCGACAGACCCGCTCAACTGGTCTTTCTCGTTTAATCAATCACCAATGCCGAATGATAACGTCGAGCTCTACCAATTGTTTCACGGTTTTGAGAAAAATACATGGACTACATTCGACTACTTACGATCAAAGTTGAATCAAAACATTGACACAGTCCATAACATCGAATCAATTTGTAAAGAAATTCGATCGACCCACAATCATCAGCAACTTGAGTCCCCAGTTTCCGATTCAATAAAAATTGACTGTCTGCATGACATCCAAGACAAATGTACGTCTTATAATATGACTTCTTATTACAGAAGATTTCAATAGCTATTCAGAGAGGCAATGCGGCTTGAATCCTGGCAACATTAGGGAATAGTAGAGTAGATGAATTTTATTTATTGTAATTTGTTGTTGAAAAGATCGTTTTTTTACAGGCTGCGCCAATGTGAGCAGTCTTTTTTTTTCGCTTTAATAAATGAACTAATAATTTACGTCGATTGAAGGAAAATTGTCAACTATTGGCGCTTCCATCAATGAATTTGCCAGTGTGGCTCATCACTCCACATGCAGCAATTCGCTTGCCAGCCAAGTCGTTCCATCACCAATACATTAATTGCAAATATCAACAACCGCCCACCTGACGTCGTAAATTTAAATTTAAATTCAACTGATACAAATGATGGAAATCCACATAACACTCCAGTTACAGATAGTAGTCAGTCACCCATTTTGATGCAGAGTCTAACGAATCCGAGATCACTTTCAACTCACTCGAGTGGCACTAATTACCAGATCTCCGCCAAAGCCACTGTTGAATTGGGGGCAGCGACGTTTAAGGATAATAAATGGTTCTATGTTTCAAATTTGAAGCCAGGCACTACAGAATCGATGGTAAAAACATACATATGCGACAAAATGAAGGTGACATCATCTGAAGTAATTGTTAAGAGCTTACTTAAAAAGGGTCACGATCCCTCATCCATCTATGTTTAAAGTTGGCATTGAAGACTCCGTGGATACATCAATAATCAACTCGATTTGGCCTCAAAAAGTTACCATCAGCGTTTTCGTTCCAAAAAACGAATTCATCAGACGACATCGCTAATTGTTAGCGGCGAAAAATTTACAGACACAACTATTAATCAGCACAACGTGCCCAAAAATCCAACTACATTATTTGACAAACGTACTGATAACGTGTCTGGTAAGAAGGATGATATTTCGATCTATTGTTAAAATATACGAGGACTGCGAACGAAAACCAAAGACTTTTATTTGTCAACATCTTCCTGTGAATATGACGTCATCGCTTTATGTGAAACGAACCTTACTCCAGGTATTTTCGACAGTGAACTGTTCGACAGCAAAATGTTCAATGTCTTCAGATGCGATCGATCCGATAAAAACAGCGACCTTACATCTGGCGGTGGCGTGCTGATCGCTGTTAGATGCACCATCAATGCTGAACGTATAACAGTCCCTTTAACTGATAATGTGGAGTTGATTCTGGTCAAATTAACGCTCGACAATGTTAGACTATTTTTGTGCTGCATTTATATTCCTTCTGGGTCAAAGGTTAACGTCTACCAGGAATATGTGGTGGCACTTGAGAAAATATTTGAAAAGATAGGGTACACTCCCACCGATATTTTATGTTTTATGGGCGACTTCAATCTACCTCATGTAAACTGGACGATCGACAACACTGACGATAATGTCAATTTCGCCGTAAACCTGAATATCGGAAATACATTGCTCCCCAGCGGAGCAGGCTGTAGTGTAAAAGCTGAACTTTTACACACATTTATGAATCACGGTCTACATCAACTAAACGACATTCGTAACTTCCAAGACCGCATTCTCGACCTCATATTTTCGAATGAAACAGACAATATAATGATTTCTAAGGCCGATCCAATGAGTAGAGTTGATGTTTTCCATGATCCGGTGAACATCATGATACCAGTTCGAGTAAGTGAACCTACAAAAAACACTAAATCAAACACTAGAGTAGAATTCAATTTCCGTAAAGCAGACTACACGGAACTTAACTCCTATATTCAATCGATCGATTGGACCAGTGCACTAGCAACTGACAACGTTAATGTTCTAATTGCGATTCTTTGAGAATCTTTGGGAATCGATTCCCAAATATTAGGTCTTGCATCGCTCGCCGTTCATATAGACTTACCGAGTGGATACAAGTAAAAATACTTAAAAAGAAAATATATTAAAAAATATGATCAAAGCTTAAAGCGCTGTGAATGTTGAAGTACCTATAATCAAAAAAGGCAAAAAAATATTTCTAGTGTTGCACTCGCTAATGACTTTTTTAGCGGCGCTAACGCTAACTTCGAAACAAATTAGCGTCACTAATTAGTTTCGCTAATGCAACTGTAATTAGCGCGGTAATAGCGGTCGCTAACCCTTCGCTAATAGCCAAAAATCGAACGAAGAGGACTTTATATATACGTGAAAGAGCAGAATCTTTTTTTGTAAATTTTGATGCGTCAATGCATTAAAGAAACATGTTTAGGCTGCTTTAACAGAAACTCGTTAACGATTGGAATACATGAGCACTTATTTTAGAGATGATATATGTCAATATTGGGGGATAAAAGTTTTGGGTGTTAAGATAGTTCCCCGGAAGAAGCTATGCCCGTAACAAGAAACATTTCAAGAGCAATCACGCCTTCACTAAAACAAGCAGCGCAACAGTAGATTACAGTGGGTTATACGGAAGTAAGTTATTGACATGAAGGATCATTTTTGTGAAATGGCGAAACTCAAGAAGTGTTTTACAAGCAAAAATTTAGAAAACTTTTTTTTGTCTAGAGTTTGTATTCCGATCCGAAGGCGAGGTATACAACTACAGGAGCAGAAAAATAGTTTTTAAAGCGAGTTGCTTAAAAATACACGAATAAGTTTGCGAGTGTAATGAGTGAAATGAATGACTTGCTAAGCTTCGCCTACTGTAGATATATACATGTAATGAGACTTTTTCGGTGGAAGCCCGAAACATCCATGTAATGCATCACTTCTGGGTGGTGCAAATAGACATCTAACGACAAGTTTTCGGATGTAACAGCGAGTAAAAATATACGTCGAAATTAGTTTGTTTTAATTTTTTCATAATTTTAAGTTGTGAGCTCAATAAATGGAGGTAGTCCGAGAAAAGTCGATTATTTTTCTAACTTTGTGAATGGCTTACCTTACATAAATTCATCAAAAATATTTTTCGACCCTTACGGAGTACGAAGTACTTCGAAAAGGGGTCTTATGCGAATACCACAACGTTCGTAACAAACTTCGAACCGGGTGTCATTGGGTTTTTCGTTTATAGGCCTAAGTAAGAAAATTGCGCAACAGAAGTTTTGTCCATCTGTCTGTCTGTCAGTCTGTCCCTGAAAACGATAACTCGAATAAATATCAACCGTTTCGAAATCTTGTTTGCGCCCTGAAAGCTAATCAAAAAAGAAAGGTAAAGTTCGAAGATGAAAAAAATACGTCAAAAGCTTTGAAAGTTACGATCGAAAAAATGGTTAAAAACGTAATTTTTTTAGTCAGTGAAAACTTGTCCGCCTGTGTCTCCATGAATTTTGCACGGAAATTGATTTTCAGATAAACGAGCTTGGAAATATTTGATGATACAATTTAATGAATATAATATGTCATAATTCACATGAAACACTCGTTCAATATGAAATTTTACTCTAAATGAATTTTGAAAATAGGCTTTACTTCTCCACTCTCACTGGTTGAATATTTTTCCTAATAGCTACTCACTAGTTTTCATAAGTTTTTTGGAAATATTTGGAATTTTTGGGAATTTTTGGGAATCTTTGAGAATCTTTGGGAATCTTTGGGAATCTTTGGGAATCTTTGAGAATCTTTGGGAATCTTTGAGATCTTTGGGAATCTTTGGGAATCTTTTGGGAATCTTTGGGAATTTGGGGAATCGGTTCCCAAATATTAGGCCCTGGTCATACCTAACACCAATACACAAAAAAGGACCCAGAAACGATATCGGGAATTACAGAGGAATCGCCATTCTGCCGACATTTGGTAAGCTGTTCGAATCTATCGTTTGTAAATTCCTTTCAGAGCAATTCAAAGGCAAAATCTCGGCAAATCAACATCACAACAAAAACCTTTTTAAAGGTAGAGTGTGACGCAGTCCGTAAGTCCGCTTCCAAAATTCATGATATCGCTTGAGGTGACGCTATCGCAGATAAAACGCAGAAGTTCGTTTGAATGGAACATTGTGTTAAAAGTTTTGATTTCCTGAAAAAATTAG
>CM055403.1:82790524-82814487 GCA_029228625.1 Pseudolycoriella hygida | reverse complement strand
CATTACCACTTTGAACACTTTCCACATGCCACGGCTTTTCCAGAATTTTCCCGGAAAAGCGGCATATGAAATTTTTCATTTGGGGCCGAGACTGACGTTCCCTGAAAATTTTAAGGAAATCGCTCGAGCGGTTCTCGAGAAAAAAAAGTAGATAGATCGTTGACACACCACACAGGAATAAAATTGTTAGTAATTACAAAGGTAATTTGACCACTTTTCCATAGGAATTGGTCATCTTTGATTGGCGATATCTCAGCCAATTTTCAACCGATTTTGATGAGTGAGGGCTTGTTGGAAAGCTGCTGCGACGTAGTTTTTTAAAATAATTTGGAGGGGAAGGGGGGCGAGGGGAAAAAACTCAAAAGTTCGCCTATATATGGCTCCTTGTCCCAAAGGTTTTTGTATGGAGGTTTCTGGGTTTGTGGACGTTTTTTTTTTGGGTGTGGGGACTGCGTCACGCTCTCCGCTACCGCTCCGAGCATGATGGATTCACTAAAGGACGGTCAACTGTAACAAACCTTTTGGAATTCACAAGAAAAATTATTAACACTATGGAAGATGGCTGTCAACTGGATGCTGTATACAGTGTACACCGACATACAAAAAGCGTTTGACAGGATCCGACGAGGTTTATTGATATCGAAACTTCGTAAAATTGGAATTCACTCAGGAATGTTGGAATGGATCATTTCCTATCTAACTGGTAGAGCACAATACGTGAAAATCGGGCGTCAAATGTCAAAAACCTTTGAAGTCACCTCTGGCATCGGGCAAGGAAGCCACCTCGGACCCCTACTTTTCGTCCTATTCTTCAACGATGTGACGAAGGTGATAAAACACTCAATGTGTCTAACGTATGCGGACGATCTGAAAATCTTCAAGAAAGTGCGAACTGTGCTGGACTGTTCAGGTATTCAGCGTGACTTGGATGAAATGGCATTGTGGTTCAAACGTAATGGCCTTGCGGTCAGTATAAATAAATGCAACGCTATTTCGTTCCACCGCAACAAGCACCCAATCCATTACAATTACAATATCGAAGGTAGCAGTCTGACCAGAGTATTCGAGATTCGTGACTTGGGTGTTTTACTGGACACAAATTTGAATCTTAACTCCCACATAGAGTACGTAACTGGGAAAGCGTATGCGTTGCTCGGATTTACCAAAAGAATATGCTATGATTTTCGTTCCGTAAAAGCTTTGAAGAGTATCTACTGTGCCCATGTGCGATCACACCTCGAGTACGCCTTCCAGGTTTGGCAACCCCACGGTGCCACCAAAATAGCCGACATTGAGTCCATACAAAAGAAATTCGTAATCTACGCACTGAGGCGCACAGTTAAACGTGACTCGAATTTCAGATTGCCACCATATAGGGACCGTTGTCAAAAAATTTGGATTGAGACATTGGCAAGAAGAAGGGTAAATATGAGTGCGTTTTTCATTTACGACGTACTCTCTGAACGCATTGATGCGCCTGAACTAAGTTCACATGTTATCATTCAACGTCCTAATCGAATGCTTCGTGTCGGGGAATTCCTACACATCAACCACCACCGAACTGAGTATGGAGTGTACGAGCCGCTCAACTACTTGTGTATGATATTCAATCACTTTGCACAATTCTACGGTCATTTGGTGTCTAGGAATACGTTCCGTGGTAATGTCCGTTCTATGGAAGTGGCAGACAACATTTCGTTCGTACGGGCAACGGTTAATTATACGAAGATCACATTTTCTTTTGTTTTTCTATCGCTCTCTCTTTCTATTTTTTGATCTTTGTTTATTTTCTGTTTTTTCTCTCATTTTTAATTTTTCTTCATTCGAATTACTTTTTCGTTTACTTGATTTGATTAATTGATTTTCTTTTCTTTTATTATCTTATTGTGATTTTATTAATTATTCTCATTTCTGTATCATAACTATCAGTAAGCATGTTAGCCGTTGATAAATAAATAAAAATTAAATCACAGGATTACTCTAAAGTAATTCATTAGCTAATCTGGCAAATATTTCTCGAGATATAAGAGTTTGGAAAAACAACACAGTCGAATGTGTTTTTGAGTTACTTTCTACGTTTTCTGTGAAATTCATCTTTTGTATGCTTAAATGTGTTAAGTTATCTACAATAATTGTAATATTGATAAAAACTATGAATCTTTTTCGGGAGAAAATATGAATTTTCGCCTAACAAATGTGAAAATTTTAATTCATAGCTCGAGTAAAAATAGAAAATTCTTAACTCGGTTGAAGTCTGTGACCCTCGCAGAGAAAATTGCAACGAGAGTAAAGCTAATGGCCCTCGCTACGCTCTGGCCACAAACTTCACTCGCGTTGCAATTTTTTCTGCTTGTGCCACAAACTTTACTCTCGTTGCAATTTTCTCTGCTTTGGCCACAGACGTCAACCTTGTTAAGCAATTTTCTATTTTCTCCCCTTGTCATGAAAATAACTATTTAATGTTAAAAACCGTACAGAAATATAATTTCGGCATTTCAATTGAAGTTATATTTTCTTAGCTACACAAATTTCACAGATCTATTTTTCTAAGTTTAAGTCCGAAAATGTAAATTTTCATTTATATTTTACTTACAAAATAAATATTAAAAAAATTAAATCGCTTGATGTCTAAATTAAATCGCTTGATCTCTTTAAAACGAAAATATCATTGCCATCAGAAACACATTCTTCTAAATCGAACTGGACGCAAAATATACACAAAAAGAATGCATGTACACTAAATTCACGGAAATTATTTTCCCAGGGTAGTTTGCTTATCCATTCGAATGGAATGGGGGGAGGTTAGGTGAATGTAGATGTAAAAAAATTTCTACTTTCATTCGAATAAATGGACAATGGAAACATTTTTAATTTTCTTTCTTTGATTTGTCTATTCAAACAAAATGTAGAATTAAATACCCTAACCCATTAATAATAAAATATTTATTGTGTGTGGCATTTAATTTCTAAAACAACTATACGATGTCAAGCCGTTTGTGTATTAATCCAAATACAGATAAAGGAGACACACATGAAGGGGAGTGTGCGCAGTAATTGGCGAAATTTGGCAACAACGCGGAAAAGAAGCAAATATTCCGGGATATTTATTACGGGAAATGGAAAATAACACTACCGTATTGGAATGAAGGAAAAATAAAGGATGTGAAGTTAGTCGTCGTGAGTTTTCCTTCGAGGTTGTTTCTCGTAAATTCATCGAAAGTTATATAAAAAAGTAACTTAAGTAAGTGCACCGAAATTTTTGAAATTTTCCGATTGATGAGCTCTCTGACCGTTAAATGACATTTAGTTAAGATACTTCGAGTGTGGTAACATTTCAACCGAATTTAAAATTGAAATTCTAGAGAACTTTTTTATTGTTTCGGAAAAAATATTTTGTGAAAAGCTGGAGTGCAAAAATTAAAAAAAAAAAAAAAATCTTGATAAGGGACGTATTAATGAAATAAATGAAATACATGTTAAGTATTATTTCGTGTATTAGGTACAGAAAGATATAAGCATTAAGAAAGTCAAATCTAGAGCCAAGGAAAAATAAACAAAATTTGTATACCCTTAGGATAGAAAAGCTTATTGTTCAGCTTATTGGGTATAATTGCTGTATGAGTTTCCCGTGAAAGTGCTTTATAATTCCGTGGTCGATTGTGTTGAGTTGTGTATTATAACGAAAAAGTAATAAAAAAGAATTGGAAGAAGGTTTTTTGAATTTTTTTGTTCTTAAAATATAAAAAAAGGAAAAGGTGAAGAGTGGAAAGCAATAAAATTATTCCCAGCGGAGCAGACAAATCGTATACATCAGCACACATATCAGAGAGGGTAGGTTTTATTAATGAATAAAAAACACACAAGCTTTGTGGAAATATTATTTTGGCTTAACAAACAAAATCATTTATTATCCCCAAAAAATTCGAAGGATATAGACGAGACACACGATTTCACGTTTTAAATTTACAAATGCTGCAAAAAACATACATTCGTAGTTAATTTTATTATGCCGAATATTCAACTTATTAATACCGAATGTTGATTTTCACTAAACATTTCAATGACAGAATACATTGTCAACGAAATGCCAGTGTATACTGTAATCTAAATTTTTTTTCAAATTGGCAAATACAAGAAGGATAATGAAATTATATGGTCTATTTTCTATGAAACTTTAACAATGCACTCCTATTTCATTATAAAATTTGTATAATTTCAATCAAGTGATGACATGCTGTTACTTCGGCGACCTAATGTACTGAAGTTTTAATTTGGAATTCAACTTTTTATGAAAAATTACACATTTGTGAGTTACTGTTACTGAAAAACTGGCATATAACTGACAGAACGCGATAAACGTATCTATAAGTTTAAACTTCATTTCCCTTCGGAGATGTTCAAACTTATGATATGAAACTTTTAAATATTGATGGCAGCTCTTGTGAGTTGTTGTTGGAATGTATCATCAGCTCAAATGGGCCATTCCAAATGTGTGTATTGTAAGGAACGAAAATTTCTCCTGAGTCGCCCAAGAGTCCAAATGTTGTGTTCTATGAAAAAATTGTTCACAACTGTAATGTCTAATTTTCTGCTGAACGTATGATTTCGCTATTTCCTACGGTTAAGGCAGTATTTCCGTTCCTTATTACAGGCGTCACGGTTTGCATAGAATGGGCCAAATAGCACATGAAGACTTGTCATTTCAAGATTCGATGCATATCGCATTACACTCAACGGTATCGTGGGCTTGTCTGACTCCAAACAGAAACAAATACAGTTTTTTTAATTGAATACTGCTTTAGTAATCATTTGTTGAATTGAAAGGAGTCTAAAAACTGTTTTCTATTCAACGGCAACGTTATAATACTGACGCTTATGTCCGGTATACCCGTAATTAATATAATCGCAAGTATTTAATATACACAAGAGTATTGAAGCGTGCCACCACATTACCGTATGTGATTTTTTCAAGAAGAGAGTGATTTTGATGAAAATAGCTCGTTTTTCACACACTATTTTGTCGTACTAAAGATTAAGATTACTCGTCACATTATAGCAATGACAACAACTAGAAAATAATCAAAACATGGTTTCCGAAAATCATCATCATCAAAATTTATATAGACCATTAATAACTCTGGCGGGAGGTCTTTAAGCCACAACCCTAGCATGGTGAATTATTGTCCCTTAACTTCTAAATCCGATTTGATTGAATCTATGAATCTTCTCCTTGGCCTACCCCTGGGCTTTCACCCGGGACCTGTGCATGTGCATTCAAGATTACGAAACCCATACATTTTCCCTAATGTCGTCGTTCCTGATATGATTATCCCACTGCTCCCTCTGATTTACTTTTGCTTTATTCCTAAGAACCTTCATATGAGAAACCTACAGATATCCACAGTCGGCCCAACTCTCACTATCTTACAGAATAGTAAGCCTGAAAATTGACCTGTAGATAGCGAACTTTTTTTCGAGCTACTTAATTCCTTTTTGAAGACATGCATGAGCACATGCGGCCTAAACTGACTGGTCACCGCGTTTCTCATTTTTCTCCTTTCCTCAAATTCCCTAAGTAACTTGCTATATCCTCTGAAAAATGGTTCCTAAGGACTTGAATTCAGATACCTGATCCAGCTCTTCCTCATTCAAGCTGCAAGCTATCTCCTTCCGAGATTTGCCGACATGCATACCGAACCTCTGGAAAAATGTTTTCCTCACTTTAAGTTTTCTGAAGGAGAGGAAGAAAACGGATCGGGTAACAATGTCTCCTATTTCTTCCGTAGTATTTCTTCGAGAGATGGTTAGACATTAGACGTTGTAACACATAAATAACGGACGAATGTGTAACGTTTTGCTTCTAAATCCGCAAGTAGAGTTTCATTTAGATTTAGATCCGCACAGAAACCCATTTGAAGTAGAGGTGTGTCGCAAGTCTTTGTTTTTCGACTTATTAAAGCTGTGAAATTTAAGTCCTCGATCAATTACAAACATCTTGTTGTCAGCGAGGGTAACGCATTCATTCGATACGCACAAAAAAAATTTAAATCAAAATTACGTCTTTGGATTCTCCCTAATTCAAGAAATGTAGCTAAATCTCAGCATGGGGCATTTTTCGAAAAAGTCATGAAATAAACCTCAGCTCATGTTTATTTCTCAATACAACTTTTCCTTTGTGCCAACTATTATGCATGAAATTAGGTAAAACTATTCATTATGGCACTACGGTAGTAAGGGGCCGTGAAGCAAGTCTTACACGCCAAAAAATTCACAAGAAATTTTTTCGTAGACTAAGGAGCATAATACATGAACTTTTGACTTCCCCACCCCTCTCCCCGTGTGACGTACCCCCGGAAAAAATATTTCCTGGATTCTACTTTTTACTCATTAAAATCGGTTCAGCCGATCCGGAGATATGAATTAAACAATATTGCTATTTTGTATGGAAACGGACCCAAATCGAATATTTTTAAATTTGGTAAACCTTTCTTTTATTTCTTTTTTTCCGGGATCTTTGTGGCAATTTTTTTTTAACTTTGTAATGTTTTGTAATTTCATATAAGGTTTCTTGAAATGTAGCCCGTACTTCTAGAACTATATCAGTTAGAAAGTTACTTCCAAAGGTGAAGTTGTAGAGATTCAAATTTAAGCGAACACGTGTTCCAGGGTTTTGGGCAAATATGGCCCAATCCTGGTATATGGCCCTTTCCATAGTTGGGCAGGATGACCCAGATCTCCAGAACTATGAGAGTTACAAAGTCGGTTCCAAAGGTGAAGTTGTAGAGAATGAAATTTGAGCGAACACATATTTCAGGGTTTTGGAGAAATACGGCCCAATACTGGTAAATGGCCCTTTCCATAATTGGGCAGGATGACCCAGATCTCCAGAACTATAGTGTGGGGAAATTAACTTTTCAGCTTGCAAAAATTAGAACAAAAGCAAACTAAGCGGGATTTGGTAGACCTTAGGTACCTGAATGACTTCCAAAAAGTCCCCCTGGATATTTTGCGAGTGACTCGAGAAAATCGGAAAAACTCGAAAAAAGTGAGGTTACGTGTAACGTTTTTTTCGTTGTTCAACGAAATTTTAATTTTTTCACTTTTTTCACAAAAATTTGTTTTTTTGTTATTCTACACATCCCAACGTTTTAACAAAGTGTCAAGATAAAATTTTGGTTGTTTTTTACCCGAGATATGAATTTTCAAAGTCAAAATTTCATGTAAAATTTGAGCCCTGCGAAAATTTGTTTTGATTTGAACGGTCATTCCCAAAATAGGTATCTCTAAATTTTTGATGTTAGTGGCTTAAAAACATCTTTGGGCTATACTGAACATTTCCTAAGAAGTATGTTATAACTTTCCACCTCATAGGAAAATTTTCCTGGAATGTCGAAAGTTTCCTTCCACTGTGAAAAATGTCAACGAGACCAAAATTTACATGCAAAATATTTAATATTTTTATTAAACAAATTCGTTTTAAATCAATTATTAATTCAGCAAAATTGTTTCTCATTGTCTGATTGATGTTAGGGTGACCAAAAAATTGGCTGAAATTGTCTATGGTGGCGCCACCATCGCTTTTTCAGTGGAAATTTGATTTTTTTCTTAAAGTATCAAGGCGATCGGGTAGGTGTGAAGGACAAAGTGCGATTATTTCTGCATGGAAGATGACTTTTACCTTCCCAGATTGGACCAGGTAAAAGTGTCCGTTTCTGGAGTTTAAACTCCAACCCCTCCCTTCTATGGTTTTCGAGCCATCTGTAAATCTTACAAGGCTGTTCTTACTGGCTAGCCATCAAACTAGTCTAGCCTACTTGCGAGAATTGCCTCAAAGCATCTAATGAAATCCGGCTTCGAAGTTATCCAATCTCGAGGCATGGTGAGAATCGGGGTCGCTATTAAACTTCTAATTTTTCCATGTCCAGCTTGCAAGTGTGGATTCGAAAATCTATTCTACGTTGGAAAGGATGAGCTAGTTGGTGCGGTGGTTTTGGTTTCTATATTGAGGCCATTACAGCAACAATTCATATTTTTCTATTTCCAGCCTAAAAACTGTCCGAAAGGAATCGATAGCTAAGTGTGGACTTTCTCAGCGAGTGTAGGTAACTGTCGATTCAATGAAGCACCTAGGCCACCTAGTTAGGGATAGGATATCGTTCAGTGATCTTTGGTTAAGTTCCTCTGGTGAGAGATAATAGCCTCTAAGGTTTTTTTATGAAGGCTAGAAAATCTTCATAGACACCCGGTCCTCCTGGACCAAGGTAGTGTTGGATTCTATGCTTCAATGACCTACCAACTGAAACCTCCTTCTTTACTCTCCATGCTCTCTTTTCCCCGGAACCGCCTCACAGCGTTACTTCGGGGAGGGGCTGTGCTTTCGCACTTATTTTCTCAGATCAACTGACAGTCTTCTTTGATCGTCTCTCCCATGCGCTTTGCGGCAGCTCCATTATTTTCGCAGCTACATTATCCGCTACATTCCACACCTCCTCATCGCGGCACATCTACGATATTATGTTTTCGGCAGTTACCTCTGACCTACTCACCGCCATCAGTTCACCTCGCTCTTGTTCGAAGCGGGGGCAGACAAATAACACGTGCTCCGCATTCTCTTCCGCCCTCTTGTATGTCGTGCAGAAAGGTGACTCTGTGAATCCAAACCTAAGCTGGATACTTCCTAAAGCATCCATGGCCCGACAGAAACTGTGTCAGTTGGAAGTTAACCTCTCCATGTTTCCTCTGTACCCATGTCGTTATGTTTGGTATGAGTCTATGGGTCCACCGGAGGAGGCTTAATAGAGCCCAAAGGCTGGCAAGCATAAGAGTCGCAAGCGCATAAATTTAATGTGCTCCAGTTGCTTTCCCCATCAACATTTTTTTATGCCAAGCTCGCATTTTTTTATAAGATTTCTGCCATTTGCGGGAATTGAACCCAAAACGTTCGGGATTCTGAGTAGACTGCTCTACCAATAGAACGTGGTTCGCATCACTTTTCATCAGACAATACTAGCCGCCTGTCGGTGGCGTCATCCGCTTATTTTCACAGCTGAATACGGATCAATATAAAACTAGAGTACCCCTGTCGGTGGCGCCATCCTTTTTTTTCGTAGCTGAATAGGATTCGACACACAACTGAATCCTCTCTCTATTGTATTGATGTGTCAAATATGTATAAAGTGGTAAATTACAGAAAGTACATTAAGTGCAAGGGGTACTATATTCAATACTTTCGAAAAAATAAGGAAAGATTTGTCCTTACCTAAATCACTATCAGAAAACATTGTTAAAATTATTCTAAATTATTCAGTGAAAATACTACACCATCATATTCATACAATCGATTAACCAATCAGTTAAAAATAATCAAAATTAACCGTTCTTTAGTTTATAAGGATATTTGTATTCCGAGTCGTACGACTAACATTATTGTAATGTCGGTGAAAATAAATATTTCTTTCTCTCTTCTTTTACTGAGTTTTTTTATATTGAATTTATTTTTTTTATATTGAATGAATTTAGAGGAGGGGGTTGGGGCGGAAACACAGACACAATATGAAAAGGACGAGGAGGTCTGAAAAATCGAAAAAACAGACGTTTTTTATGAACAGTTCCAATTTTGATTTGAATCACAAAAAGACCGAAAAATCGCATGCTGTTCCGCAGGCAGTAAAAGAGAAACTTAAAATCGGTTATGAAAAAGGTGACGCATTGCTTCCACGTGTCGTAGACCAACTATCGTCTTATAAAAACGAAGTTCGCAGAAAAAAATGTAAGAAGAACTAAAAGAAATTGATTTGTGATGAGCGAATTCAAGGTAAATTACACAAATAACAAATGATATATAGATAGATGCAGCAATATAAGTGAAAATGGGAATTCTCTACATTTTTCTACGTACGACTTGACTTTACCCCCTCCCCCCCCCACCGGACGTTACTGTACGAATTCTGGGACCCCCACCCCCTAAAACATGTAACTTGTGAACAACCCCTTAAGTGAATTAAAAATGAAAATAAAACGAACTCAACATGAAGTGCCATTTAAATTTGAACAAACACACTGTAACGGTACATTACTTTTCTCTGAAGCTAATGATTTTGAAGGTTTACGACCTATTCACCTCATCTCAGCGTTATCGAAAGAGTTGGAGAATAAAATGGCTGATCAAATGATTGTTTTCTTAATAAACCGTACTTAATTTCAATCCGGATTTTGATATTAACATAGAACAGGTTTTTAACACCGCAAAAATCCGCGCAGAAGTACAAAGCTCATATTCATTTTGCCATGACCGTAACTATATTTTTTGTAAACGTACACAAAATGTGGTTAAAATGTACTGCCACCGATGTGCCTTTTATTAACTTTGGAATATGTGCCACTTCACAGGCACATTTTTATTACATCTTATGTAAAAATTATCGACAACATTGAATTTCACGCATTCAATGGGCCACCATATTAAAAGTGTGACCTGTGTTATCTGGGGACGTGTCTAAAAATAAGTCCGCTTTCACGACAATAGATGCTTTCTAACCATTAGAAATCACAACAAAGTAAACAAAGAAACCATTCTACTACAATTTCAGTAACTAATGCACACTCGATTGCGGCCGAAAAAACATTTTTTTTTCTATGCATGTAGGAGTCCGAGGCCTGAACTCAGGGCTACAGTTTGGCCCAAAAGCACGAATTGTTTTGAATTTTGGAATTATTTCTGATTTTTTTTAATTGTTGAAAGTTTTGGGGGCTTTGTGGTTGTTGGGGGGGCTTTTGCGCCGTTGCTTCGAACGGGTTTTTCAATATTTAGTAATGTCAGACACTTAAGAGTTAAGGCAATATTTATATACATACGCAAAATTTATGGTAAAATGTGGAGAGAGGGCTCAAATGGAACGTATAAGAACAAATATTTTTTGTACTTTAAAATTTTCCGATTTTTCTACTCTTTGGGAAATTTTTCGAGTTTTTAGATGTAAAAGTTAATTATTTTCTTGAAAATACTCCAATGCTCCAAAGACAAAAAGTTCCTATAGTGTATGCCACTAGCTTTTTAGTCAAGTATAACCTTGCATAATTCTGGATCGCAGGTGTAATGATTGTCTTCGGTATCCCTTGGTCCATCTACCATAAAAAGTCCCAAAAGAAATTTCGAAAAATGTTCGTTCGGGCCTTTAGACGAAAGTCTAAGTTTTCCAAATTTTTCATTCTGTCAATATTTTTCCAATATTCTTAAGGCTTCAAATCAGGCAAAAAGTAATCCCATAAAGGATTTGGAAATTTTTTGCCCGAGTTATGTATTTTCAAAGCCAAAATTTCATATAAAAATTACACACCTCGAAATTTTTTTTCTAACTTTATACAGTCATTCCCAAAGTAGGTATCTCTCAATTGATGTTAGCGACTTAACAACATCTTAAGACTATCGTGAACACTTTCTCAGAAGAATGTTACAACTTTCCACCTCGAACTAAAATTTGGCTCGTGTGTCAAAATTTTATTACATGGTGAAAGAAGTGTACGAGATCAAAATTAGTATCAGAAATATTCAATGTTTTTCTGTAACGTTTTAAATCAATTATTAGACCAGCGAAATCGTTTCTTGTAATCTTGTGGATGTCGAGGCGACCAGAAAAATTGTCGCCGTTGGCTGCGGTGGTGCCTCTAATTTTAGTAATGAGTTCAGTGTCGTCTTGAAAATTTAATTTTTTTTCGAAAAGTATAAAAGAAAACGCCATTACGTGAAAGTTGTTTTTTGTTATCTTGTGGATGACAGTGAGTGACTGTGATGGTGCCCCTAATTTAAGTAATAAATTCAATGTCTTAATGTCTTATAGAGAAGAAAAATTCTGGGCCGAGGCGAGGAGTTGTAAAAAAAAGTGTGTAATTAGAAAATTTATTAACAACCTTTTTGAAAACCGGTTTTCGGAAATACCGATTTTTTTCGAAAAAATAACCATACTCTTTGCGAGTGACGTATTATGTTTTTCATGCTTCATAGCAGGGCCAGTATACTAGACTGTTCTAAACAAGGACTGAGTTTCAAAGGTAACTGTTAGAAGTAACTAAAAAATTATTTTATTCTGGGAAAAAGGCGTACGCATTCAAAGAATATGCTTCGGTCAAGAATTACATTTTCAAATTAGCGAGCATTTACAGCTAATCATGGGCACGCGGTAGCAATGCGTCCGTGACGCAAGTAAAAAAAATAAGAACATTTTTTTCCGGAGAAACCATATATACAGCTAAGCTTTGACTTTTTCCCTTCCTTTCACTACGAAAAATTTTGATTGAAATCGATATTTTCGTCATTAAAATCGGTACAGTGCATCCGAAGATATGACATTTAGAATATCGTCATTTTCCATACAAAATGTGCTATTTCATCAAAGAAATTGCATAGAATAGAACACCGGTATTGAATAAAATGATGTAGATCAACATCTGCATACAATTTACAAATCTCTTTGGTGACAGAAGGAGAAAGATTTCATATAATTAACATTAAATCGACTCGAGAAGATAGAGATAGAATGCGAGACATGTTGATCTACATTGTTTTAAATTTAATTTGATTGCTGTGTTGCTTATACATTGTTAGTGTGTTAGTTCCAGAACCATTTGTATGAAAACCAGTAACTTATTCATCCAATATTCATTCATAATTCATTATTGCCGAAAAAGAAACAATCGATTTGTACTCGATTCGGCCATGCAACGCAAATTTGTCGATGTTGCCGAATCCTATAACAAAATGAAAATTAAAAAACGTCATCTATATAAAAAAACGAAATTCAAAAACTTCAAAAAATTTTGTAAATTCGATGTAAGTTTTATAGTATTGACTTCCTCGTGATGAAAACCGACTTTTTTGGCTCGTGTTCGAAAACGGCTCGATGAATTTGTTTGTTGCCTGAAACCTTTCACCACTGCAGTGCACTGTTGTATTATACAAACATCAATTCAATCAATTAATATTTTTATTGTTTACGCCTTGCATTCGGTCACGCTACTGACCGACCATCTTCTTGGCTAGATTTACAACAAAAATTTTACTGTCAATTAAATCAATGTTTTGTACAATAAATCTTAGTTTTTTCCTTAAGCTATATATATCACAATTCACGAACCATTCGGACGTTTAATTTTTCCCTTAAATTGTACCGTGTTTTCGTTGATCTGTTAATGTCTGCTGTTTGTATGTTTTCTTGATTGATAAAAATGCTACCTAGCGTTAGGCGTGGTTTGGAATTCAGGTTAAGCATGTGGTCCAAAAAATGCCTGCCGGTGAACACATTGATGGGGCGAACAGACATTGTGAGACCTTCTAGTTTCCGCCCTGTTGTGTTATATAAAAGATGCGATAACATGCGTAAATGTAAAGAAGTTTTCTTTCTTTCATCAACATCCCTTGGGGAGTACACAGTCAACAGAATGCCACCTTAATCCTTATAATTTTAGTATTAAGTTTATTTCTATTACGTTCACAACAAGATTGTTATAATTAAAATTCTGCGCTACATTTTTCGTATTTTACAGTGATATTCTGCGCGTTATCCTAAGCTTCTATATTTCCATTTAAAACATCAGGGGCAGCGGTGTTAAGGCGTAGAATCGGCCAAGGGGTGTGGAGGCAATGCCCTGCCTGCCCTCTCTAGCTACGGGCCTAGAGATAAAGTAATCACAACAAAAACCCCTTTTTAAAGATAAATGTGACGCAAGTCCTCGACCCTTCTTCCAAAGCAATTGATATCAATTTGTGAAGCGATTGGAGCTTTGCGCGATGTATGGAGTACGAGTAGCCAAATTTTTGCGTGTGAAATCTGAAAACGCATTTGTGACGCATATTTTTAATCGCAAATATTTCAAAAGAATTTGATATTATTGATATTAGTTGTTTTGGAAGAAAGGTCGAGGGCTTCTGCCACATTTCCTTTTTAAAAGGGGGTCTAGGAGCCCTGGCGTCCAAACGAGGCCGGCACCTCCCTCCCCCTTTTTTTTAAAATCTCAGAATACCCAGCTGTAGCTCTCCGCAAAATTTCAAGAAAACCTATCGAGTCGTTTTCGAGCGCGATCCAAAAAAGTCGTTTTTAAAACGGCAAGAAGAATGTCCCGCTTATTGGTATTTTCCTGTTTTCTAAATCCACATCATCTGAACCATTTTACTATCCACATTGGTTGGGTACCATGTAGCTTGACAACTTTTTTGTTTTGACTGATTGTTCAAGGAGTTCAAAAATGTACTAAAGGCACACTGCCTTATCTTAACATCCTGAATAACAAAACGAAAAAATAACATTTAAATGACTGGAGGATGATATGAAAATGCTATGAAGTTTTTAAACAAAATAGCGAAGCAAGTTGCATAAGAACTGACCGCCATATGAAAAAAGAATGGTGATGGCTCTACCCTTACCTTTTCATACACATCCTTGGTGCCTGTCATAATTTTTTTATTATTTTACTCGTATATGACGCGACACTGGTGAGAAGTTCGGATGAAAAATCTACAATTATTCTCTTTGTGGAAAATAAGTTTGATATAAAGAAAACATTCTAAGAAAAAAAGCGCAGCAGGCTAAATTTTTGTAGCTGAAGATGATTTGAACATTTTCTTGTTTTTTTTAGTTGAAAATGAGTTTCACTAGGGTGCACTGGGGCGGATTTATAAAAAGTGGGTGGATTGATATGGATGTTGAATGGATTTTTCCTCCGAGACTGTATGTTAAAAAAGGCACTGATTGGGGGTCGGGTATTTGTGACGCCTTTTTGAAATAAAATCTGATAATATTTCAAAAGAATTTTTTGCGTTCCAAAGCTTTAAGCGTCACCCCAATTGATATCAGCTTTTTTGGAAGAAGGAACAAAGGACTTACGTCACATTTTTTAAAGGGTTTTGTTGTAATATAATTTTTGTTGGAAGTACAAACATTTTTTTCAATTTTGTCCTCCATTTTAGAGGTCATCCTGCTGCACAACACAACAATCCCAAGAACTTTCCCTTTGACACTAAACCTCTATCTAGAATTAAAAAAAATTGTAAAAAAAAAATAAACTTTCCCTTTGACACCAAACCTCTATGTCGAACACCCAACCTTCGTTTCGAACTCGTAAGTAAGAACAAAATCCCGTTCAAAATATGCTACCATACACATGATACACACTAGTAATTTTTGGTAACAAGTTACGTATCAAGGTAGTTTAACGCACTAGATGTTAGATTTCCGATACAAGCCGAAGGCGAGTTCGGCAACATATCGTGTGTGTTAAACTACCAGCATACGTAACGTGTATCAAACAACGTTTTTTGCAATTCACCAACAAAAACGAGATTTTCTTTTAGTATAAAAATTCAATTCAAGTTAGTGCATAAAAAACCTTCATCGCACTAGTGAGTAAAAAAAACCGTCATCGCACTAGTGCGGCAAAATGACTTCATGCGACACAGAAATGACGCAAGAAAAAGCGAGTTTTTGTCGGGGAATTGCAAAAAATACGTACGTCGCAAGCTGTATAATGGTTCCGCAGTCTACGAAATACGAATCAATTTTTCTTAAATCTTAGTTCGTATGGGGACCACGCGCCAATGAAAATAGTACGTTTTTATTTACTTTTTAAGCCATTTGTACAAAATTTGCAAAAAAAAATTTTTTTCACATTCACTTCGTTCGGGCTGCAACCAGCGAAAACGCTTCAAATAAAGCGTCCAGAGCAGGCGAAAATGCATATTTTCTCACCTCAAATGAAGGGCGTAAATTGATGAGTAGTTCGAAGCGGGATGAAAAGCGGGTTGAGAAAATAAATTCACATAAAGTTGGTTATGCTTCATATTCAGTCATCAAAGTATAATGGCCAACCTGATCATACGAATTTTTTATTGATGAAGAAAGTAAACAAAAAAATAATTAATTTTCGACTCGACGGATTCCACTTAAACAAAATGCCAGCACATAGTTCATGAGCACTGGATTACTCTAAAGTAATCCGTTTGATAATCTGACAAATATTTCTCGCTCTGGCCACAAACTTCACCCTCGTTGCAATTTTTTCTGCTTGTGCCACAAAATTTACTGTCGTTGCAATTTTCTCTGCTTTGGCCACAGACATCAACTTTGTTAAGCCATTTTCTATTTTCTCCCGTTGTCATCAAAGTAACCCCTAACTGAAAATCCGGGCAAAATTTTATATGGACCGAATAACCACAGAAAACATAGAAGGGACCCGAACGTATCAGAATAGACGCGGCAAACAGAGTTGATGTTACGAAAAGACTGGAACGTATTTAAGTAAATATTGCGTTCACATTAGACTGTATTGGAAATTGCCCGTAGGGCAATTTTGAAAAATCCGTCCGAAGTAACGGTGTAAAAAAAAATTCCGAATGCATAAAATTGACCTCCAAATAGAGAAAAATGTTCTCCTCAATTTTTTCTACAACATAGCAAAAAACTATTTTTTGGGCTAGGGCCGGCCTAGGGCCTTAAGTAGAGGCCTCGGATACATACTTCCATAGACAAAAATGTTTTCCTCAATTTGCTCTGCAACATAGCAAAAAACATTTTTTTATGTTGGGGCCGACCTTAGGACCGACATGAGGCCCACTTGAGCCCTAAGCACAGGCAAAAATTCTTCTATAAATTGTCGGCCGTGCCGAGATCTTTCAAACAAAAAAAAGTTTTTGAAAGTCGGAAGAGATTTACTCGAGTTATGTACAAAAAACACGTAGGGCCCTAACAAAGACTCTTTTTTAGTGCCCTAGCTAAGTCTAAAGACTCAAATCGAAAAATGTTTCTCTCACAAATTGTCCGTCATGCCCAGATCTTTCAAACAAAAAAAAATTATGAAAATCAGAAAAGATTTACTCGAGTTATGTGCAAAAAACCAAAAACCACTTAAACGGCCCTAGCTCGGCGGCTCTTGGGCCGACAGTGCCCAGATTCAATCCCATCAAATATTTTTTGACTACCTTTCAGGAAAAAAAAGTTTTTGAAAATCGGTCAAGATTTACTCAAGTTATCGTGTTGACGGACAGACAGACAGACCGACAGACATACCGACAGACCGACAGACGGACATTGTTTTCTTCGCTGATTTGTCATCTGGAGGCAACAAAAAAAGTTTCCGCCTTACTCCCGGGTTCGAATTTGCAATGTAACAAACGTGGTAGTAAACGCATCAGACCTAGGTACTTCGTACGGGTCTAAAAATAACACTTTACGAATAATGAAAATAATGAAACTGTCAATTTATTAACATAAGTTAGCGCCGCAGGTCCTTAACTTAATTTTAAAAAAGCGGGGTCGAGAGGCGGCAGCCTCCGCGAAGGGGGGTCAAGGGGCAGAAGCCCTAGCGGTGCTAACTAACTAACTTAACAACTTACAACTCTCGCCTTTTTCTACTACGATTGTAAATTTGTTTTGTCCATTTTTCCGGACTATTGTAGTTTATCTCGGTGTCCCAGCCGCCTTATCATTACATCAAATTATTAAGCAGACCAAAGTTGATCTTCCTTTAAAATGCAAAACTTCGCTTATCTCTGAGAATTTGTAGATTTATCATTTTCTTTAGCCCTGACGAGGATTCAGTTGCCGATTGTTCGATGCGATAATTTTGATTCCTAGTTTGATTAACTGAGAAGAGATAGCTTGGGAATTGTAACCGTTAACAAGCAAAATTCATCAATTGAATTTTTTCACTA
Source organism: Pseudolycoriella hygida (assembly GCA_029228625.1). NCBI lineage: Eukaryota > Metazoa > Arthropoda > Insecta > Diptera > Sciaridae > Pseudolycoriella > Pseudolycoriella hygida. The sequence goes on along the minus strand of CM055403.1, from coordinate 82,796,789 downwards.
CAGAGCCATAAATCCAACTTAATAGTGCTGAGCCAAAGGCAACACTTTCTTATCCTAATCACAATCGTATTCTTGGTGAGCCCTTACTGCCGCGGCGGAAGAAATAATGAAAGCCGTTCAATCCATATAATAAATGCCTTTCTATAGAAAGGATATATGTCAGATAAGATAGGAGTTTCCTCTTATTAAAAAAAAAAAAAAACAATAAATCATACATCGTACATATCTGTGCAAATTACGAATGTATTCGGAAATATTAAACATTGTATGAAGGGTAAATGCATCAATTATCGGCCATGTAGAAGTCTCCAGCCAGCACTTGTAACCGGTGTCCGATTACTAATGAAATTATGGTTTGGCCGGAGACTACTACATGGCCGATAACTGGTCCAGTTACTCTAAGTCATAACATACACGAAAATTTTAGGGAAACCAGAGTATCACGGAATGAGTATCGTGGAGGATCGTGGAGTAAAAAACTAATAGTATCAACCCAACAGCGGAAAATGTGCATAAACGGAGTTGTTATGTTTTTTTTTTAAAGATAGTTGTTCCACCTAGGGTGGAACTCGCACAGAGGCCTCTTTTTGAGCCCATTGTGCTATGTTGTTATGGTTGTTATGTTAATATTGTGAACTGCACCGTGTAAACCCTGTAGCCAGATTCAATGTCAATCGTTCGGTATGGGAGTTGAGGGAAACATTACCAATATTGTTAAAACAAAGATAATGTGCATAGAAATTAAATTTTGGAGCGATATCTAAACAAAACCGAAACAAATGAGATGGTACCACCTGGCGAGCACCAGATCGTACACGGTTTTCCAGAGCCTATTTTTGGAGAGATTTTCGCGAAAATTTTACTTAATTTGTCAAAACTTGAACTCTTGAGATATGCGACTATTACCTGTCATGATCTTTTGAAATTTTGGCACAGTCCATTTTGGAACGAGTTTTTCGAAATTTGTCTGAAACTTTTAGAATATCAAAAGTTTGCATAATTTTAAATAATGGAGGAAATTGAAATCCGTGAAATTTGAGAAATACGCTTTACGGCATTCTCAATTCATAGATCTAAGAGTATCTTTGTGCAACTAAATTACAAATTATAAGAAAGACATTAAGGCCTACTCTGGGTATTATTGGACTGAGAGCCATTCCACAAAGATGGGTTGTTGACATTCTTAGATTTAAGAAGGTGATTATGTGAAGAACTACCAATTGAGATAATTGATTTCATTGCTCTCCACATCCTTTGTTGGTCTTCTTAGATGCATTAATTCAAATTAAATTGCATTTTGCGAACTCCCTTTCAGCGCGTCATGTACAAATTCGAAGACCACAAGCTTTGAAAGGACTTGGTACATTAAGAAAGCCGTTACAGTGGACTTCTTGCGAAACATGTTTTAGGTATGGTAACTGAATGGGAATCTCAAACGGCATAATAGATGAGCAGGACGACAGACTTTGAGACTAATGTCGTCAGCTGGCAGAGTGCATCTTACATGACGCAGTACGTTAAATGCAAATGTGATGGTACAGTAATAAAAACAATAAGAAAATTGAGATATTCCTATTAGAAGAAACCATTTAAAGATCTTTTCTTTTTTCTTATCTTAATTTTTTATAATTTATTTATTAATTTCAATGTATACGCATTACTTTTTTATTTTATTTATTTACTGCGTCAATGGCCGAAGCCTCCTGACTGTTTACAATTAATTATAATAATGACAATAAATTAGCTTAACACAAAAAAAAAAAAAATAAATGAAGAGCAGGTCCGGAAGTGAGTTGCCGACCCAGTTGACCCGTCGGAGTCAACAGTCACCCCTGCCCATCGTCAAAATTACTTTATTTATAGTTGTTATACAATACACATGCCGTTTGTAATTCTTTGTCATTTGCTACTTATTTAGCTTTAATGTGTTTCCCGCAACTCTTACTCGCGTCTTATCGCACATATACTCGGTATTCATCGTATAAACACTACAAAGTCGCACCACTTTGACATTTTGATTAGGAGTTTTACAATACCAGCATAGTCGCAATGCAGCCTTTCGCACGATCATCATAATTTTCTGTGTATACCCGCTTTTGTTTACTTATTGTATTGGTAAGAAATTAAAATTTTTCGTTTGTTCATTTGTTATGAATAAGTTTACATTGTGATAATGACATTTAACTCATGCTATACACTTTTTCTCTTTAATTGTAAATTGAATTATCGAAATTGGCATGTCCGAAAAAATTAGTGAATTTTGTCCTGTGAATTCGTCATACATGACGGACGTAATACACATCCTTGGTAATATCTATTCATTTTGATTACCGTTCGCTATACAGGCTTCTATAATACGAGGAATGAGAAATTAATGTTTTGGCAAAATCGATAAAGTGATGTGTCTCGCTAAAAATTTACTTTTGCTGTTGTGGGCGTCCTCCATAGGACGTACGTCTTTAGTTTTCTTTAGTGTTATTACATGTTTTAGTCTTATAAAGCATCGGTATGTTCACTTAAACGCCAAAATGACGAAATATGTTAAACCGAAAGTTTATTGCTGAAACGATACTTCCACTCTTGCTGTTAGTGCGTCGAATTTTATAAATATTTTGAAGGTAAGGACGGCAATCACACGGTTTGAATTTTTTTACTTTAGCTCCGAGTATCCATACTATTTTTCACTTTATTTATTTTGTATTTTCGGCAAATTAGGGCTCTAAAAATTAAAAAGTGTGGTTTTTAAAAGTTGACTCTGGCTATTGATCGACTATTAACTCAGCTTCAAACGAATATCGTCAACTAGTCGGGACGTACGCGCTTGAACCGTTAGCCATAGGTTTAAAAGACTCCAATACTAAACTGGTAGATGATAGAAGTTTTCACTGCTGCGGCGACAGTAGTTTCCTTTGTTCAGCCTACTATGAAGCCAAATATAACTATGAGGAAAACACGTAGTGCTTGAGAAAAATCAGATTTGGGTGTAGGTAGCTGGGACAATGTCTGGCAGATTCTTTGCGTAATCAATGTCATCGACACGACTCTTTGAATCGATTACGTTACAATTTAACGGAAAATCCTAAATTTATCGATTCTTCAAGCTTTTCAATCATATAAGAAACATTTAGGGACTTTTAATTTTACCGTCTTGAAATCGAAAAAAATTTAAATTAGCAACATTCGAGAAAACAAGTTAATTTAGCGCAAAAATTTACTGTAAATGCATCATTCATTTGCTCGATTTGCTCATAACAATATTTCGAGTTTATTCCCAGACAACACTGTCAATTCAGAGAATTTGTTGTTGAGTAAACCCAACTATGAAAAGTCACTCGACACTTTTCAAATCTCTACGGATTAAAGCCCGCAAACTTGGAATCAATCATAGGATACAACTCATTACGTATTACTTTTACTATGAACGTGTAAGCTCTCATCATGCTCGGAGCGGTAGCGAAGAGCGTGACGCAGTCCCCACACCCCAAAAAAAACGTCCACAAACCCAAAAACCTCCATACAAAAACCTTTGGGACAAGGAGCCATATATAGGCGAACTTTTGAGTTTTTTCCCCTCGCCCCTCTTCCCCTCCAAATTATTTAAAAAAAAACTACGTCGCAGCAGTTTTCAAACAAGCCCTCACTCATCAAAATCGGTTGAAAATTGGCTGAGATATCGCCAATCAAAGATGACCAATTCCTATGGAAAAGTGGTCAAATCTGCTTTGCAATTAATAACAATTTTATTCCTGTGTGGTGTGTCAACGATCTATCTACTTTTTTTTCTCGAGAACCACTCGAGCGATTTTCTTAAAATTTTCAGGGAACGTCAGTCTCGGCCCCAAATGAAAAATTTCATATGCCGCTTTTCCGGGAAAATTCTGGAAAAGCCGTGGCATGTGGAAAAGTGTTCAAAGTGGTAATGCACGGAGTTTTCGAATTTTAGCTTCGAAGTGACGATAGCTAGAGAGTTGGTTTCTTCGGGAAAGTTATAGAGCTTGGTCAGGAGAATTTTTTGGGATCCTTAGAAAATGGCTGCCAGCGGTCAAACTGGCGCCATCTTGAATTTTCCCAAGTAATAAATTAGGGTTTTTTTGGTTTTCGAATTTTAGCTTCGGAATGACAATACTTACAGAGTTGGTTTCTTCGGGAAAGTTATAGAGCTTGATCAGGAGAATTTTTTGGGATTTTCAGAAATCTGCCAATTGGATTTTTGTAAGGTATAAATTATGCTTCTTTGGGTTTTCGATTTTTAGCTCCGGAATGATAACACTTAGAGTGTTGGTTTCTTCTAGAAAGTTATAGAGTTTCATCAGGAGAATTTTTTGGGATCATAAGAAAATGGCTGCCATTTGTTATAGCGGCGCCATCTTGGATTTTCGTTTATGCTTCTACGGTTTTCGAATTTTAGCTCCGGAATGACACTACTTAGAGAGACGGTTTCTTCTACAAAGTTATAGAGTTTCATCAGGAAAATTTTTTGGTATCATTAGAAAATGGTTGCCAACTGTCAAAGTGACGCCATCTTGGATTTTTTTGCTAAATTCTGTATAAGAATACCTAGACATTTGGTTTCTTCAGGAAAGTTATATGAATCAGTGGGAAGAATTGGTGACACGAAGTGTTCCGAAGGTAGCCGAAGGTGACATGAAGTGTTCCGAAGGTAGCCGAAGGTGACACGGAGTGTTCCGAAGGAAGGCGAAGGTGACACAAAGTATTCTGAAGGTGATACGAAGTGTTCCGATGGTAGCCGAAGGTGTTGGAGAACAAATTTTTTCGAATAAAAATTTTTTTGGAGAAAATTTTTTTCTGAGAAAACTTTTTTGGAGAAAATTTTTTTCTGAGAAAATTTTTTTGGAGAAAAATTTTTTGTCGGAGAAAATTTTTTTGGAGAAAATTTTTTTCGAAGAAAATTTTGTTAAAGAAAAAAATTTTTTTTTGAGAAAATTTTTGTTTCGGAGAAATTTTTTTTCCAAGAAAATTTTCTTTTCTGAGAAAATTTTTTTCAAAAAATAGAAATTTTTTTAACAACTGAAAACTTCCAAAACGACTGAGATCACAACAAAAACCTTTTTAAAGGTAGAGTGTGACGCAGTCCGTAAGTCCGCTTCCAAAATTAATGATATCGCTTGAGGTGACGCTATCGCAGATAAAACGCAGAAGTTCGTTTGAATGGAACATTGTGTTAAAAGTTTTGATTTCCTGAAAAAATTAGAGCGCTTTCTTTGAAACAAAATTACGTTGTGTTAAAGAAATTGCGTCACAAATGCCGGACCCAACGACGAAATAATTTTTCTGTACTTTCAGTTTTTGCGCTGCAAAAATTTGACTTTTGTTTCTTATTGCGTTTAGAGTAAATTTAAATTTTTGCGTGTAAAAACTGAAAGTATTGAAAAATTATTCCGCTGGTGGATCCGGCATTTGTGACGCAATTTTTTTAACACAACGTAATTTTGTTTTGGAGATAATTTGAATAGAAGAGATCCACATTTCGGCATCTAGTGCCAATCTTCAGTCAAATCATGCACCTTGATATGCTGATGGACGTGATGGACAAAGTGCTGACGTATCTATTTGTCTCAGTTAGAGGTATTTTTGGACTAGGGAATTGTAACGGAAATGGTTACAGCTGCCATCTGTTGAAGTTTTATATGAAACATTTCTTGCTCTAACCCTGAGTGTATTGTTTCCAAAGTTAACTCAAGAGCTTATTTCGTTCATCAAAGTCTATGCGATCTTGTAGCGGCAGATGCCAACATATTGTAACTGTGTAATATGAGGGTTTAGTTCGGTTTAAACTGTTGCACACATATCGATTTACCGTTCTATCTAACGATGGCAAATCGGTTAACTGTCAATGCGAACTTCAAATTAAGTGAACCCACTACACACAGTGCAGCAAAACTGTGAACATGTGAAATCAAACAAAGCGAAGACAATAGAGAAATTCACCACTTCACACCTCTGCACAGATTTGACGATTATCACAATCGATTCCTCTTTCGGTCCTCAAAGAGGATCGAAAGAAATATTAGCTTCATTCTTTCACTTTCGCCGCAGGGCTTACATTTTTTAATTTTCAGCCTTCATCGTGGGCCGAAAATACAAACTTTTATTAAGATTTTATGGTCAAGTAGTGAACTTTGCTGGACCCGTAGGAAGTTTAAAAAGGTCCAATACATTTACTGCATAGGTCGCAATTTAAATAAAAACCTTTTTTCTGCGCAGGTTTGCGCAATGTTAAAAACCTGCGCAGAAGAAAAAAGTT
>CM055403.1:82758686-82785524 GCA_029228625.1 Pseudolycoriella hygida | reverse complement strand
GAAAGAAAGAAAGAAAGAAAGAAAGAAAGAAAGAAAGAAAGAAAGAAAGAAAGGTTTACCAAATTGACTAGTTAAAAATATTCGATTTGAGTCCATTTCCATACAAAATAGCAAAATTGTTTAATTCATATCTTCGGAACGACTGAACCGATTTTAATGAGTGAAAAGGCACTTCGGCCTAAAATTTTCCGTAGAATCCGGGAAAAATATTTTCCGGGGGGTACGTCGCTCGGGGGGGGGGGGGAGTCAAAAAGTTCCTGTATATATGTTCCTTAGTCTACGAAAAAATTTCCTGTGAGTTTTTTGGCGTGTAAGACTTGCGTCACGGGCGCATTGCTACCGCGCGCCCATGATTGTACCTGCGCTGTATTTGAAATACCGTCGACTGAACTAGTCTGACGTTAAATAAAGATATTGCCGAAGAAGAAACAATCGATTTGTAACTCGGCCATGCTACGTAAATTTCTCGACAAAATTAAAAAACACAAAAAAATCGGCGTAAACACGATGTAAATTTTTAGAGTAAGTGACACCCTCGTGAGCTGCAATTTATCAGCAATTAATAATAATCCGCCGTTACAACTGTCCGGGTCAGAGGCTAGATCATTTTATTAACTAGTTCCATTTTGTTCCATCTCCGTCCAAAGTCAGACTCAGATATTTGTACACAGAATTCATCGAATATGGGTGATTGTCATTCTTCATGTACGATTCGTTGCGGCACCAAATTCACCACTAACCATATAATAAAGCCTGGGTGTGCCTAGGAACGTTACTTTCATGCTATACATTGAAGAAAAATCCTATACAGAATTTGTCCGCATTGAACCCGGATATTCTTGGTGGAAAGCAAGGACTGAGCTAGCCCGTTCCCATCATCGTTATCAGCAATTATCCGGTTAAATTTTTTGATGAGTGCGTTTGAGCTTAGCAGCAAATTTATCAGCAGTTATCTTCTCTGAGAAAGGAATACACCTATTGATTGTAGTTCGATGCATATTTACTTTAGGTTTCACTAATTCTTTTTATTTTTTTCTTCTTCTTTTCTTTTTATATTCTTTTTATCTTTCAATTTCCCAATTATCCCTCTAGTGCATTTTTACTTATATCAGTTATTCTGTACTCGGCAGATAAAATAATATGCACCTCTTGCCAAAATTGTTATCTTGACGCGTGGACATTGCGAATGGAGCCGCAGGCAATAACAATTTTGGCAAGAGGTGTATAATCTTATGTTATTACACCTGAAACTATGAATTGAATTATTTTCGATAGATGGCTTTACCGGCAACATCTTGTTAATAATGAAAATTGTATCGTATTTAGTGTCATTGTATTCGAGTCTTCGCTCCACTTGCCCAACTACTCAATTTACAAGCTTCGGTTTAGCATATAAACCTTCTAGAGATTGAGTCCCCCATATCATTCTCCTGGAAGACCAATACAACACCCCATCCCCATAACAAATGTAAAAAAATTGGGCTAGGGCTGATCTTAGCATCGACCTAGAGTCCTCATAAGAAATCTTACACTCATACTTCCACAGGCAATTCTTTCAATTTTCGCTACAACATCGCAAAAAAAAAATTTGGGCTAGGTCCGCACTTTGGACTTTCCTAGGATCCTAATGAGAGATCTTGCATCCATATTTGCATGGACGAAAAAGTTCCGCTCTATTTTCTCTACAAAAAATCTCATAATTACAGGAATACTTTTGAAAAGCAATCAACTATCGTGTTGAGTCGCGTAGCAGGAGCTAGGCCTACACTAGCAAGCCTTTGCAAAGGATGTCTAAAGGAGGCTTTTCCTTAGATTATCGATCCAAATAAATGAAAACACAATTTTCATGCAAGTGTATCTTTACATATATTGGAGATCTAATTTCTGGGCTGATGGAACTATAACTAAAACAAGCTGGTTACGGTTCGACAGTACCAAAACAACTAAACCTCAAATCAACCCGCGAATTTCATTAATAACGTACAACCATAATGCACATTAACATAACATACAATTAGTTAAATTAACCCGCAACTTAGTAAGGTACATGTCTCTGGCACCACCACCATTTCAAACTATAGCGAATTTAAGCTATTTCAATGGGGCTAGTTTTGGGCTGGATAATGGTGAAAACATCAGCCTAAAACTCGAGGTTGGTTCCAATCGTCAGCCCAAAACTAGCCCAAAAGGATACAATAAGTTTAGGATCGGAAGAATTTGATTTAGTTACGAAAACAGCTAAACGACATGGTTTTTTTCCTTAAAAGTTGAATACCTTCGGTTTGACTTCAGCCCAAAACTCGAGGCTGGCTCCAATCGTCAGCCCAAAACCAGCCCAAAATTTTGAGCTATATACCGAGCAAAGAAAGCATTGATTTCATACGAAAACCTCAAAACGACATATTCGACCACTAAAATCATTTTGGGCTGAGTTCTATGGCAGCCCAAAACGTATAGTTATGTGTATTATCCAGCCCAAAACTAGCCCAATTGAAATAGCTTTAATTCACTACAGTTCGAAATGGTGGTGGTGCCAGCGACATGTTACCTAACTTAGTACGTTGGTTAGTCTAATTTTTTTAATACAGAGTAACATAACGTAGCATTAAGCCTAATTAAATTGATAAAAAACAAGGACTCGCGTCACATTTACATTTCTAAGGAGTTTTACAAAAAGTGTGAGAACATCGCGTCAGTAGTAATACGTAATTGAGTGAATTATTGTAAGTGCATAATTGTTACGTTACTCTAGAATTCAAGCTATAGAAACATCGAGTATCTAAATTAAAAACAAACAACAAAGCTTTGAATAACGTATGTGTAGAACATTAATAAATTCTATTCATTGATATCATTCTATTAATCTTAATTAAGTTTAGCTGCTCTCTGTGATTAAACTTCTTTTGTTGAATGATATATGAATGTGTAAGTGATGAGGAAACCAAGCTAAGAAAAATAAATGCTAAAAGGAAATGAGAATAAAATACAGAAAAGTTTCGTTCCAAAGTATAAAGTTTTCGTTATATTTCTTCAATTGTACAGAGAAATATTATGTTTTCAGACTTGTTATTTGCCAAGTAAATAAAAACGATAAATTCAGCAATAAAACTTATTTTTTGTTGAACAATACATCTTTCCCTTTCCTATGGTTCAAAAGATCTTCATATCAAATTATCATCATGCACAATGAAAGTGAGACGCACAAATTTTTATTATTATCGCGAAATCTTCTAACATCTTCAAACAAATATAAATATTCGATTACCTGACGAGAGACCCTTTTTTTCTTTAATTATGTCGGTTCAAGTAGAAACCTAAATCACCTACCATTCTCTTATGTTTTGCTAAGTATTTGTGTGCGGAGCTGTTATGGGCTCCAACACGATATAAAGGGCCTTACGGCTTTTTGGATCTCTTTTTTGTCAAAAGTTGTCTCTCTCGAGAGACGATCGAGACGGCACACGAACATTATAACACAACAATATGTCACTGATTGATGAACTTTAGTGATCTTTCAGACCAGCGGGCCGAAACGGTAGTCTTTAGGAATTATGTTCGTTTTTTATGGCTATCTGGATTTGTTCTTTTCTGATTTGTTTTCTTATATTTGGTACAATTTGAGAGCATGACGTACATACAAAGACAGGATTATTTAACGGGAATGTCACTTATTTATCCAATATTCATTCATAATTCATTATTGCCGAAGAAGAAACAATCGATTTGTAACTCGATTCGGCGTTCGGTGGTAGTTACATGTGCAAGTGTATTTAATAATATTGTTGACGTTATAAGCTAGGCACTTTCGAAAAAGGGTTGAATCATTAAATTCTTCTTCAACGCTATACATATGGATAGCAAAAATGAAAGAGCTGAAGTATACTTGTTTGAAAAGTACGGGTTGATAAACAGAAGGGCTTAAAACCACACCTTATCGCAGTTTCACTAGACTACGGATGGTTGGTTAATGAAAGCTTTATAGCTGCTCAGAGGTGAAATAATGAGGAGATTGAAAATTACTTTCAATTTATTAGACCCGTACGAAAAAGAAAGTGATTGGAAAGATTGGGTTTTCCACTACGTTTGTAACTAGTCGAATTTTGGGAGTTGAATGATTTTTTTAGTTGGACTTCTGAGATATATTAAGTTATCAAGTTAAAAATACTTATTTGTCAAGTTAAAAAAAGAAAATATTTTTTTTACAAGTTACGACATTTTTACTGCGCCCCGACAGAACACTATGTGCAAGGAAAATATGTTTTGGTATACTCTTTGAAGCGGGTAAATAAGGAATAAGGGATAAAAATACATTTTGTAAAAGGAAAATGTCCAACTTGACAAAATAACAAAATAACTTGACAAAAATTAATTTTTAACTAGTGCATTTAAATAGTCCCGATAAACAAACATAAAATTTTTATTGTAACACACAACAGAATGCGTGTAGTAAACATGCCCCTCCTAAATACATTCAGAATATTAGTAAATGAAGCCACGTGCATAAAATAGTTTTTTCGTTTATTCCATTCCACATTTACACATTTATACATGATGTCCAGCGATAAGCGTCGTTGAAAAATGATGCTAGGTGCGGATGGCGATACTGTTCCTATATGGGAGACTTTACCCATAATAAGAGCGCTTTATTTTTGAAGGGGACTGCTTCATTACGGTTCCGACCCTCTAACAAAAGGAACTTATTTCGTTCTCTGTCTCTAGGTTCCCCTTGTTGATTTCTCTTGCCATTCGAAGTTAGGTTTGCATTGCTTTTTTGGGTTATAAAAGGCAATGCAAAACAGTAAACTATTTTAGTTCCTCGGAACTCTTCAAGCAGGTCGGACATAGGTAGATTCACATGGGAATCTTCTTTAAGTCAAGAAAGGGCAATGCAAACGACACTTTGCTTTAGTTCCTCGGAACTCTTCAAGCAGGTCACGCTGAAAATTTGTGGCCGAGAATTTACAAACAAACAGACAAACTTTTGACTTTTATAATTAGTAATCTTTTTATTTCATTGTAAACTCGTGTCGATAAAGAGTTAACAATAAAATAAAAATAAAACTATCTTACGAATTAAATATGAATTTTGACACAATCCGCGACTCCAGTCGAGTTATATTTATTTTTCATTACATCGAATACGAAACTTGTATATTTCTCTTCCCAAATGAAAGGCGAAAACTAAAAAATGCAACTCTCAGTAGGCTTTAGAATGCTGTGGGAAGCGAAAGTACTTTCGGCCCTCTAAACATAGGTGCGAAAGTAAACAGAGGGGTGAAAGTACTTTCGGTCCTCTAAACAGAGGTGCGAAAGTAACTGACACAACAAAAAAACTTCGACACTTCATTGAGTTTACTTCGATCAAAATGTAACAAATCTGTGCGCCGATACTACCAAGATTTCTTATGCGGAATTAAACATGATATTGTTGACGAAGGAAATATTATTTTTTTAAAATTAGTTTTGTCTTTTAGGGCTCGGACTGTTCCGTTTTGTGCCAATTTTTTCGTTTTGTTTCGTTTAAACAAAATTTTTTTAAAACAATTTAAACAGTTAACGATGTTCCACGATTTTGAGTCGAAAAGCTCAGGAGTACAGATAACATATCGCTCATTTCGCATGCATACAACATCATACAAATTTATTCTGTGGTCAGTAGACCTGCTGACGCACAATGTTCCGTTTTATTATAACAGAAAAACATAACCAAAGACCCGTACGTATCAGAATAGATGTGGCAAAGTGACTCGAACGTACCTAAATATACAAATAAGCAAACAATCCAACGTTTTCTGTTCTATTATAACTGTAAGAATTTCAAAGATCCATAGAAATTACCCAAGGTAATGTCAAAGTCCCTACCGAAGTACGTCTCAGACCATTCAAATCTAGAAAAGCTTATATCCAAGGACTAAGTCGTTTTTCCCTCAAACCCAGAAACACGTGTTATCTAAAATTTGATTCTCTACAACTTTGCCTTTGAAAGTAAGTCTCTGTATTGCGTAATTAAGCAAATACTGAAAAAAAACTATCTCTTATCATTTTGGGCAGAGAAATTTATTTTCGCCCATTCCATGGCTCCCAGTGCTCAGACCCCTGACCCGATTCCAACAAAAAAAAATCCCCAGTTTTTTGGCATCAAATGTTTTCATTTGACACCAAATTGAACAATTTCCGTGCTTTACTTGTTGAGATATTTGCGAAAAAGTTTCACCGACCCTCGAAAAACCATGTTTTTGGTCACTTCTTCGACCATATCTCCGGAACCACTTGATCGATTTTGCTCATCTTCGAACTTGAATCATGGGAGGCATGTATGTACCTTTCAGGGAAAAAAAAGATTAGGCTGATCGGTAGAGCCGTTTGGAAAAAAAGTGGAGACGGACGGACGGACGGACATTTTTTTTTATTGCTGATTTGTCATCTCTAGACGATAATAGATGCATCCCCCCCACTCCCACCTCGATCTACCCCATGTTACAATAAAATTGTTTGTAGTAAACGTATAGGACCTCTTGTACTTCGTACGGGTCCAATAAGTTCAAGTACTCTTTAGAGAGCCTAGCTCGGTATTCCATAGAGGAAATCAATGAGTTCATGCTAAGGTCGAGGACAAGGACAACTGTTTTGTCATTTAAGAGCCTTGTGAACCCACATACACTTCAGTCAATGGCTAGTGGTTCACAGAGATTATCTTAAATGTTCCACCGATACAGTTATGTAAGCACAAGTTTATTTAACGTTCTGTGTTGCATTTGCAGTGAAATGATATAAATTGTATTCGAGAATGACGAAGAAGTTTTATAGATTTTCGAGTCTTTGTAGTCGAAAAATTTTCCCCACCTCTTGTTTCTCCATTTTTGCATTCGCTTGACTGCTGTTTATAAGAAAAGTCTTAGAGATTTGGGGTCAGTTTCGACTCTAAAACGGAAATCAATCGTTTCGAATCTAAAACGGAAATCAAGCATTGGTCACGGAAGATGATTTGGAATATACTAGCATTAAATTATTAAAGTAACTTACGTTTTTTAAGACTTTTGATAGAAAGGTTACCATATGAAATGACTAAAACCCGTTGAAGTAGTATTGAAGACTTTTCATAGAAAGGCTACTAAGTCAAATGAACGAACGTGAATGAACGGTCGTGATCGAAGGTTCGCTGATCGCAACGGCATTCCATTCGATGAGTTCCGTATAATCGGCAGCATCGAAATTAAGTTCAGGAATATTGAAGCGTCGTACACCAATAGATTGTATCTCTCGAGCTTCACGTATCCGTGACTCCGCAAGAGTTCCCACTTGAACTCTGTCATCAGTTAACATTCGAATTCGATCTCGCGGAACTTTTGGTTTATGACAAAAAATGGAACCATTTCCCTGCCATTCGCAAACGACGGAACGCTTTGTAAAAATGGTTACGGAGTCATCAACTGCAGCTGTAGGTGAAGAGAAACAAGATGCTATCACCGCAGTGCGGTTGAAAAGTCGCGAGGAACGTGCCAAATTCAATACAAAAACGGAATTCCACCTTTGAATTTCGTAAATATCAAAACACAAAAAAAACGACTATTTTTGACTATAGAAAACATTTGAGTCAAGGCAAAATCGATTTGAAAATATTATTGCCAGAGGGAATAGACACTGAATTTTGTTTCAGAATAAAAGGCAATGACAAAAAACTGATTTTTATGATGTTTTAGTCAAATTTCATCGAATTTTTTATTGAAAAACTCATACCTGGGAACACTTTTTGATTTAAATTTAAGGTAAATCGTTATTTTTGAAATCTAAAAGTTATTCCAGGTTGTTGCCCGAGTCTTTAAGAAAATTTTGAGTGGTCACTCAACAGTAGGACGTTCATCGATTGGGTGAAAAGTTGTCATATATGACCCGAACGAGACGAAACTCTTCAGAGCGATGGCGGGGGTCCAAATTTGAGTTTCAAAATTTTTCAAAGGTATTTTCGGAATCGTGGGGACTCCTAGATCTTATTTCTTGCAGGGGAGATCAAGAAAAAAAAAGGTCAAAAACGCTCCACCCTATTATATAATTTGTTCTTTGTTTTGTTTAGCGTTTTTTCGTTTTGTTCCGTTCCGTTTTAAAAAACGAAACGAAATGAAACAAAACGAGTTAGGGCTGTTAGGGCTACATGCGAAAATGGATAAAACCACCAGGTAAGACAGACATGAAAATTAATATTACATGCAATGAGCCGAAATCCCAATAGTTATTTACATGCCTGTTTTGGACGATGATTTGAGGCAATTTCACGATGCGAAAGTGCCTCGGATCAATCGTCCTAAACAGGCACGTATACAACTTTTCATGCCGAGTGCCTAAATTACGAGAAAAATTCCGTAATTTATGCCTAAGGCATGAAAAATAATTTAAAAAATGCCCTCATTTTCGTCCCCGTTGCATGTAAAATGAGTAAGCTTTCGTTTCGAGTCTATTTGGGATTCGAAAATTACAAGATTCGTATTCGTTGTAATGAAAAGTTGTGTGAATCACATGTGACGACGTAAAACATTTCAACCTGTGCGATTGCCACGGTTGAAATTTTTCACTTTCGTCAATTGTGATCAAAATAACTAATTGTTACAGTGATGCCATTGGCAGGAGCTGAAAGAGCGAGAATATAATCCGAAAAAAAGTCTCAGGGAGGTGCGAAATCAAAAAGTAGCTGTAAATATGGTTGACGTCTACTAAAACAATTTGTTTGAATTTTTTAATCGTATAGTACTGCATAGTACCTTCTTTTTTCATAACTTAAAAAAATAAGGACATCAGCAATTCTCATTATCGATGCAACAACCGAAATTCGTAAAATCAACGATTTGACTTACGTGAAAATTTCAATTTCAACAATTTCGAAGTTGCTGAAAAAGCAATTTTCACATAAGTCAAATTTCGAAGTTGTTGAAAACACAATTTTCACATAAGTCAAAATGTTAATTTTACAAATCTCGATTGTTGCTTTGATTATGACATATTTTTAGACCCGTACGAAGAACGAAGTTCTTTGAAAAAGAGTCCTATGCGTTTACCACGATGTTTGTAGCCACCTCAATATCGAGCCGGGAGTAAGGAGGAAGCTTCGATCATGGTCCTTTGATGACAAATCAGCAATAAAAACGTTGTCCGTCCGTCCGTTCATCTGTCGAAGCGATAACTTGAGTAAAACTCAATCGATTTTCAAATACCTTTTACCCTGAAAGGTTTTTGAAAATCCTTATATGGAATTGAATCTGGGCACTGTCGGCCCAAGGGCCACCGAGCTAAGGCCGTTTAAGTGGTTTTTGGTTTGTACTTTTTTTAGTTGTGAGCTTTTGTACTGCCAGGGCAAAACGTGTTTCTTTTTCTGCATAAATCGGGTAAATCTTATTCGATTTCAAAAAAAAAAAAAATTTCCTGAAAGACAAACACAAAATTAATAACATGATTGAATTTGAACAAAATCGGTAGAAAACTTTCGAAATTACCGTCGAAAAAGTGGTAAAGTAAAGTAAGAGGTTGCACGGAGCCGCTGGTTTCTGAATATTCGCATCATCCGGCGTTGAAAGTGATTGACGATCTGAACCCTGTGAAATACTTAAACCCTGTGAAGTACTTGTCGGAGAAACGGCTACCGAAATCAAACTTCTTTAAAGCCGACTATTTGGCGCTTAAGGAGCAGATGTTAGAGGTAGAGTGGGAATTGGAACTGAGTGGTCTTGATATAGAGGGTGCAGTGAACAAATTTTATGAGATTCTGGAATCTTTCATAGAGAAGAGTCCTAAAGTTCATTACTCTAAGATTATCTAAGATTATCCAGTGTACTTTTCGCCACGGCTCATAAAGCTCATAAAAAAAAGATAGGATAAGATTGAGTGGAAAAAAAATAACTCTACCGTAATTTTATAAACTGAGAAAGCAAGTGAAAAATGAAATTAAGTTATATTTCAGTAAGTATTTTGACGACTGTGAGACTAAACTTAAATCGAATACCAAATGTTTCTTCTTATTCACTAAATCATTGAGGAAAACTAACTCACTCACAAACAGTATGAATTACGGTGATAAAACAAGCAATGATAGGGTGTCAGTGTGTGATTCATTTGCCCACTTTTTCTCTTCGGCCTATCAGACAGAAGTTGATGGGGAAGACTTGGATGAGTTAAATTCGCTATACGATTCTACAGTGGACAGGGAAGATGACCATCTCACCTTTTCGCTATCAGACGTCCAAAATGTCCTTAAAGGATTCGATGCCAATAAAATATCAAGCCCAAATGGTGTTCCTATGATGTTTTATAAGAAACTAGCAGATTCACTAGAACTTCCGTTATCTATTCTGTTTAACAAGTCCCTGAAAGGACTCATTTCACCCATTTATAAAGATGGCGACAAACGGGATGTTACCAATTAGAGAGCGAATTTGATGGAGTTTGTTAGTTTCGCAATTAATAGTAAAATTAGGTCAAGTTGATGTGTTTTACACCGATTTGGCTAAAACCTTTGATAGAATAGGTCACCGTCGTCTGTAGAAGAAACTGGCGGCATTTCGATTCAATAGAGGCCTAATTCAGTGGTTGGAGTCTTATCTATCGAATCGCTCGCTGTCGTCATAGGTAGCGGAAGGTCCAATAGGATTACCCCGTTATCTGGTGTACCGCAAGGGTCAATATTGGGTCCATTTCTTTTCATATTATTCGTCAATGATCTTTTATCTACCCTTAGTAACACATATGCATTCGCGGATGACTTAAAATTACTTAGAAAGATTGTAACCAGTGGTGACTGCTATATTTGCCAATTAGAAACTTATCGGCTGCAAAAATGGTGTGAGATGTCCATTACACATAAATCGGAATTGAACAGGCTTGATTACCAGTATCGGATTGGGGAAGACATTGTACCTAGAGTTCTATCCAAACGTGATCTGGGTGTGATAATTGACAACAAACTTTCCTTCGCGGAGCATATTAGTGGGATGACTAGAAAAGCCTATTAAATGCTAGGTTTCATTTTTCGATGTGGAAAGTTCTTCAAAAAACCAGAGAGCATGATGGCATTGTACAATTCATTGGTTAGGAGCCGCTTAGAATATTGTGCTGCTGTTTGGAGTACAAATTATGAAAAACATAATAATATTATTTAATTTATTTTCTAACATTATACGATCATGGAAGAGTCACAAGAAGGGATGCACCGATTTTCTATACGAAAACATTTAGTAGCAACATTGAGCAAAACGAACCGATTCAAAGAATGCAGGACCAACATGATAGGTACTTTTCTTGGTTCAACATTTACAATAGTTCATTCAGGTGGTTCAAAAATTCAGTTTCGAATACACGGTTGCCCTGAGGAACGGTCATCTAATCAGGCTTGGGATCTTGGCAAATGGGACTGGAATGTGAAACTTAAATTCAATGATCAAATTATACAAAACAATAATAATTCTCATCTTTGTAAATATTTTGAATGTCTTTATAAATGATTGATAAGTTATTAGGTCGTAAGGTCTGTTTATCGATCAATAAATAAATAAATAAAAAACGTAGTATTGGTGTGAAGATTGGTGGAACTTTTTCACTTATATCTTTGCGACATTAGAACGGAAATCGCTTTTCAAAGCTTTGTATGAAAGATGTGGCCATCAGTAAATCACGAAAATTAAATTGTTGAAAATATGTTGAGTGGTTCGGGCTGTAGAGTCCTCAGTGTGTGACCAACTCCCGCTACGCGACCCTACACGATATTTGGTGCTTTTCGTAAATATTTTTTTAGTGATGAGGTGTTTGTGCAGTGTTGCAGAGAAAAAAAAACGAACATTTTTGTTCATGGAAGTATGGACCGGAGGCTTCTCCTAAGTGCCCTAGGGCGGTTCCAAGATCGGACCTAGTGCAATTTTTTTTTCAAATGGAAACATTTTTTTTAATGTTGGTTTTATTTTAAGGGTTTGGAGAGGTCTTTAGCGCCGCTGCTTCAGACAGGTTTTTCAGTATTGCCCTTTCGGCAATTTCCAATCCAATTTAATGTGGACGTAATTTCATGCACTTAAGAGTTAAGGCAACATTTACTTAGAAAAGTTCGAATCTTTTTGCCACATCTATTCTGATGCGTACGGGTCCCTTGCATATATTTTTAAATGTAGGCTTCCCCTATTGATCGCCACTTTTCCTGGTCTTTTGCCCCTTGTTACAAATTTCTGCCCACCGGCGGGCGTGGCCGTTCATTTGATGCTGTTAGTCCCGTGGACGTCCCATTGTTCGTTTCGTTGGTGGTCGCCATTGCGTAATTATTTTGGTATTGATTGCATTTGAAATGATATAAGATTCATATCCAAATATTTTCTTTCACAATAATCGATTTTTATTGATGTGCTAATTTGAAAGCAATGTAAATGGGAGGAGAAAATATATACTAGTGACATTATTGACGATTTTACATCCCTCAATTTTCCAATTTTAATGACTTCTGGTCTAAACGTGCGAAGTATATTGGGTGTCTCATAGGTTCAAGTCGTATTCAGGATCTACGCCGATTGGGAATTGAAAATGTCAAATGTGCAAGAAAAAATCAATAACCGTCCGTTCGTCGTCGATACCCCAAGGTAGACCCCACGATTTCGGTCAGACTAGGCATTAGTTTGAAATTTCATTTCAAACCTAATCTTAGAAATGCAGCGGGACCGAATGAAACCACAGCTCGATTTTTCTATGAATTTTCAGGTCATTTTCCGGAAAGACAATCCTGGCTAGAAGGCCGGCCGGAAGATCTGTAGGAAGGTGGATTGTTAAGGTTCACAAATGGATCGAAATCAGCCGCAGGAAGGCCTTTTACCCAGAGGCCGAAGCAGGCAGGTGTAATCTGGGTAAGAACGCCAACGTTTTTCAGGCGGAAACCTTCGCGATTTTGCGATGCCCATCGGAGTTAGGTAAGCGCCGTCGATAGACGTTAGAGGGCAAGAGATTCATGTCTGTTCGAATAGCGAATCAATGATCAAGACACCTATGTAACCTGTGTTGTGACCTCCAAGAAAGGTAAGATGGCGTAAGGATTACCTGAATGAGTTTGATGTTTTAACAAAGTGACGTCGAATATCAATACAACGGCTTGAATTTTTAAAGTAGACTTCCAATGCTACAAATTAGGCGTAACGGAACTTTTTTAACTTTTCATAATTCTTCTGTATACCACTATCGGTGCCTTATCAAGTTTAGGGACTCATATACGAATTGGCCAGGTTTGGTTTCTTGACGTGCCAGCGTGTTGGCCAGATCCGCAAGCCCCTATCACCTCAGTCGCGAAAGAGTGCTTAAGTACTAGGTGAAGGCTCAACACGCGAAGCGTACGAGGGCACGAACTCCTGCCGAGATGGGTGCTAGGTGCTAGCTGCAATAACCGGACGGTATGGCCTAAACGGGTGCCTTAGGAGATGGATCTCGGCCACGTCCGATTACAGTTGAGGGCCTAGCGAACAGGCAGGCATGCATGTCGTATGTTTATTGCCCTACAATTTCCTTTCTAAGACGTAAATACCAAGGAGACAACACTATTTCACCATCTGGTATCTCATGGTAATAATTTCGTACAAAACACATTTTTATTTGTTAAAAATTTAGGTTGGAATTGTGAAAATAAGTAAAGTTTTCTAAAGGGAAAAACTAAAATTATGTAAAGATGCAGATCACTGTTTTGTAAAGTCGTTTATAGTTACACAGAGAAAAAATCTGCCTCCCAATCGTTTGTAATATAATATATGTAAACTGCGCATCTTACGAAGCTTATACTCGTACTCTGTTCAGCATTGTTTCTAATTTTTTTTTCAAATTTGAATGTTTGAATGTTGAAATCCTTTTTTTATTACAGACAAATATCGGTGTTTTACAAAATATAAAATATTTCTTTCATTGACTCTGAAGCATCGAACGTAGCCATCACGCAAGCTGCATTTGATCTTTGGATTGCTAAACTTATTCTTGGTTTAAGATATATCTTTGCATTCAACTGCAAAGGGAAGAATGATGTAATTTTGTTCCAATAAGCGCTTGTATTTTCGTATTTTGTTGAACGCTGCAAGTTCAGCCACTGATCCACTATTCTCCGAAGAAAGATGTATATAAGAGACTGCCAGTGAATCTGAGCAGGTTGCGTCCCATACCAATATTTGACCTCGACTTCATGGTATGAGAGTCATTCCGTCTACTCTCTTTCCGTCATTGCGAAACAGGCCTGGTGGTTCTTTCATCGAAGGAATCATTGCTGATTGAAGTGCGATTTGTAGTATGTTATTAAGTTCTTTATGACGAGGATGACGTCCAGCATTCTTAAAACAATTTAATCCGTGTGTCCCATCAGAAGATACATTATCGCCACATATGCATTTGTGTGGTACGCATATTTTGCAGCCGATTCTAATTGCTGTTGAAATGCGCAATGTGTTATTGTCCAAAAATGTACCTGTAAACTTGGATGGTAGTGCTGTTAGCCACGCTTTCGATTCTTTTCTTAAAGATGACAAGTATCTCTCTTGCAAGTTTTGATATAAATTCTAGTAAAATCGCTGTGCCGTGAGTAGATTTTAAATTTGTTAAATGTTGAATGTTCCACTTACAAGGTAACATAGATAGAAAGTGATATTAGGTGAGTTCCTTTCAGAGTTTATCGATGCTGATAAATTTAACTCGTCGATAAACTTGACGTCTAGCTAAATTTAACAGCAAAATTAAATTTAATTTTCTTATTTGACGGGAGAAAAACCGAATTAACTTCAGTATATTCAAACTTACACAAAAGCGAAACGTGAAATTTTAGTCATAAAATCAATTTAATTTAAAAATAAACCATCAAATTATCATATCACAAACTTTCTAAAATCACACTGAGAAGCAAATTTCAAACTTCGTGCGTTGTTTATCTCGATAAACTTACCAAAAAACTAGCTCCGAGGCTACAATACATTTATCAGCATTTATCCGGCTAAATTTAATTCTGAGTACGTTTGATGCGATTTAGCAGTTTATCGAAAAATTAAATTTAACCAACTCGTTAAACTCTGAAGGGAACTCACCTATTTTATTATTGTTTGAACGAATTTTTCAAAAATATATTGCAAAATTATATTTTTGAATTAACGGTTCATTGACCGGTACATCAACGCATCAATTGAGTTGAATGTAAACAGATGAACACTCGTGAGTTGACACCAAAACCACTCACCTAAATCTCTTGTTTATGTTATCCTTTGAATCAGTGATTCCTAAGTATCACAATTAGTCGAAGTCCAGAGACATTTTTTGATGTCTATTCGTATCAAATTCGTTTTTGGAGTGTTGTTTTGATATAACTCAAAATATAATAGTTTCGTCAACTGTCACTCAGTTTTATAGCATAGCCGTCGTAGCTAACGAGCCGCCAAACTTCTGGTGGGAATTTTGAATTAAATAATATTTGGTACTTTCGAAAAGCGAATAACTTATAGTTCGGTGTTGGGAGTGTACATAGTCCAGAGCTACAGAATCATAGTTCGGTGTTGGGAGTGTACATAGTCCAGAGCTATTCAGTGAAAATTCGATTAGAGGTGAAACCGAGGGGCAGATAATCGTAGAAAATCCTTTGTCAACCTATCTGGAAAATCCCATACAAAAAGAGAAAATCCTCCCTCAGATATTAGAAAATCCCATACAAAATAGAAAATCCTTTGTCAACGAAACTTATGATTATCTGCCCCTCGGGTGAAACCGAAATCATTGGAGAAAGCTCTGCGTATGTGAACCCCGCGGCTTGGGATGGTTCACGAATCCTTTGACAACAACAAACAAAACGATATCTTCCTGGCTGACATACACAAAGCAGAAGAAGAAGATGTCAATCGTCAAATATCAGCTATGCAATTCGATTCTTCTGTGGTTCTGTTCCTTCCTTTCAGACAGAAAACAAAAGGTCAAGATAAATTCTTGTAAATCCGATGCGATCGACGTACTCTCTGGGATTGGTCAAGAAAGCAATGGCAATGCTTTCGTTTGTGAAACGCCAATGCTACGCTAGGTTCAACGTCGAACGTCGATACAGTCAAGATGCTATATTCAGCCATAGTCCGTTCGCATCTAGAATCTGCCAGTACGATTTGGTCACCGCACCACTCGGTTCACATCGAATCCATAGAAAGTGTCCAAAGACAGTTCGTTTTAT
Source organism: Pseudolycoriella hygida (assembly GCA_029228625.1). Classification (NCBI taxonomy): domain Eukaryota; kingdom Metazoa; phylum Arthropoda; class Insecta; order Diptera; family Sciaridae; genus Pseudolycoriella; species Pseudolycoriella hygida. Next base: position 82,769,344 of record CM055403.1, on the reverse strand, counting down.
ATGCAAACCGTGATCGTCGAGTCGAAGGCGACGCTAATTCATATCGTATTCGTCCATATGCTGAAAGATGTGAAGAACTTCAGTTCGTTTCACTTTTGAGACGTCGGACCGATGCAGCGATATTTTTCATTCATGATGTTCTCACAGGGAAACTAAACTGTCAGTTTATCCGTGATAAACTCATATTGAACGATGGCACGCGAATTCTACGTAGATCTTCACTGATTAGAATCACTGGTAGTGCCCACGAGTATTCACAATTCTCAACACTAAACTTCGCATATCGACTATTCAATATTGCTGCCAACCACATCGATCCGACCCTTCCGTCACGTGAATTCAGAAGAGAACTCCACAAGCTTGATGACTCGGTGTTCGGTACCTTCGGCCTTGTTGGATGATGTGTTTGTTTTGGTGCTTTCTTTTCACAAATATCATTTAAAACCGAAAGCACATACCCGGTGATTAACCTTTTTCATTTATCTGATGTTTTCCAAAAAATCAAATTTATTTTCTGATTGCACATTCTGGCTCCACTTCGATGATAACACGACGACGTATTCTATGACGACTGATTTATTTGATACGATTTACGACGATATACGATTTTTGACGATACGCTTTAGTTGAATTTGCTTTTTCACTTTTGACGGATTTTTTTCTTTAGATTTTTGACTTAGATTTGCTCGATCTTGACTATTTGTTAGATTTTTTTTGTTTATATTTTTGACTTAGATTTACTTGATCTTAACTATTTGTTGTTTGTTGAATTTTATTTTTTCTTATCTATGTCGCTTTTTGACGTTTTTTAATTTTTTGATTTTTTACTTTTTGATTTGGACATTTGTACAGATACGCTTAATTTATTGTATTGCAACGTTTTTGATGGTTTTTTAACGAGGTCTATGACAGCAGTCATAGACACTCTTTTTCCATGTCATCTAGAAGATAGAAGGACACTAAAATGCTATTCATCATCATCATCATCATCTGGCTTTATCTTTAAATGAATGAAACATAAACGAATCGGCTGTTTTGAACTCAAAAACGCAGGCAACATGATATCTACACATTTCCTGACTCCCATTCCTCCCAAACGTATTGGCATTGACACCATTGTCCATTTTTCATCGTTCAGTTTGTTATTGATTCGAAAATCTCTTTAACGTCTCGGTCGATTGAATTCAATAAATGCTCATGCCGAAAACATGGACTTGTGCGGAACATATAAGTCAAATTATTTTGTTTTCCTTTTTTTCTAATTATTGGACCCGTACGAAGTACAAAGGTCCTATACGTTTACTACAAACAATTTTATTGTAACATGGGGTAGATCGAGGTGGGAGGGGTATATGCATCTATTATCGTCTAGAGATGACGAATCAGCAATAAAAAAATGTCCGCCTGTCTGTCTGTCCGTCTGTTCGTCTCCACGTTTTTTTTTCGAACGGCTCAACCGATAAGCCTAAACTTTTTTTCCCTGAAAGATACATGCCTCCCATGATTCAAGTTCGAAGATGAGTAAAATCGGCCAAGTAGTTCCGGAGATATGGTCGAAGAAGTGGAGGCCGGACATGAAATTTTCGAGGGTCGATGAAACTTTTTCGCAAATATCTCAGCAAGTGTAACACGGAAATTCCCCATTTGGTTGTCAAATGAAAGCACTTGATGTCACGAAACTGGGAAACAAAATTTTGTGGGAATCGGGTCAGGGGTCTGGGCACTGGGACCAATGGGACTCGGTATTATTATGATAATTTCAGAAAAAACAAAAGTGACCGAAAAATATAATGTGTAAATGTGATAATGGATTCGGCAAAATGATAATACTATGCGTAAAATAATAAACGATAGGTTTTTGTGAAATTATCATTAGTATCCTCTGACATTTCCCGAAATTGTCATTAGCATTTCCCGATATTATCATTAGCATTTTTCTAAAGTTATCATTAGCATTTCCCGAGATTATCATTAGTGTCCTCCGATTTTATCATTAGCGTCTTCCGATATTATCATTAGCATTTTTCTAAAGTTATCATTAGCATTTCCCGAGATTATCATTAGTATCCTTCAATTTTATCATTAGCATCTTCCGATATTATCATTAGCATTTTCCCAAAATTATCATTAGAATTTCCCAAGATTATCATTAGCATCCTCCGAGTCTGAGATTGTCATTAGTATTTTCCGAAATTATCATTCGACATTGTCATTTGATTGGGATATGACGATGATAATCTCCGAAATATTACTAAATTTGTAAATCACAAACTTACTAACCTACCGTTTTTTGAGACTACCAGTAATGATGTTCAAGAAAAGAACTGAAAGTTAGACTAAAAGGGGCTAAAAATTTAAGACATTAATTTTCCAGTAATACAAACCAAAATCTCGAGTGAAGACAATGAAATTTTACAATGAATTTTAGACGAAAAAGATTGATAATAATTAAATTAAATCAAACTGAACTTGAGAGAGCACTACTTCGCATGTGCTGCTTCCCGTGGGTGCTCTTGTCGAAAGTTTGACACGGGATCGAATACATTCGGGATCACAGTGTCATCAATTTCATCATCGATCGCTTTAATGTCAAAATGGTCGTTGAAAAATAGTTCCAGATTTTCGTCGTACGTAACGTTTCCGAAAAACGCACCAACGTCCTGGTTCTGATCGAAAAGTTTCGTTGCCATTGCAACTTTCGAATCGAATCTGATCGTTTCTTGCCGTTTGTAGATCGGTATCATTTCATTTTTGTAAGATCGAGTCAATTGGTTGCTTCGTTCCATTTCAATCAACTGTAGTGTGTCGATCAAGGACCAAATAGATGGGTGAGGTTTTTTTAGTAAAGAGTTCAACGTTTTATTGAACATTCCGAAAAATTATTGGTCCGGTCGAGTAACGAATAGACGGAAATGTTAGCAGGTGGCCATTGTTTCTTCCAGTAACTTCGAAATTTAGCCCAACGCTGCGACTTCTTCTTTTGGAATTGTTCGTCTATGAGGTTGAACCCTATCGTAACAAATTCATTGGGCAATAAAGCTAAAGCAGCCACTTTTTGTATAGCGACTTTGAATTTTGGATCTTCCAGCAGATTGAATCGATAAGCGTATTTGTAGATCGCTTGTACATAATGAAAGAAACAACCTGATAGTCTAGCATCAGGATAGTTAATTCTAAGAGCTTTCCTTGCTGCAGCCTCGTAATCAGTCATTAGTTTGACAACTTCTACCGACGGCATGAGCAACTTGAGCTTTGAGAATATCGAATCATACGCAGTAAATGTTCGCTTTTCCATTAAAACGTACGCTAGTGGGTAGCAGTGATTTTTGAAGATCAGATTGATTACGTACAACTGCCCAAATTTAAGGTGATACGGCAAAGCTCGAAATGTTCCGTCCATGAACAAGGTGACGTTATTTAGGGTGTTTACTAACTTCAAAGCGGTCTCCGAGATAAACACCACGCTCTTTTCACCCTTAGCTGATTCCCATACACCCCGATAGAATGGCAATTTGGAACAATTTTGAGCAAAGCGTTTGTACTTTTCTTGACCGATCCAACTATAAAATTCCTCAATTGTCTTCGGGAGACGAGGAACATGTTCCTTGATTCGAGTTTCGATAAATCCTCGAGTTTGTTTAGGGGCTGGTAAATTACCTTCATCAACAGGATCATCGGTAAGCTCTAACATCGCTCGTTTGGCTTCCAAGTATATTTTCGCTGGTCTTTCAAACGGATCCAGTTTGATGTATTCGACAAGCTTGTCATAAAACCTTGCTTGATCGGCGTGTTTCTTATCGGCGGCGTGCGTGTGATAAATGGTTAGAGTGGCTTCGTCACCCTTTAAAATTGCTCGATCCGGACAGTTGTCACATTGTTCATACAACGCAAGTATATGCAATTAGATGTTCCGACGTTATTTCTGGAGTACATGAAGTTGTTCGTATCTCGATACTTTTCGCCCATCTGTGTCAACTTGATCAACTTAGGTTCGGTGACTGGCTTCGACATTGACGGTTCTGGAATCGAATCAGCATCAGATTCGAGTCCAGGATCAGAAAGAACGATTTCATCGGCACAAGGAGTATCAATCTGGCCTAACGATTCAGATTCAGACTCAGAACCGGACTCAAAACCACTTAGTATATTGCTGCCAAGTTGATTTTCTTGTGTATGAGGTTTGACCATATAAGTTTCCTACAATTAGCGGTCTTAACAGATAGTACGAAACTTCAACACTTTCTCTTAGCGGAGAAGATTAAAGGCATCGAGAGCAGATTTTTAGAAACTACGCCATGGGTGTTGATAAGTTTTTGTTGAATTTCAAATTCAAATTTTTAAAGTTTTTTCGGTGAATAACAGTAAAGTGTAGAAAAATTGATTGATTCCAACGATATATATTCAAATCTTGACCTAGTAAGTGAACGATAATCATTCCAGAGTAAAAGTTGAAATACGAGTCGACACCATCAATAACAGATGGCGTAGTTTCTAAAAATCTGCTCTCAGTGCCTTTAATCGCTTTAATCTCCCCTTAACAATTTACCGATTGAATGACTTTCTCATTGGAACTAGAAGAGTGATCAACTTCCAGTATTCGAGGGGTACGATGCTCTTGTGTACGTAGTTCGACAATACGTGGTTCGACAATACGTGGTTTGACAATACGTGGTTTGACAATATGATTTTCCTACAATTAGTGCTCTTAACACACAGTACACAGCTTCAACATTTTTTCAAAAAACAATTTACCGATGGAGTCTCTGTCGGCATGGCTGACTGTTTTCGAGTAAAGCAGTGATCACCTTCCGGAGCCTGGGGTACATTTTCCTAAGAAATAATTTCTAATGAAACACTGTTACGTTACATTTTTTAGGAAAGATGCTACTAAATTTAAACAATTTAATTGAGCTCTAAACGTACTGTTGGATTTGCCAGTGAGTTTTTGCAATTAATTTGGCTGGATACGTTCAATAACGTTTTCGTGATAACACCTAAGCGGAAATTAACTCGAGCCTCTATTTCTCTTCTTTCTTTAGAATCACTAGCTTGAATTTCAAGCATAGCTTTCAGCAAACTGTTATGTACTATAAAGTTAATAAGATTAGGTTAGCTTACACTACCAATAATTCAGGTCAAATTACCACTGCATTTCACCTCTGCCATTATAGCACCAGGAATCTCATGAGAAACTATAAAAACAATTTTACAGTGAATTTTATTGAAGCTGTTAGGTTTCATTTTATTTTCTCCCTAATTTATAGAGTTACTATGAGCTTCCATGGAAGACGATTAGGACGTTTTCGGATATGAGATGAAAATTCAAAGAGACCAACAAAATTTTAAAATTTGTATCAACAAAATATAGCTACTTTATTACCTGTTGGTTGTACACTTTCTTCGACAGAATTATCATTTTGTACAGTAAAACCTTGAGGAAAACCTGAAATTATTTTTAACTTTACTTCAAAAGCTGACCACCATTTCGTCTGAGTCTTATGCAAAACGATCGAAATGTAACTGCGAAACGATGTCAACAACACTAACAATAGTACTAACCGTTATCCTTAGATGGATCTCCATTCAACATCCCATCAAACAGTTCATGGAATGCCAATTCTGACTCGAGTGAAATCGGAGAGAATGGATTGTCGATATTGTCATTGTCTTTTACAACCGTTTTTGGTGGAGATTTGTTAACCACAGCAGTGGCCGTAATTATTTCGTTTTCTGCTCATTTCAAATTAATTAGTTACATTGTTATCTCTAAGATGTCAAGCAAAGTAACCTTTAGGGATAAACTTCGAACTGACGTGAGTCGAAGCGACCTTCGGTCGATTCTCCTTTCCCTTTCTCAGGTCGTATTTTTTAGCATACAACGTCTGTGCATTTCTTTTACCATGGTTAGAGCTTGAAGCTGTTTTTATTTCTTATTTGATTGAAAGTAGATTAAATTTTATACGCTAAATGTAATACCATGTTTCAGAGCTTGCTTGGAACCACAACCACGGTGATATTTATTTTTAGTTTCAGTTTCAGACGAATCCTTCTGCACAAAATGCTTTCGTTTGATTTTTTTTTAGCCTGTTCTTCTCGGAATGAATCAGAGTTTCGATGTTTGGAATATAGTTTCTCAAATTCCAACGCTTCCTCAAACGTTTCTGTTGGAAAAATTTGTCTGATAACAAATTTATTTACAATCGATTCGGTACGACTGAGAATTACTCTCATTAAGCAGACTGTTTCACTAGTTAAACATTGACTGTAACATTTGAACTCATAAATTGAAAAACCCGCCATCACATTGGCGTCAAGTTGGCACCAACATATATTTCTTGGCTGACATGTTTTAACTTCATTGTCTGTCGCTGATTGTCATTTTTATTTTGTTTGACAACAAGCGAACAGTATTCGTTCATTATTAGTTAGAGAGTAAAAATATATTTCTTGCAAATTAAGTGATAAATTGAAATCAAATTTTGAGAAACATCATGAAGGCAGCAAATGTGACTATTAGATGATATACATCGAATTGCTTCACGTAAAATATTAAATAAACGAATCGCTTTGATAAAAAACAAATTCGTACACAGCGTAGGGACAAAATGTATTCAGCCTATGATTTTGAGAAATTATAAATGAAGCATGATACTAACATGCTATGCGTCGTATACTACCTAAAAGGAATTTAATGCCTACGAACGGCAGGTTCATAGAACATTGATGAAATCATTATGAAAAAATCATGAAATCGCTTTGATCGTGTACAACGGTGTAGTTTATTTGTCTTATGTTTTACTAAAGTTTCTCGTGTATGTATCACTGTAAAGGGGTGATACATACTTGTAAAAATGCTACCAAATATAAGGTTGGCCCGAAGGCCGATAGACAGTTTTTGTTAAATCTCCTAATGGAGGTTAAAAATTCAAACATTATAAAACCGTATTGTACGGGGTCGAAGCGAGAGATTTTCGTGAATATTTGCAGAAATGAATTTGTGCGGTTTCATATGGCAATTATGTTTGGAATTTCCTTTTCAGATTCGTATAAGTACGTACATGGGACTGAAAATTTTCGAACACGCAATCTACAAGGACCGAATGACAACTCGTTCGAAATTATTTACCTATGCCTGTCTTGAGAAGCTTGTAATCGAATTTGAGCCAATCCGCTTGTGGCGTGGCATATGTCTTTCTATCAGGATTTTTTCCTGGTCGCCAATGAAGCTTTCCATTTTTAAGCCAGATTGTTTGAACGGAAACAACCATGTAATTGCCATCTTCGAACGTTTCCACAATCGAATACATTATTTCGTTTGATGCCAATTCTGAGTTTTCTCTTCGGAGAATGTTTCACGTCTACACAAACAGAAATTTTTTTTAGAATGAAGCAAAGACTTTAGCAAGGGCAACTGAGTCGTATTCTAACTAATTGTGAATGAAAGGCTGCTTAATATGAAATAGTATTCTAAGTAGACTGATAGCATTATTATTTTGAATATTATTACATCACGTAGATATTATCATTTCACCCATTATCATTGCTAGCACTATTATTTCCCCCCTGAGCGACCAATGGGATGGGCGAAATTGAGATTCTTGGCCATATACGAAAACAGTGTTTCGTCTATATTTCCTTAACTATGTAATATGGAGATTTACTGTCAAAAGCAAAGTTGTAGAGATTTCAATTTAAGCGAACACGTGCTTCAGGGTTTTGGGGAAATATGGTAGTATTGAATTTATTTATCGGTCGAATATAATATTTCTTTTAAAAATTCATTTGATATTGAAATGATGTCTGCAGTGGTCATGGCAATACGCCAAAGGTAATTTTCTGAATTTCTTTCTCATATCAAAATTTAATGAATGGATAGAGAATAGAGTTTATTGTCTTAAAAAATTTCGTTCTTCTTAGAAATTAAAAAAGGAAACCAGAGGAGGTCCTAATTCCAATTTTATTGGGCTGAATATAGCAAGAAAAATTCAGCTATCCATTAGATTAACGAGGACACCTCGAATCATGAAAAGTGATGTTGATAAAACATTTTATGCTGAAATTGTGTTGTGTAGAGACTGTTTTGAGTCTTTGTCATGCAATACAACATATTTGGACCCGTACGAAGTACAAAGGTCCTATACGTTTACTACAAACAATTTTATTGTAACATGGGGTAGGTCGAGGTGGGAGTTGGGGGGATGCATCTATTATCGTCTAAATATGACGAATGAGCAATAAAAAAAATGTCCGTCCGTCTGTCCGTCTCCACCGATCAGCCTAAACTTTTTTTCCCTGAAAGGTACATGTCTCCCATGATTCAAGTTCGAAGATGAGCAAAATCGATCAAGTGGTTCCGGAGATATCGTCGAGGAAGTGACCAAAAACATGGTTTTTCGAAGGTCGGTGAAGCTTTTTCGCAGATATCTCAGCAAGTATAGCACGGAAATTCCTCATTTTGGTGTCAAATAAAGCATTTGATGTCACAAAACAGGTAAAAAATTTTGTGGGAATTGGTACAGGGGTCTGGGCACTGGGACCAATGGAATGGACGAAATTGAGATTCTTAATCATATACAAAAACAGTTTTTCGTCTATATTTCCTTAACTATGCAATATGGAGATTTACTGCCAAAGGCGAAGTTGTAGAGAATCAAATTTAAGCGAACACGTGTTTCAGGGTTTTTGGAAAATATGGCCCAATTCTGGCATATAGTCACTTCCATAATTGGGAAGGATGACCCGAATCTCCAGAACTATGAGAATTGCTTCCAAAGACAAAGTTGTAGAGAATAAAATTTTAGAGAACACTTGTTTCAAGGTTTCAGGGGAAAATGACTTAGTCCTTGGATATAAGCTTTTCTAGATTTGAATGGTCTGAGACGTACTTCGGTAGGGCCTTTGACATTACCTTGGGTAATTTCTATGGATCTTTGAAATTCTTACAGTTATAAAAGAACAGAAAACGTTGGATTGTTTGCTTATTTTGTATATTTAGGTAAGTTCGAGTCACTTTGCCATATCTATTCTGTTTGTCACATCTATTCTGATACGTACGGGTCTTTGGTTATGTTTTATTATAAGATCATACTCGAAAATTCACATGACTTGTTCAAAATGGCATAAATGGCTGATAGAAGTCAGGCTTTCACGGATTCTTTTCGCTAAAAGTTTCATAAACAACTTGTACAAGTACAAGTGTACAACTGATGGTTCTTCTCTGGTATTTTCTCTTGTTCGAGACATTTATTAAACAGAGCCATTAGCTTATGGGTCCTCTTTTTTCGATATGGCTTCAATCGGAATGTCATCGTCGCCTGGGTTTTTTTCGTTTCGTCTAACGAGGCCTCTACCTCGACTGTTGTCGGGGACAGCGAGTGGGAACTGAGTGTCATCTTCGTGTTGATGTATGTTTAATGTTGGCGGGCCATCAAAACACCACGCTAGCTATTGCGGGCTGGTGAGTGATAGTAATCCTTGTAACTAAGACTCTGTATTGTGCCGTTGCTTTTGCTCATCACGCTGAGTCGTCAACCTGTCTTCGGCCTTCTCTATACGAAGCGTTAAGATAATACCTGAAGACAGTCCCCTTAACCTTGTGCTAAATAATCCATATTGTATACCTGATCTTTCATTGGATTGCTCACTGTAACAGGTGGAACCACGTTCAGGAAAGGAGTTGGTGAACAGACGCTAAGGAACATAAGAAGTACTACGTTGCGCATGAAAAACTCTTAGACACCCACCTAATATCTAGTAACTAAATATCGATGCAATATCATCGTTTCGCGTGAAGTTATCACAACTACTCAGTTGTCTTATGAAATGGTTTTGAAATCAACAAAAAGGTTAGCATTTCTGAGCGATATAATAAATCAATAATCCGAAAAAGTGAAGCGTGCGTGTCTTAACAATTGGATACTCTGCAGCTTTCTTATACATAGATTATTTCCACCAAAAGAATCTGGTATACTTTTGTTACAACACATTTTAAACCGCTTTTAATCTCTTTTTACTTTGCGAAACAAATTCTTCATGTATTTAAACTTAATTATACCTCTAAATTTTCAAGAAATTTATGAAAACAATTCAGCCCCTAATGCTTTATATATGCATGCACACCCTTTTTACCATAGAGTCGAATTACGTATACGGTTACGGTTCAAATGAAAATATTTTCTCATATATGAACGAGATCACTGATTACAATAGCAATTATATTTAAATTTTATTAAATAATACTGGATAGGGAAACGTGTGCTTAATTAATTTCTCGCAATCATATGGAAAGTATTTTTGAAAAAGGAAAAGCCAGGCAGTACCACTAAATATTCGCCATACCTGTAAGTGTGAAATTGATTTCCGTGGTACAGATTTACTTCGTATGCATGTTAATTTAAATACTTTCAATATTCATTTTATTCATTTTTCACATTAAACGTCTTCACGTCAAATAACCAAACGCCGATAACCAAAATATAACCATTTTACTAATAAAATAACCTCTAAAATAACATTACGTCAAGTGAACAGAATTTTGTCGAATATTAACTTTTTAATCATTTGTTTGTTGTTACCTCCTATAGTGCGGATGGACATGGATTTTATTAACGAAATCATGGGCGCGCGGTAGCATTGCGCCCGTGACGCAAGTCCCCATA